>CM047580.1:20430973-20446729 GCA_026184515.1 Peronosclerospora sorghi
ACTCTAGGGCTTCGGCATACAGCCGACTCTTCTCAACAGAAGATCGTATGACATAATTTTCAGACGCTACAGAGTCTATCAAGACTCTCCAAGGCTTATCAAAGCCTTTCACGTCCGCAAGGACTACCAGCAAACCTGGCTGGTACACCGACTCGGTGCTAGAAAACACCTCTTCCCTCGGGGCTTTGTGCTGTCGTCCCCTACCCTGGGGCTTAACAGAACTGAGGGGTCCCCCAGTAGGACGCCCCGCACCTACTGGGAGCCGTCGTTTCCCGAAGGCTTGGACAAGGGCTTTTTTCCCCATCCTTGGTCCCTTGTAGCGAGTGTCTCGCTGGGGATTTTTCGGAAATCTGTTCTTGAGATGATCCATGCTCCCACACAGGAAGCATCTCAGCGGCCCACGCCGCTGCAACATATCCAAGAGCTCTGTCTCGAAGCTCTGTGAAAAAGAGTCCGAATGACTCTTAGCGGGAGGTTTCTCCTCCGCTTCGACCTGACTCAGGTCCATGGGTTCGGGACCCACCTTAGAGGAACGGAAGTTCCTCTCGGCGTTGAACGCCATCTTGAATGCCTCTTCCAGGGAGTCGGGTCGGCATCGGAACAATTTCGAACGTGCTGGCCCTTCTCTCATTCCTCCCATGAAGACGGGGATTGACACATCGTCCGAATACGCTTTCGCGTAGTTCCTGGATATATGTCTCCAGTCCCTAGTGCCCTGACGGCACCTCAGAAACGCCAGTTGATTGTGGAAAACCAGATCAGGCGTTGCGTACATGTCCATAAGCTTCTGCTTAAGGACCTTCCAGGTTGGGAACACGTCCGTGGCTGACTCCGAACATGTAAACGCCCATGCACGGGCTTTACCCGTAAGATGGGTCAATGCAAGTCCCACTTGCAAGTGATCAGCGATCACATTCGCTGTGGCGAAGGCCGTTTCGACCTCTCGCAACCAAACGTAAAGTTTGTCACCCTTATCTCCGGTGAACTCCTTTATCTTAAACGATAATGGGTGTCGCACCCCCGTGGAACTACCTCCACTACAACTCGCCTCGTGAGCTATGAGGTCATTCACCCTTGCCTTTACGGCCTCAAGGCCCTGCTCCACTAGGAGCTTCATACTTTCTTCCCCCGTTAAGGGTAACAGCCTTTTAAAGGCTTCCTGTTGGACGAGGGTCAAACTATCCCAATCGTCCTGATTCATCCTTTGCAGAGGATGTCTAGTCTACCAACACAGGTGTTGGATTGACTACTAGTGCTACCAGATGTAGCCGGTGCGTATACGCACGGTGCGGCTAGCGCACAGAGGAAGGATTTCCTTAAAGCGGCGTTCGCCGCTACTTAGCCGATACGCCCTTATTAAGGGCTTAGTAGGAGAGAGCTCTCCTACTCGGGGACAAGATTCCCGGGTTAGTTTACTCTAGCCTGTACTATTGCCTTAACGGCAAGGCTCCCTTACAAAGGGTGTAGCTAAGGGGAGGGATCCCCTTACGCTACGGCACTCACTACACGCACGACCGGTCGAGATCGTGCGTCTGTACTAAGGAGTGAAAAGTAAACTGAATATATTTAATATGTAATTATTTAAACTAATATAAACTTTATGTAACACTAAGTAGAATATTCCTAATTCGTACCTAGCTAAAATGTAGTGTACACACCTTCGTACTGACACGTGGATGGCTGACACACCACCACACCAAGGGACCATGCCCTGATTGGTTAAAATAACCAAAGGTTCGAAACCTTTCAACCCGGCCAATACTGGTCTCAACCGTGGTGTACTCATGTACACCAACACTCAGTGTTACCCGAATGTAACCCCGTTACATTAACCCATTGATATGATGCCAACTCTCTTCCTGATGACTCAGATTCATGTTCATCTTCTTGTATCTCGATGTCATGAGATGGTTCCTCTGTTGACTCCATCGGCTCATCTTCCATGGGTAGTTGCTTCTGATCCTCAGGTTAGCAATGTCGTCGGTATCCTTGATCACATGAATGATTTCGGTGTTTTCTGTCACTGTGGTGTTGTAAATTCCATTTATCTCACGTTCATCAAGCTTTACTGACCTCGAAATCTTGACCTTATTCTACTCCATATCATACACTCTATAACATTTATTGTTGTCACCGTAACCCAGGAACATACATTTGAAGCTCTTTGGCTCCAATTTTGTGCGCTTATAATCGTCAAGATAAGCATAACCCATCGACCCAATCCCACCCAAGTGGTCTAGCTGAGGCTTCATCTTGAAGGCAATCTCTTACGGCGTCGCATCAGGGCGCGTGCTGTTTACTGTCCGATTGACCAAGTATACCGCCGTACTAAGCATTTCTTCCCACCATGAAGCAGATACTCCCTTGTAGTGCATCATGCTTCGAGCCTTCTCCACTATTTTTCTATTCATTCTTTCACGCATAGCGCATACTGCGTTACCTCAAGGGCACAAAACATCTTAAGTTTTGTATGGATGCCCTCGAGAAGCAAACTTTTAATCATCGAGTGCTATAGCGACGCTGATGCCACGCCGTTCTGATGAGGGCTGTATGGCACGGTCTTCTGGTGCACAATACCGTTATGCTGACAGAATCCGTCCAAAGTATTGTTGACAAATTCGGTTCCGTTATCCGAGCGCAGACACATACGCTCTCCCCACTGGTTCTCATACAGGATTTTGAATTATTTAAAGATTTCTGACACTTAGCTCTTCCTTTTTAGAAAGTATGCCACAACGTATTTCGAGTGGTCGTACAAAAAGGTGATAACATACTTCTCCCCTCCCTTCGACTTCGTCACCATTGGTCCCATTACGTTCGTGTGTACAAGCTCCAAAACATGGGACGTCTTCCTATTTAAACTAGATGGATAGGAATTCATCGTCTGTTTTCCCTTCATGCATCCGCCGCATAAAGCTTTCATCATGAAGGTGGAAACACGCATATCAGTTGTCGCTCGATGCGTCTTTACCAGCGCATCTTCATTCAAGTGTCCCATGCGAGCGTACCATAGCTCCCACTCGCTTTCGATGTTTCGATGTTAATAAGCCACGTTTTGTGCCATTTCATGCTGACAATCTAGTGTGTAGGCTTTACCGACCTTCTTCCCTGAGGCAATAGTCTCTTTCTCTTTCCAAATGAAACACGATTCAGGCATGAATTCAATGTGAAGTCCGTGTTCGGTAAGCTTTCCTACAGAAAAAATCGTCAGTACAGTCCAGATATATGAATAACATCCGAATGCGCCTGCCATCAACTCCCCTTAGGCGCACCGATCCAGCGGCTGCTACATAGAACTTCTTCCGTCAGCAATGGTGACCACACTTTTCGTATTCATCTCCTTGTAGTCGAATAAGTCGTCCCGGTGTGGAGTCATGTGTGCCGTAGCACCACTGTCGATCAGCCAGTCTGATTATCGATCCTCTCCTGCTGCGAAGACAGCACCCTCATCATTCTGCCGGTACCTTTGATATCCTGACAGTCCCGCTTCATGTGACCGAACTTGTCACAATCAAAGCACTTGACCTTGAATCCATTTCCCTTTTTCATACCGTTGCCCTTGCGACTATTAATCCTGAAGCCCTTGTCGAAACTTCTATTCTTCGGCTTTCCACCACGCGTGATGGCCTTCAATGCACGCTCCGTAGCTTCCTTCTTGTCCTGTCGCTCGTACTCTTTAAGGAGTTTTTCCTTTACTTAAATGAGCATAATGTTCTTAGCATTCTCCATGATCGATGCGATGAGCTCGTATTCTGCAGGCAGGCTGCTAAGCATAATCACGAGCTGTCATACTTCGTCTATAGCTCTTCCAGAGTTTAAAGATCAATGATAAGCTCATCAAACTTGTCCAAATGGTGAGCCATCATCGCACCAGCGTCCATCTTGAAATCGTGGAAGAGTGGGGTCATCGATACCCGGTTGTGCAGGGTGGCTCTATTATAGAACTCTCGCAACGTGCTCCATGCCTGTATGGCCGTCGTCGCCGATCGAATCTTGGTGTGGAGTTCCAGCGCAATACCTTGAACAATCACGCCCAGTGCCAGCGCAATACCTTGAACAATCAGGCCCAGTGCCTTCATGGCATTCAGCACCCACGTTTTGTTCCTCTCCGCCTCAGGCTTGACCATCTGCACATGCGCCAGCAGGCCCTTCCTCGCCAGTGTCATTCGCATGATAAACTCCCAGTGAAAGTAGTTGTCGCTCCCAGGGATGACTTCAGCCTTCTTTCCTGACATCGCTGCGATATAGTTGTGCTTGAGAAGTGCGTCGGCTGTTAACCTGTTGATTTGTTTGGAAGTGCGCGGTCGAAGGCAAATTGTAAAGTGAATATATTTATAGGTCCTTAGTTCACTACTCTGAGTTACATCTAAGGATAGTCTTCTAGATTCTCTAGAATATTCTTTCGGACGTCAGACTGTGACGTTAGACTAGGATATCGGACTATGATGTCACGACTGCACGCGTGCTTGTCGTAAACATGTGGATAGTTTAGTTGCGTCAATCGTGTATCCAGTATCGACATCCGTCTGTCCAATGTCGTATCATCCGCCTGTCTATATATTGTTAAAATTAAATTTATATTTTATTAAATATATTAATCTATATAGGGAATTCATAATCTCACCCCGTGTTTTACTAAAGTCACCCCCACTTTATTACGTGAACGTGACCTGCTATTTACCCCACGCAACTGCCGGCTCGACCGCCACCACCGCATCTTCGAGAGTTATGTCCGATGTCACCGCAGGTCCTGCATCTTCTCTGACGTCTCTCCCCTTGCAAACCTTGTACGAATTCGAACCCGGACGGATTGCGGCGTGTCGAAATCGGCTGGACATTTTGTTTTCCGCTTGGGCGTCCATGAGGCCGCACCTGTGCGGGTTCCTGCGCCCTCGCATTCTCAAGGATTTAGAGGACGCCCTGGATTGTTGTCTGCTGCTCTGCTATTGCTTGTGTACTCAGATGAATTCCAAGACGGTCAACTAGAGGTCCCAGCTGTGGATGCGCTTCCAGGCGCCTCGCAATATCGGCCATAGGCACCTGCGGCATTGCAGCGATTCTAGAGGGTAGCTCGTTGTTTGGATCGGACATAGGAATCTGCAGCATTGCCGTATTTCCAGAAAGTAGCTCGCTGGTTGGGGGTGTAAAATGCCATTGCGAGTGAAAGTCATTTAAGGCCATTATTTCCCCTTCGTTGATCAAAATCGTCATGTAATGCCTGCAAGGTATTCCCAAGATCCTTTGATGCTGTCCGGAGCAGTAATGTAAATTTTCTCAAGGAACCGCTGTAAAGTTTACTACTGTGCGCCGTGCTAATTGGTATTGCTCAAATGACCGATCCAGGGCAAAGAGTGAGACTTTCTGTATCAATGAGGTAAACATTAAATTTCTTCCGATCATCCAACTAAAGCATTTTTTAAATTTCGATCTTTGTATAGTGTTCTCGATGCTGTTGTTGAACCATGTGTTTCATTGCCGTAAAGACTCGACGAGAATCACCAGTTGAAAGCTCGTGGAGGAATTTTTTGACAACAGTTTGTCCGCTCTCGACTCTCGAGGTTGTAGCGCTTCCGAAGTGGGGATATTGAAATGTCCACGCTCTTAGAATAGTTCTTTATGCGGGATCCAGGTTGTCGCTAAATATCTAACCACATGGTCAGGATTGATTAATAGTAGGTGCGTCCAGCTGGTTTCAAAATCATGCCTTGTCTTCACGGTCACTAACTTCCGCCGCTGCTGCATGAATGTAGTCCATGTATCCTGTGTATATCTTGCTTTGTAATGTTTTATATTATTCTTCTCAATAAGCCATGTGCAAATGAGATTAGCTGTCGTTGATAGCTCGGCCCTTAGCGCATTCAACAAAGCAAGCTCCCTATCGATTGCAACAACATTAGGATACGCAATTCCTCGTAAATTGTACACTTGTTTTAATTACCTCATCGCCAAAATATAATCGTCCATTTTCTCTTCGTTTATGAATGCGAATGCGACATGGAACGTTCCATTGTGTGCAGTAATGCTCACAATCGATAAAAGTGGTGCTTTCCACTTATTGGTTTTGTACGTACAATCAATAATGCTAACCGTTGGATACCTCTTAGCCAATTCGAGCGATTGATCGAGAGAAAACAACAGATGTGTATGTTGGCCCTCATGATCTAACTTGTGTTGATGGTGTACATAATTACGGTCAAGTCGAGGAGAAACGCTCGTATTGGGGTTTGTGTTCGTGTATCGTATCGTCTGCCATAATTACTTGTATACGCAAGTTTCCAACAATTTAACGTACTCCAAACGTGAAAAGCAACGTAACAGCAAAGGTATCGAGATAACAAAGTAATAAATCAATACCAGCTTTATTTACTCCAATTTATCCACTTCGTAACACTCCAAAAAGTAAAAAGTGAGCAAACCACAGTGTTCCACACTCCACGAGAAATAAAATAGCCTTCCCCCCTCAGTAGGGCGTACTTGCACCAAAAGGGTACTAATGTAACCTGTGTTCGAAGAAAAAACAAAAAGTGATTATATTAAATTAATTTTAATACTTAACCTAATAAATTTAAGTATAAAATTGGGTATGACCCATAAAATTGGGTACTACCCAAAATTCATTTTGCTGAAAGTTGCATTTGACCCATTTGCGCCCAGCATCGGCTGCAGCCGGGGCGTGGGTCCTTCCAACACTCCTTCTCAGCTTTGCAGTAAAACAAACTGATCCATTTTCAAGCGCACGCAATCCCAGTCCTTTCTGCATGAACTCCATCCTTGGTCCGCTCAACGCCTTAGTGAAAACATCTGCCAATATCGTTTCGGTCGGTTCGTACACGACTTCAATTAGTCCTTTACGCCACTTTGAGACCACAAACTTCACGCGCACATCGCTATGCTTGGTCTTCGAACTTTTATTATCTCCATTTAATGTCTTGATAGCTGCCTGATTGTCACACTTGAGATTTATCGGCAACTTTACTGCCAAACCAATTTCACATGCCATTTCCTTTAGGACCAGCAGCTCACACTCCATGATAGACTCAGCGTAGAACTCCACCTCCATCGTCGCAGCGACACGCAATATTGCCTTTTACACAGCCATTGAATTATGATGCCATCCATTGTAATTAATCCACCGCTGGTCTACCTTCTATCGGTCTTCAAACCAGCAAAATCAGCGTCTGAAAATCCCACTAATGCAATCTTCTTCTTTTGGATCTCCTATTCCATCGCGACCTCCATCTGTAAATTTAAATTCATCGTTCCTTTCAAAAAACGCAAAATTTTCTTCGCCGAAAATTCCAGTTCAGAATCGTAGGTGCGTGCGCTCGCCGCGTTGCCTTGTGGACCACATATACGATGTCAGGTCTCGTACATCGTGCGATCCACAGCAAGCTTTCAGTTAGAGACTGGAAGTCCTTTATGGAGACACTTCTTGATTTTTTTTCTTCACATAATCTTTCGTGCTCTTGCATCACTTGATCCTCGTAATAGTCAGATATCGGCGTTTTCGTGCTGGTTGAGTCTTGCAACCCATGCGACATTAACAAATCCTTGATCATCACTTTTTGGTCGAGAAAATATCCGAGCTTTACATCATACTTAATACGTATACCAAATTTCGAAACTTCACCAAGGTTCTTCAATTTCAAAACGCTCAAAGCATTGAAAAACGTTTCCACATTCTCTGTGTTAGTGCCTATCACCAGTAGGTCGTCTACGTAGACGCCTACGACCACGATATCATCATTAATTTTCTTAAAATACAGGCAGCCATCTGTTATGCTTTGTTCATAACCAAAATTCATCAGCTTTTCATGCAGCAGGCGGTTCCACTGCCTGTCCGCCTGCTCAAACCATAAATCGTATTGTTTAGTCGTAAAACTAGCTTGTTAGCGTTTTCCACCTTTAGTTCGTTCAGCTTCTTGTCGTCAATTTCCATGCCCCTTGGCAAATATAGGAAAATTTTATGTTCCGTCTCCAATGCCTTAACGTAGGCATTGGGTATTTCACCGTGTAATGCGTTAACTCTCCACTTCCTCGCTAATCCAAGTATAAACTTCACTGTTGTTATCTCCACTACTGCCGCGAAAGTTAACTCAAAGTCAACTCCATATCGCTGTTCATTTCCGCAGGCTACCAGCCTTACCTTCAACCCCTCCAATTTTCCGTTAGCATCGGTTTTCGTCTTAAAAACCCACTTTGTATGCACCGGTTTCGCGTAGTCTGGTCTTGGAATTACATTCCACACTTCATTTTCTTCCAAGGATTGGAGTTCTTCGTTCATGGCTTTCAGCCCGCTAACGTAGTTTCTGCTCTTCACTGCTTCCCCGTAATTTCTTGGATCACTCTCCAGTACCATGTTTACTTCTTGAACTTCATCTTCCTTTATCTCATCATCGTCCTTTTTCTCTGCCGCCATGCTTTCCACATATCTTCGTTAAATGTCTTTCGCGCGTCCACCTGGACTTGTTCTTCGACTTTTTTCTTCCATGTCCTTTTTTATTCGCGCTTGATGACGTTGTATCTTCTGCCGCACCGTCATTTTGACTTTTCGCCTCTGCAACCGCTTCTTCTGACCTTCCAGCTTCATTTTCCACCGAGATTTCATCAGTTCACCCTCGAACAGCTCCCTTATCTGTCGGTTCAGCGTTTCATCAAGCGTCTCTATGCTCTTGATGTGTTGCGTTACCGTGACCTTGTTGTCACGCTTCAGGTACACCTTGTACCCTTTGTTCTCTTCGCTTTTACCAATGATGATACCAATCTGCGCACGATGCGCTAACGTATCGGTCCCAGGATTCCTATAGACGGTGCAGGGCGATCCAAATGTCACAATTTCCCCTAGATTTTATTTCACACCCGTCAAACTTCCTATGGCGACATTCTCCTTTCATTCGCGCTTGTTGGCGTCCTGTTTAGCACATACGCTGCATACTCGGCAGCATCTCCCCAGAAAGACAAATTAAGGCAACTTGCAAACAACATGCATCGGGCCTTGTTCATCACGGTCCGATGCATGCGCTCCGCCTTCCCTTTACTGGCTTGATTATTTGCTTCTGATGTCTCCCTTGATATCCCGGTGTTCTTTCAGAAGTAGTCAATTGTCTTGAATTCTGCACCTCCGTCCGTGTTCTTGTGGTGGTCCGCAAGCCATTTAATCAACTCCTTCTGTGTTGCTTCTGAATTTTCTATTTTTATCTACAAAGGGCTATGCCGATCTCATCCGACATAGTTGTGTGTTGAGATCCCTTCTGCGGAATTCTACCTTGCGTGAGTTGCGGCAGGATACGTTGTCCACAAGGGAGAGGGGGAGCTAAATCCGGGGGGGGGGGTTACACTGCCACCATCTGCTTTTATACCCAAGCCCCAGGAACCATAATTACCAAACAAAAACAAAGCCACTGGCGCACAGCATCTAGCATTTTTTTAATAAAGAACGCGCAGGATACAAGGCTCGGCGATTACTTGACCACCTGACCCCCTGCCCCTCTTAACTGATAACCCGTTTAAACTAATACTCAGTGCCCAGTCCCCAGGATATTAGTTTAGAGGGGATATACTGTACCGTGCAACCAGAAGGACCCATGCGCCGAACTTTGGTGACTACAAGGTTGCCAAAAGGATCCTCAAGTACTTATAGGGCACGAGAAATTTGATATTAAAATTAAAGCACGACGATGAACTGCCGTTGCCGCTGCGGATTATGGTTTTCAGCTATGCTGACTTTGCGGCTGATAGAGGGGACCAAAAGATCATTTCGGCTATGGTTACGTTTATAAATGAAGTGTTGGTTAACTGGGCGTGTAAAAAGCAAACCACGGTGGCACTCCCGATGGCCGAAGCAGAATTTGTTGCAGCTTCGATGGACGGTCGAGAGGCGCTGAGGTTGAAAGAACTGATAACGGAAATCGGATTACACACGAAGCCCTCACGATGGACAACCAGGCGGCGATCAAGCTAGTGGAGAACGAGGCGAGCGCTGCTAGCGCAAAACATATCGATGTGTAGCTTAAGTATTTGAAGGACTTTTCACAGAAGGGTATCATTTCGGCGAAGCATGTACGAAGTGTGGAGATACTGGCAGACCTGATGACCAAGAATCTCCATGCGCCAAGGATTCAAGAGTTGCGGATGAAGTTGGTCTTGATTTGAAGGGTAAGCAGCCTCCGGTGTTTCAGGAGGAGCGTTGGAAGTGCGTGTACCCATTTTGCGTTTTTGCGTCCTTACAAGATGGTGAAACCCCATTGGCTGGAAAAGGGAGTATATATTTTAGGTATACATTGACGGTTACTTTTTATATGAATTTTAATATGACTGTATCTTAAGGTAACTTTACATAATACACTTTTCAATTTTATATGTTATATTAACTTAGCTGAAACTACTACGGCGCGACGAACTTCGCACATCGATCAACCTCCGCATTGGATCCTACCTGGTCAAAAAGTTCTCAGGACAGGTAGTTTAAGATCTGACAAGTGGAGAATAAAGTCACATTTATTTTTTAACAAGGATGTATTACGTGTTTACTACTACAGAGACCGTGAGTTCCGAAGCGTTTGAAGCTATGGTCGCGTTTCTCGAAGCAGAGAACGACACGACAAGCGAGAAAACGTCGACAACGAATAACGGGTCCAGTGATACGTCGACCGCGACACTTCCAATCACGGAACGTGACGTGTCCCCTACTGCTCTGGTTCACACTTCAAAAGAAAAAAAATCAAAAGTGCGCGTTCAAATATAACTAGTCCTGCCTAACCTGGCTCCTGCTGCTCTCCTGCCCTGGGCGGCTGCAGGATCTCAATGTACCTGCCTGGTTCAAAGTGAGACTGTCCCATCGATAACCGGTAAGGAAACACAGAAACATTGATGGCACGCTCCTCGAGCTAGCATTTTGACTTGTGCGCATAGCACAACAACGCCCTCTTTCCGAGTCGGCTACTGCCGGCCGCGGCACGCCGCCCAGCCGCCGACTTGGTTTTGGCAATTTCTTGAATGATTTCTTCGCGGCTTTGGTCGCCTTTGGCTTGTCACGCTTCCGTTGCAATTGATTGGTAACAGAGACTTCATCTTCTGGACAATGCATCCTCCTTTTGTTGCCTCGACGAACCACTGAGCACCGCGGGTGCATCCTTATGGAGCGCAGTGGCCGGACCCCACGAGTTTTCAGCTTGGTCGAGCACGAGCCATTTCATCTGTACGTGGTGACGTGGAATCTTTATTTAAAACATATAGGAGATGATCTGCGGTAGTTATCAATTCATGGTATAATTTTTACCACGCCAAAACTCTACATGCTAGCACGATGTTGCTTTTTACGCTGTTGATTTCTTCAAACACTGAACATTAACAACAAAGATTGTGTTATGCCTTCATCATATGAACAACGTGAATATTTAGTGTGGAATGGCGCTAGTGGTGCGATGCTTCCGTCTTTAAGTGATACATCTCGCGTTCACACAGTGTCTCAGCACAGTCGTTTTGGCTCTAGCATCATGGCAGTAAAGTCTAGGGCGATAGGGCGCATGAAGTAATAGGTTAACCAGACTATGACAACAAACCATCAGCACCACCAAAAAAAGTCAAGACACCGGCGCAACTTACAAGCATAACGAAGGGTCCATTCATGGCGGCAAATCCAACGAAAATTCATGCGCCCTCGGCTTTCCACATTACCGGCTCGATGTTCCCGATTGTTCTCACACTGTCAAGTATTTTAATTGTGGATGAATATTTTCGATCAATCGGATGCGACCCGACAGCCATCTCGCGACGGTCATCTCGCGATCGATTGGATTATGAAGGGTTGAGTGGAATTTGTGTGTGATATTGTATTGTTTTAAGTGGGAGTTTTCGGCCAATCAGAAGTGACCCGCGACGGCCGTCTCGCGATGGCCAATCCGATCGATCGGATTATGAAGGGTTTGTGTGGAATTGGTTTGTGATATTGTATTGTTTTCAGTGAAAAATTTTCAAACCATCAGAAGCAACCCGCGACAGCCGTCTCGCGATGACCAATCCGATCAATCAGATTACAGAGAGTCTCCTAAGCAACTGTCAAGTATGATCAATCACATTACAGAGGGTCTCAACAGTAACTTTCAAGTATTGAAGTCAGCGCTGAAGTAACCAAGAAGTAGTGGGTGAAAGAAGTGATTGGCTTTGATGTAAGAGTTATTAACACTTAATAGAATCGAATTTCCCCTGAACCACAAAGATCTCTGGCGGCCCTCTAAAACCTTCTCTACTGTTCTTATACAAAAACCAAGTGTAATACAAAGAAGTCGTTGAGTGAACGCCTAAGAAAGTGGAACAGCAGCCTTTTGGAGCTAGCTAGAGTTGGGGGCAGCCCGGAACTGCTTTTGGAAGTGCATCCCTAGTGTGGTTGGTTGATTTGTTGGTTAGGGCGGTAGTATTAAGTACCCGGGACGTTAAACAAGAAGGATTGGTTGATTACCTTCTTGTGTTGTTAATTAAGTGGAATTATTAAAATTGCAACTCCTTCACAACATGTACATCGAATCGCTGGCCCCCGGTGTTACGCTCACGCGACCAGCTGCTCGTCCACGTGGTCCTCTCCGTTGTGCGCGACGTGTGCAAGAATGTCTTCCGTCACGTAGAGCTTGCCATCAGCGTAGAAACGCAGTCGGCTCTCGTGGACTTCTCCCACATCTCCCGTGATCAGATTCTTTTAGCTAACAGCCACGCGGATATTTTCGACACAACTTGTGCTGGTCCTCACCATCTGACACGTATCTTCGACCTCACATCTGCGTATAGAACGTAGTCACACCTACATCAACTGCACCATCTTTTCTCCACGGCGAACATTGGCGGCCTTACGTCCAGTTCACGCAGCTTGGCAGCTGTGGCCCTAGAATACTTGTGAATCATGTCGAGAGACTCGCAAAGCCTATGGAAATTCTATCGTTGTGTGGTGAGGATGACCTCCAGCGTGGTTACTCGATGCCGGCGGGCACGGCGATGTTGTCCAACGATGACATGTCCTCCCGGCCAGTCATCACGGTCACTGGGGCTATACTCCGAGTGACGGTACCGGTGCCTGGTTTACTACATCTGAAGCACGTTTACCATCCTGGGCCAGTCTTCTTTCATTCTCCACTCTGAGAGAAGAGCTGCGCGCAAAGAAGTACCTCGCGGTTCACGACCTTGACAGTTTGTCCATGGACTGCGAGCCGTTGTAAATGGTGATGCGCACCCAAAGCGTGGGTGCAGTTGATTGATAGCCTCATTTTTGTAATGGGTACCTTGATCTGTCACACATGTCTTGACCATACAAAAAGTCGCGAACCAATCGTTTAAACAGTCGAAAGTGGCTTCGGCGGTAGAGGACTCAGCATCATAAAATGTGACGCATCATCCTTCACAAACAGCAAATAATTGTCGCCAGACGCCTCCCGTGACATGTGCCGGAAATTCTAGTGCAGAAGCTCGTGCGGTTTTCATCATACAGGGCTTTACCGAGTGGACGTGGTTGCAGTGGACCACCTCGGACGGCGCTACAATGCAAATCAACGTTGGAGTAAAAAAAGAACGTCGGTCCTTCAATCATTCCCGCCATAATCGACTCGCTAACGCGGCGATCGATACCACCAAACCACCTGGCCTGTTACCCTAAAATGGCCGACCTCGCACAATCTAATTTGTATTGATGACGCGTCGGCTGGGATCCACAGCGCACCGTTCAAGCGGCGAAACAGACTATCACTTTCGCACTCGATTCGAGAGCGCAGGAACCTTCCCGTCCGCTTAGACAAGGCGGACCTCACCCACCGTCGGCCACACGAGCTAGAGGTTGAGCATCGGCGAGTGTTCCAGCGGCACTTGGCGGATCGCACAGATCCGTGTCATAGATGATCCCCAGCGTGAGAGTAGGTCTATAACAGGGTTACATTTGGTTACGTGGTGTACGTAAGTACACAACGGTTGAGGACAAGTATTGACCGGTCCGAAAGGTTCGGACCTATTGGTTATTTTAACCAATCAGGGCAGGAGCCCTTGGTGGAGGCGTGGCAGTCTGCCACGTGTTGGTACACAGGTGTGTACATTACATTTTGGCTAGGTACGAATGGAGTAAGTTCTACTTAGTATTACATATAGTTTACATTAGTTTAATTAATTTAGGCTAATTACATATTAAATAAAATCAGTTTACAAAATACACTAAAGACTGCTAGGCGCACGACCTCGACAGGTCGCGCGCGCAGTGAATGTTGTAGTGAAAGGGAATACCTTCCCTTAACTACCCCCTTTCTAAGGGAAGCCTTGTATCAAGGCGTTAGTCTATACTAACTCGTAAACCAAGGGAATCTTGGCCCCGAGTAAGAGAGCGAACTCTTACTGAGCTCTTTTATAAGGGCGTATCGGCTAAGTAGCGACGTATCGCCGCTTAAGGAAAGTCTTCCTCTGTGAGCTAGCCGCACCGCGCGTGTACGCACCGACTACATCTGGTAGAACTTGTTGTCAATCCAACACCTGTGTTGGTAGACGACAACATCCTCTGCAAAGGATGAACCAAGAGGATTGGGGTAAGCTAACCCCCGTCCAACAAGAAGTCTTTAACAGGCTGTTTTCCATCTTGGGCGATGATGGTATGCAGCTCCTAGTGGAGCAGGTCGTTGAGGCCGTACGTGAGAGGGTTAACGCCCTCATCGCCCATGAGGCGAATTTCCGTGTAAGTCGTTCCACGTCTAGGGGTTCGCTCTCCGTTATCCTTAAGATAAAGGAATTCACCGGTGCAAAAAGGTGATAACCTTTATGTGTGGCTTCGCGAGGTCGAAATGGCCTTCACCACAGCGAATGTGATCGAGGATCACTTGCAAGTGGGACTTGCACTAGCCCATCTTACGGGTAAAGCCCATGCATGGGCGTTTACGTGTCCGGACTCGGTCACGGACGAGTTCCCGCCTGGAAAGTCCTTAAGAAAAAGCTTATGGACTTGTATGCCACGCCTGATCTGGTTTTCCAGAATCAGCTGGAATTTTTGAGTTGCCGTCAGGGCACTAGGTACTTGGAGACATACATCCAGTAACTTAAGACCCTGTTAGCAGGGATGTACGCAAAAGCGTATTCGGACGATGTGTCCATACCCGTGTTCATGGGAGGCCTGAAAGAAGGGCCAGCACGTTCGGAGCTGTTACGATGCTGACCCCAATGCCTGGGGGAGGCGTTTAAGATGGCGTTTGACGCTGAGAGGAACTTTCGTTCCTCTAAAGTGCTTCCCGAACCCATGGACCTGAGTCAGGTCGAAGCGGAATAGAAACCTCCCGCTAGGAGTCACTCTGACTCATTCCCTCAGGGCTTCGAAGCGGAGCTCCTTTCAATGCTGCAGCGGCATGGGACGCTGAAATGCTTCTTGTGTGGAAGCACGGATCATCTGAGGAACATATGTCCGAAAAATCCCCAGCGAGACACTCGCTTTAAAGGGCCGAGGGTAGGTAAAAAGCCCTCACCCAAGCCGTAGGGGAACGACGGCTCTCAGTAGGTGCCGGGCTCCCTACTGGGGGATCCCTCAGTGCTGTTAAACCCCAGGGTAGGGGCCGACAGCACAAAGCCCGAGGGAAACGGTTCTTTCTAGCACCGAGTTGGTGTTCCGGTCAGGTTTGCTGGTCGTCCTTGCGGACGTGAAAGGCTTTGATAAGCCTTGGAGAGTCTTGATAGACTCTGTAGCGTCTGAAAATTATGTCAGACGATCTTCTGTTGAGAAGAGTCGGCTGTATGCCGAAGCCCTAGAGT
>CM047580.1:20456729-20477785 GCA_026184515.1 Peronosclerospora sorghi
CAGCTCTTTCTTTCCCTCATTAGACACTACAGCCATTTTGTGATAAAATTTGTATTAAGACGACGTAAAGTCCCGGGTCGCGGCACCAGTTGTCGTGAAGGAACTTAAATTTTCGAGACTTCCACTCAAAAACAACACAAGGAGGCGATAGAATACACCCCTCTTGCTTATACTACCCAGGTTCTTGGTACTCACGTCCGAACCTTAATACAAAGTCATTGCAAATGGGCACTTCCTGGTAACACTTCAGGCTGCCCCTTTAACTTAAAGTACCGCAAAGGACCTTTATTACGCCTTAGTACGCGTTCACTTAAAGGGTTCCTCGGGATGCACTTAGACTTAGTTTTTGTATAGGTCAAAAAGGTTGGTTGGTTTAAAAACGACTAGTCGCTAAGGGGGAAAATTCGATTATATTATAAGCATTGGGAAGATCTCTATCTACCTCCAATATCTGTTCACCTTGTTACTTCTTGGTTACTTCTGAACTGGCTTCAATACCGAAAATTCACTTTATGGCCGACCAAATCACCGTATACTCTTTGAATATACCTTCCGTATACACTTCGCTAGAAATTTCAAACACTTCACCACATAGCGGCATGCTGTGGGAGTGGCTTGTTGTGCCACAGGGGCTTTTGAATGCATCAGCGACTTTCAATCGCTTGATGACTCAACTCTTCCGCCCTCATAGAAAGTACGCTCAGACGTACTTCGACGATATATTCGTTCATAGCCGCGCGGAAGGTGACTCGTCTGATGTTAAGACGCACCTAATACACCTTTGAGCGGTGCTCGAATGTATGCGAGAGCATAAATTATATGCAAACGCATCCAAGTGTATTATTGGTGCTGAGGGAATTCCTTTCCTCGAATGCTTCATCGGTAAGGATGGAGTGCGGCCAATCCCGCGAAGTGAAAGCCATTGTGGAGTGGCCTTCGCCTGTAAATCTTAGATATTTACGGAAGTGGCTTGGATTATCAATGATCTCAACAAATACAGCGAGAACTACGCTGAGATGGCGAAGCCATTGACGGGCCTTCTTAAGAAAGACGTTGATTGGTGTTGGGAAACCAAACACCAAAACGCTTTTGAAGCGGTAAAGGGGAGATTGTTGAAAGCACCCGTTCTCGCTCTCCCAGATTCTGGGAAACCATTTAGTGTCGTCTGCGACGCCTCCGATTTCGCAATCGGATGTGCATTGTTACAAGCAGACGATGCAGGAAGGGAATGCGTGATTGCGTTTGAGTCGAGGCAGCTTAAAGCTGCGGAACGCAATTATCCCGTTCATTACAAGGAGCTACTTGCAATGAAGTATGCTCTTGTCAAATTCAGTGTTCACCTACTCGGAACAAAGCCGTTCGCGGTTTATACTGACCACGCGTCTTTACGGACAGCGACAAAGTCGCCTCATCTCTCCCAACGGATGGCCCGTTGGATCTCCTTCTTTGCGGAGTATAACTTTGAGGTTAAGTATAAACCTGGCAATCAGAACGTGCTTGTAGACGCGTTGTCGCGTCATCCCGATTACGAGCTCGCTCACGCGACATTCATCACCTCGTCTGTGGTGGATCTCATACGCCAGGCGTATGAGAAAGACCCACAATGTACGGCGCTTATCAGCGCGTTGGGTGAAAAGGGACTTGGCTCGTCTGAGCCTACCCTGTCAAGTCGAGCTAGAGCTCGGTTACACCGTTACAAATGCTGTGGCGGTTTTCTATATTATAGCACGAGCGCGGAGGACACTCCGCGGGTGGTAGTTCCTCATGATGAGGAACTGAAGTATAGAGTCCTCTTTGAGGCACATGATGCCCCTACCCGGGGGTCATTTAGGTCGGGATAAGACCTACAGCGCTTTAAGCGCTTTGTGTTGGTGGCCCAAAATGTATAAGTGGGTCGGTGCGTATATTCGCACCTGTGAAACGTTTCAGAGGGTCAAACCCTCTGCAGATTCAGCTGCGCCTTTGGCGAGCTTATCCGTTCCTACGGAGTGTTGGAAATCCATCAGTATGGATTTTATCTTCGGTTTTCCGAAGATAAGGCCGGTAACACCGGCATTTTGGTCATTGTAGACCGTTTGAGCAAGATGGCTCACCTGGCGGCGGTGCCAGAGTCCATTGATGGACAAGGAACAGCGAAAGTGTTCCTAGACCGTGTCTTTCGACAGCATGGTCTACCCGATTCCCTTGTATCGGATCGGGATCCCCGTTTTACGGGACAGTTTTGGGGGGGGGGGTGTTTAAGGTGCTAGGCACCAAACTCCTCATGTCCACTGCGTGTCATCCGCAGACGGACGGACAAATGGAACGCGTTAGTAGCGTTGTAGAGGCCATTATCCCGAGTTCATTTCCGGATTCTCCAAATAGTTGAAGTGAGATGCTTCCTATGGCCGAATTTGCCATAAACAATTCGGTGCATGCATCTACGGGGTTTACCCCGTTTTACGTGAACGGATTAGTGAATACGAGGGTTCCGTTGACGCCACGTGTGTGTGGCCCAGGGCTTGAGGGGGGAGGATTCTCCGATGTCAGCCCTGTATCTGTGCGAGAGCAGATAAGTTTTTATCGACACGCCTTAGTGTCTTACGTCACGTTTGCGATGCCATGGCGGAAAGCCAAGACAAGCAAAAGGAACAGGCCGACCGCAAGGGCCGGTGTATAAAGTAGGACAAAGTGTTTTATTAAACGCTAAAAACCTTCGTACACATGAAGTTTCGAATTTGTAAAGAAACAAACTGCGCCCCAGGTTTGTGGGGCCTTTCTAGGTGCTGACCCAAAAGGGCCTGGCGTATACCTTGGGTATCCTGAAGGCGATGCGTACGAATCCAACCTTCTACGTAGGTATGCTTAAGCCATACCAGAACCCGAAGGAGGTTCCCCTCTTGGAGGGAGTTGGAAAGACGGGTAGGCTTAAGAGCCGTAAGACACGGCAGGGAGGAATAAGTCCGACAGGGTCAAAAGGCGACCACGAATCTCCGCAATGGTCGACTCGAGAGAGTCAAGCCTCTTCTAGAAGCGTCAATCGCATCCCCCTCATTACGTATTACCTCCTGGACGTCCTGGAGGCGATGGCTGTGTCGATCACAGCGCTCGCGAAACTCGCGTCGCAATTGCGCAACCTCCTCCTCCAGTTCTCGATACGGAGGGTATTCCACATTACCATGTGGAGCGTCTGACGGCGCGACGCCATCATCGGGGTCGAACCCAATATCTGGTGAAGTGGAAGGGTTATCCACATTCACAGAGTTCGTGGGAGTCCGAGACTCCCCTGCGGCAGGATTTCCGTGACGTCGTTGACGCTTTCGAGCGGGAGAACCCCGCTGCGAGTAGACGACCAAAGGGGCGGGAGAAGCCCCTTCACCCCCAGTAGTTAGGATTTCACCGGAGGAAGATGTAGCGCTCACACTGTTCTCTGGCACCGCGTTGGGGGAAGGAGCGCTGGCATAGCGCGTGCGATAAGGGGCACGTAATAGCCCCATCGCTTTGGCTCGGGAAAACGCCATGCGCAACACCCTCTCCACCCAAACGTAACGGGGGGAATAGCTGTCGTGCAGCTGAGTAAAGCTAGGGTGGAGTTTCTCCCCTTCCGCCCAAGCGCGGAATTTCTTTTCTGCCTCTTCGGCATTATCTTCCGGAAAAAGAACGATAGGAACCTCGCGGAAGTTCTCAACAGGGGCACCCTGTGCCTGTCTGTCGAGGCGCTCTCGATATGAGACGCCAGTGAACTGCTTCTGCGCGAGCAGTTTTTCCAGGAGTTTATCCCGGCGTTCGTATTGATACGGCTGTTCAGCCACAGGGCCAGGAATATAGAATGATAAACCATTCCTTACCGTAGTCCTAGCCCACTTTTGGGGGTCACGAGGACCCTCAAAATTATATGCCGCCTGTAGCGGGCGTTTAGGGGCGTGTAACGGAGCCACTCGTGCCTGTGCGGGAAGTTGAGCTTCTTGAACCGCATCCAACTCATTGGTGATGATCGCCTTCGACGATCCGGATGTATCATCCGGCATTGGTAGGGGTGGCGCCCTAGCTAGTGCATTTTACCCACGTGGGGAACGGATTGGACTGCCGACATCGCCGTTCGGCGTTGTCGGAGCGGTCATCCTTTGGGGAGATATCCCCAAGGTCATACTCCTCCAAGTTATATGAATAGTCTACATCCTCTTCTCGAGGAGAATCCTCAGCACCACTAAAGGTGCTCATGGTAATCCAGAAGTTCTGGAAGTTGAAGTTCTCCAACTATAATTGACTATTGCGTAAGCAATATTCTTCATGGGGGAGGATGTAAAAGGGTTACATTTGGTTACGTGGTGTACGTAAGTACACAACGGTTGAGGACAAGTATTGACCAGTCCGAAAATTTTGGACTATTGTTTTTTTTAACCAATCAGGGTAGGAGCCCTTAGTGGAGGCGTGGCAGCCTGCCACGTGTTGGTACACAGGTGTGTACATTACATTTCGGCTAGGTACGAATGGAGTAAGTTCTACTTAGTATTACATATAGTTTACATTAGTTTAATTGATTTAGGCTAATTACATATTAAATATATATTCAGTTTACAAATAACACTAATGAATGCTAGGCGCACGACCTCGACCGGTCGCGTGCGCAGTGAGTGTTGTAGTGAAAGGGAATACCTTCCCTTAACTACCCCCTTTTTCTAAGGGAAGCCTTGTATCAAGGCGTTAGTCTATACTAACTCGTAAACCAAGGGAATCTTGGCCCCGAGTAAGAGAGCAATCGCTTACTAATCCCTTTTATAAGGACGTATCGGCTAAGTAGCGGCGTATCGACGCTTTAGGAAAGTCTTCCTCTGTGCGCTAGCCGCACCGCGCGTGTACGCACCGGCTACAAGGTCCGCTGTCCACGCTGATGTCGTGAATCTTGTACGAGTAGACCATCAACAACAACGGCCATCGCTGCAATTTGTTTGCCGTGTACTTGGTGACGTGTACTGCACATTAGACGTACTGAAGATGTACCAGAGGTTGCGATGATCCGTAAAAAGTAGAAAACCACCATGGCGATGTCGCAGATAGTCGGCGCGCTTGCATGTTTCAACAATAGCAAAAGCCTCGTTTTCGACGATAGTTCACGGAGTGCGCCCTCCGAAAACGCTTCACTCATCAGCATGAGCGGCTCGTTGCTGCGCTTCGAAATCTCGCGTAAGCTGATTCGGAGGGGCCTGAGTGATCGCAGCCCCCTAATGAGTGTCACTGGCGTCCATGAAAACACAGAGAGCCCTGGTAGGGTCCGGCTGAGTTAGCTTGAGCGAATTGCCCAGCGCTTGATTACAATACTCTAAGCAGTGCGCATGCGCCGTCGAATAGCCGACGGTCGCCAACTCAACGCGCGAGACTTGACGCTTCTTTCGACTACCGACAGCGGCGTAGATTCGTTCCATGATTCGGCTTCACCAATTCGGTGTACCCTGGAATCTCCATGCGCATCCAATTCATGGCGCATAGGAACTGCCGAAGCTGCTGACCCAAGGACCCGGATGCGGCCAGGATCGTGGCGATCGCCGCGGCCAGAGATGGCGCGACCACACCACTTGCTTCCCGCAAGAAGAAAGAGCACTTCGTGGGATTAAGCTCGAAGCCCTTGTCCCGGCACACCGTAAACACACCGTTGAGTAGCACGAGGAGTCTTTCAGTCGTCTCGTGTACCCGAGTAAATCGTCGAGCCAGATGAGCAATTCGCGATATAGAAACTCCCCGAGCATGGCTTCGACATTGGATTGGCAGTACATCCCGTCAACGAGAATACTCTTCGCACGCCGTCACGATTAGGAACTTCCAGTATCCCTTGAAAAAGTTTAACATAAGGAAATAGGATGACCCGAGGAGTCGCACGAGGACTACCTCTAGGAGCGTCATGGGCCAAGTGTTTGCTTCTTGACCAGCCGGACGTGGACGGTCATGTGGAACTCGTTGGTCCCGGCTTGCGTACGATGGGCGGAGACTAGCACCAGCTGCTCTTCGGGTTCCGGAACACCAGACCGGTCTCGATGAGAGAATGCACGTGATCCCGAAGTGAAAACCATCAAGTAGTTGCACAGGATCCGCATCGGAGAAGAAGGTCACCTCAAGGAGGCATATCCACTGGCGGGTCTCGGCCGAGTCGAACCCTAAACATATCGCGCATCTTTCTCAGTAAATTGTATCGTTAGGTGTTTATGATATTATTATATGTGGTTGGTCATGTAATTCTAAATATTCATTTTAGGTGCTTCAAGGAATATTTAGAATTACTTGACCAACCATAACAATACTTTGTAGGTGCTTTAAGAAATATTTAGAATTAAATTCACGCGCTGATCTTGGGTGGAATACGGTCATGGCGTCGTTGCTTAGCACTCCTAAACCCACGTTTTCGTGCTCAATATCGTCGTAGCGCACGCTGCTAGGTCTTGCATACGTCGCGACAATCGAGTCTAAAGGGTGGTATGAGGGACAATGCAAGCGGTAATTCTGGGGCACGGGCGTCGACATGTGCACTTGGACATTCCATACGCCCCACTATTCGTCATGAAAGAGAGCGCGTCGTCGTGTCCGATAGAATGTTCCCGTATCATCCTTACTCGCGCCGCCATAGGGGAAACTACAGTTGAAGAGCATTACAGATTCAGTGCACCCAAAGAATACCGGCACTTGTACCTATATACGCAATAACAATCTCTTTGTTGTGTCAGGGGTCGGCACATTTGTACGGACCGTTTTGTTATGTAATCCCTCATCTTTTTATTTATGTTCCACTGGGTATCTCACCATGTGCCAGCCTGATCCTCATCCACATATCTATCTGTCTATCGATCCCCATGTGCCTCGTGTGTCCTTCCACTCTTCAAGTGCCAACAATGTACGTGATCTAGTACCACGTCCGATCACTTGTGTTGATGTTACATGTAGTTACTTGGAGTTTTGGCTAAAATGTACTTTCACGAAGATGAAACCTCATTGGCTGAAATAGAAATATGGATTTTCATCTTGGAAATCAAATTTAAGTTTCGAAAGGTTATATTTCGATTTAGTAACTTGACATAATATACTTTACATTTTTACTTTAACAGGTTTAGTGAAGATTTCTGCCGCGTGGTGATTGGGTGCCGTTTGAGCCTTTCTCACGCAAAATCATACCTGTTAAAACTATCAACCCAGGTAGTATAAGAACACTGCTTGAGAACACTTTTCTAACGGTTATGAGAACACTTTTTTAACGGTTATGAGCACAAGGACCAAAGGTTCTCTCAAGAAAGTGAAAGTTGTCTTTTGGAATCATCACGCTATATCTATATGGAGCTAGTGGAAAGTCCCCTCGGTTTGAGGGCTAGTGATTTCTTTTTTTTGTTTAAGTAAAGTCGTCCCGTTGAAAATGAAGAACATTACTTATAAGCAGAGTGACAAGAGTGAAGTGGATCAGACTAATGCCTTACAGGCCATTATGAAAGGACTGTAATATGACCAACCACGCTTGGTGTCAGTTGAATAAGCTTATGGCAAATTCTCGGTTGTAAGCACGTCATAATGGTCGACGAAGGACTCCCCAGTTACCGAGAGGAACAGCGCCTTCCGGGAAAGCCTTAAAACTATCGACCATTTGTTCAACAGATGACTCTGAATGCCTTAGCTGAATACGGGGGCATCGAAGTTGGTGGGGAACCACGTATGAGTTAAGAAAGGATACATCAAAAGGCGCATGGTGCTGATCCAGGTTTGTGAGGCGCAAAATTTTGCTGCCGGAAACGTGCAAGCGCCACATTTTGGGCGATGAATAAGCGCCAAGATACCCAAGTTGGCTGTCGAAAAGTTTTCGGGTGTGGTCATTTACCCCGAACTAGGCGCTGAATTTCATCAATTGGCGTACCTTTTCATGGAAGCAGTGAAGATTGTTGAAATGGCCGCTGGTTTCGTATGGACGGAGAGGCTCCTGGTGAATAAGTTAAGAAGGGATTTTGAGGGGATAACTTTTTAATAATATTCCTATCAAATATAGGGAAATTGTGGGAATTCTCACCTTATCTACATTTCGTTTTGGATCAATTGTTATTGGCATTTAAGGATAACATTTCACATCACCAAGCAGCGATGTTGTTTGCGGCGAAAATAGTCCAAAAAAGACACAGACTGAGAATTACCTACACTTAGTAGCTTTGGCCCGAGGAAGTGGGTCAAGTGAAAAGCTAATAGTTGGAAACATCGTTACGTTAGCAGCGCTAAAATTCAAGATTGTGCTCATGGCTAGGTACGATCTTACAAGACAGGACTACCAAAGTCATGACCAAGAATTGATTGATTGGGCACAAGAATTACAAGACGAAGCATTTAAAGGAAAAGTTTCCGCTAAATTACACGCGAATTCAGTTGCCACGCATGAAAAAAGGCGAGTTTGTTTCGTATGCGGAAGCGCGGTGGACTTAAAAAAAACCGCCAGGAAAGGTGAAGAAAAAATTCGAGCAACCAGGATGAAAAAATAACAAAAAATGGGGGAAATTGGATGAAAAAGTAGTGGTATCAACGGCCGGGTTTCGAGACAGGAGGACGTATAAGTGGAATACCCAAAGAATCTTAATGGATTAACGATAGCGGTGAAAGCATACATCTTGTTTAGAGTGCTGACTTGCTTGAGGATTCTGTTGAATGCAACCAAGAAGATACGTTTGCGCTTCCTGATGGTGGTTTGCTCACTGCCTCTAAAGTATGAAAAATCATGCTGAAGACGAATGGGAGCAACCAGACGGTTATCGTATTAACGGGTTACTATGCTCCAAAACTAGCGAAAAATCTGATATCGTTGGGCAAGCTACGTGAAAGAGGATGTATCATTACTGAAACTGGTGATAAAATGAACATGGTTTAAAAGGTGAAGTGTTGTTTCAAATTGAACTTATGGTCCAATCTTTGTGGCAAGTTTATCGATCGGAAAACAGAACGTAATTAAGAATAAATGTGTTAATATGGTGCTGAACAACTTTGAACAAGAAAGATGAAGCCCAAAAAGGATGTTTGCATCCATTTCACGTACTATTAGGTCATCCATCTACCGTATGAAATCGTTGAAAACCTATCTAGAGACCCCAGGTCAGGCATAGTGCTTACCGATAACAAGAAGCCAAATTGCCTGACCTGTGCTGAAGGAAATCAACGAGAAAAGGGCAACCCAAACGTGATTCCGGAAGCAATGCACCTATTGAACCCATCGGAGGTTTGTAGTGACCCTTAAGATTCGATCACACCTTGAGACAGACGCGGAAACCGTATCTTGGTAGGTTTCGTCGACTTCTCGAATTATGCGAGTATTTACCGCTCGCTCCTACAAAAGATAGAGCGGCAAAATCGTTTCAACATTTTATTTCATGGCCATAAAACGGATTGTCGAGTCCATGTTGTAAGTACTGATGGAGTTGGAGTGTATCAGAATGTGGATCTGTTTTGCAAAGACACTGAAATAAGAAAACAGATTACCGAGGCTGAAAATCCAGTTGCTAATGGAAAATCTGGAAGGATGAACCGAACCATATTCAAGGAATCCCACTAATCTAACGGTTGGAAGCGGATGAATATGCTGCATACATAATAAATCGCTCTAACTCGGGCGAACCCAGGGAGATATCCCACTTTTTAAATGTTGACTGGAAAAGAACGATTCTGACCGACATTGTAGATTTCGGGTCCCTTTGAGCGACACAAAAAGGGAAGCTCTCGCAAACCATGCTGAACGTGGCTTTATTCTAGGCAAAAGTTACGAAACAAAAGGGATTAAATTTTTATATCAAGCATAAAGTCGTAAAAATCACCAGACACGTCACCGACATCAAAAAGCTTGATAAAGATGCAAATCACAAGATAGAAAGAAGTCTGGATAACGTTGATGACGAATAACTTAAACTTTGAGCGATTTGAGAGTAATCGAGAAGCTGGAATATTTTCAGCATAAGAAACAAATAGTTGAATTGTATGATCCAAATCAAGTAAGAAGCACAAAGCAAGAAACGGATGATCGCACTAGAAAATCAAGTAGAAAGAAGAAAAAGACGCAAAAGTTCAAAGAATCTGAAGAATCAAGTCAAAGAAAGGAAAACAGAATCCGGAAATTTCTAATGGAAGTGAAGTGAACCGATAAAACGGTTGAAGATGACAAAGTTTCAGGTGACGAAAGTGAGTTGTATGTGCATGTCGTTTCGGAAAATGTGGATGCCGGAAATAATTTGGGGCTATAGTGCCAGACCCACAGAATTATAGGCAGGCGCATGAGGATCCAAATGCAGATATATGGACGGCTACAGAACAAGCCGAATTGAAATCCCTCGAAAAATTAGAGACGTGGAAACTCGTAAGGTGCAAATCAACTAAGTACCCCTTCCGACTAAGTGGGTTTATAAAAAACAAGCTTATGTCAGATGGAACAATCGAGAGGTACAAACGCGTTTGGTTGCGAGGGTGACAAGAAATTTATGGAGAGGATTGTTTTTCCGTTCTTGACGGTGATGGAGATCAATAATGTGAAAGTAATCCTCATGTTGGCTCAAAATTTAGGGGTGTTTTTTTACTGCACGTCACGGTGATGTACCGAGTGAACACCCCAATAAGACTGAAGATGAAGACGAAATTTTTCTCAAAGTGCCCCAAGGTATGAAGATTGAAAAAGAACAGCTTGAAATTTTTGGCGTGGCATCTGAAAATGAATTGGCACTACAATTAAAACGAAACATTTACGGGCTCAAGCAAGCCGGCAGACTGGCACCGGTTGTTGTGCGAAACGTTAATAAAGATGGTATTTACGCAATGTATCACGAACACCTTCCTATTTGTGAAAATAAAACGGTTAATGTCGGCACCTATGTAGATGATATCTTGGTCACAGACACAAATGAAGAGATTGTTACGAAATTCTTTTTTATATGAGAGTTTTGAAATCGTAGGATTTGGGGAACGTTAAAAAATTCTTGGAAATAAGGATCGGAGGAGGACCGAAGAATGGTTACTTCCTAGATCAGGAAGCAACTATAGAAAACGTACGGAAAATAAACAATATCCAATAGGCAATTTCTTCTAAGAGTCCAGTTTTATATTTGGATTGAGTGAAGAAATTTGATGAACTGCTACCGGTGTCAAACCAAAATCTATCTTGTGTAAAAAAAAGTTTCAGCTTCTCGTTGGAATCCTTTTGTGAATATAGCGGTGCACGCGCCCAGACATCGCAGTTGCTGTGCACTGCTCTACTAGGCGAACGCAATCACCCACCTTGGGCGACTACACAGCTGCGAAAATAATCCTGAAACATTTGAAAGGTACAAGAAGTTTACTTTTGAAATTAAGGCATGATGAAGAGCTACCACTTCCAGTGGGAATCGCGTGCGATGCCGAATTTTCAGCCGAAAAGAGTGACAGAAAAAGTGTTAGCACTATGGTGTTTAAAATTAAATGCAATATTGGTAAGGAGGCAACGCAAAATACATTTATAATAATACTTAAGAAACTAACTAAATAATTGTACTTTTATAACATAAATAATTTTGAATGAAAACAGCTAACAGTGGTATACCTGCAAATTAAAAATATTAATGATTAAAATCTATCGCAATTAATTTATTTAATCTATATACATGAAAAATCAGTTAAATATTTAATTGGTTTTTGATTTATATTTTTATTATATTAATTCGATATTTTATTAAAAAGAATAATCCAGCATTAAAAAGAAGTCTGACTGATTATGGTTTTGAAGGATATTCTTTAAGAAAGAATTGTCCTTTAAGTGTTTTTTTAAGTTCTTTATAATGAATTAAAAAAGAGTTATTGTTAATTTATTTGCAATAAATTCAATTTTTATACATATTATCTCTAATATTTGGACGTTTTTAAATTTAAAAATTTTCAAATTCATATCTTTTAACTTCTTTTTTTTGAACAACTAATTAAGAATTATTTTATTTTGATTTTTTCTGCATTTATTTATGTATTTATCTTATTTTTTCTGCTTTTATTTATATATTCATAATCTTTTTTCCTAATATTAGTTATATTTTTCAATCTAAAAGCAATTTTAATTTTAAAAAAGTTATTTTATATAAAATAATATTAAAGTCCTTTAAGTACACTTTTGGATATAATAAATTATTTATGTATTTATTGTTTATATCAATATTTGAAATATTTATATATATAGGAATTCATAATCTCACCCGTATTTTACTAAAGTCACCTCCACGTGATTCAAATACCGAAATATGGTCATATATTACGCTCTCTCTATATATGGTGATATATGACCGGATTTTGCGGGGCCATTTATTGCCGCTTCCCCACATTTTTCTCCACATTTAATCCACCAATTGTCGCAAAACACCACCATTTTCTTCCATATTTCATCTGAACCAACTGTCGCAAGAAACGCAGAGAACATCTTGGAAAACCACCATGAGTCTTCCTGCTCCGGTTCCTCGTTCATTTCCCACAAGTGATAATTAAACAACTACGCAGAAGAACACGCCCGAAAATACGGTTACGCAGTATCAAAAATAAGGACAGAGCGCAATAAAAATTATGTATGGATGCTCCAAAAGGTTTAATCCTTCCTTTAAAGGGCAAAGAGTACGTAATTCTGCTCCCCATGGAGTTGTCGTGAAGGAACTTAAATTTTCGAGGTTTTCACTCAAAAACAACACAAGAAAGCGATAGAATACACCTCTCTTGCTTATACCTCCCAGGTTCTTGGTACTTACGTCCGAACCTTAATACAAAATCACTGAAAATGGACACTTCCTGGTGACACTCAGACTGCCCCTTACTTAGGTAATCGCAAAGGATCTTTATCACGCCTTAACACGCGTTCACTTAAAGGTTTACTCGGGATATACTTAGTTTTTGTATAGGTTGGAAAGATTTGGTTAGTTGAAAAAAAAGGCTCTTCAAAAGGGAGGAAATTTGATTACAATTAAAATATTAAGAAGTCCTATATCTACTTCAAGTGCCTGTTCACCTTGTTACTTCTTAGTTACTTCAGCACTGGCTTCAATACCGAAACTTGCTTCATGGCCGGCCAAAATACCGTGCACTCCTTATAGGTACTTGTATATACTCAAACATAGACTCAAGCCACTTCACCATAACCGCCCCTTGCGCAGCTTCAGCGTATGCGAGCAAAAGCAAGCAATTCATTTATGTATCATATCAACATCAAAGTCTCGCTAATTCCACTTCAAATATTGACGTGCTTCAATGTCCGTCATAGTAGAGACAAAACAGGGAGTATCATATCTCTTACACACTTCCATCATCCGATACCAATCGATATCCTGCTCGAACACATATCGCGCAGCCACAATGGATAGATAATCACGTGATCTGCTGAGTGATACCAACGATCTCGAAGGTTTCCCTGCCATAAATACTATAGTATGCGAACGCACCATCGTAACAATAGTAATTTCTGCTTCTATGCCTTGACTCGAATAAGTAGTAGCCACTTCGATATCCAAATGATCTTCATACACTCCATTCAAATATCGTAACTCTCTCCTCATAGCCGAGACTTGGTCTTGATATGGTGAAATAATTGTCGTAAAGCGTGTTATAATTGGGCCCAATAACGGGACTTATTATAAGGCCTTATTATAGGGCCTTATTATAGGGCCTAAATATGGGCCTAAATTAGGGGGGCCGATTACGGACAAAAAATCGGGTACGTAATCGTATACGATTGTGTGTACCACGGCGTATACAGTTGATTGTACAACCGTGGTGCACATAGTCGGGACATAGACAGGGCATAGGAAGATGGGATGATTACGTACAGGTACCCAGCGAACACCGACGAACAGCGACGGACGACGGATAAATCAGGTCGACTGGTCGACGGAGGACGCTGGAACGGGTAGTTCTGATTGGTGGATATTAGGTAATTGGTAGTTCTTACGATTTAAGCAATAATAAAGTTCTCCTTTTGCGTTCGATCTAGCAGATCGTTTCCGGGACGGCACCTTTGCGCCTCCCTTATTAGTATATACCTCTACGTCCCGGGAGGGAGCACTTTGTGCATTTTTGGCCCACCGGCATACGTAGAGTGTTGAGAACTCACTCCGCAACTCCGCCCGCTGTGTCAGCGGTTCTTCAGTAAAGGGTTTTGGTTTTGAGAGTGTGATTGAGCAGTGCTCTCACCTCTCCACGTTTGGTTCGCGTTTGGCCCCTAGAGTTTGGCTGCTGTAAGCGCCCCACGGGAACTCTAGGTGGATTAAGTGAAGTTACCCCCCCTCGTAGGTCTAGGCTAGGAATACAGATATTTTGGTGTTCCTTTAGCTGTTGAAGACTCCAGATGCTCCGTGATCAGGCAGTGAAGACTTCCACTGCCTGATCAAGTACCCCTTCGCCGATCAACACCTGATCGACACTCTGCAACTCGTGACCCGCGATCAACAACTCGCAGATCGAACCAATTTGTACCTGAGCGACTTTTGGCACCTGATCAAGTCTGAACACCGCTGATCAACTACTTTTAGTGCCTGATCGATCCTGATCAAGTCTGATCTCAGCGGATCAACTACTTTAGTGCCTGATCAAACCTGATCAAGTCTGATCTCAGCTGATAAACTACTTTTGGTGCCTGATCAAGTCTGATCAAGTCTGATCTCAGCTGATCAACTAATTTTAGTGCCTGATCAAGCCTGATCAAGTCTGATCACAGCTGATCAACGACTTTCGGTGCCTGCCCAAGCCTGATCACTGATGATCAAGCCTGTTCGCACCTTATTCGAGATCGATTATACCGGATCACGTCTAATCAGCACCTCGATCAACTCATTACAAGTTCCCCAATCTTGCATCAAGGAATTGCCGTGTTTACATCCCAGCCACCTGAAGAGCGACCCACGCCTAAGCCGTCGGGTACACAAGGTGAGCAGAAACACAAGCATTCAAGGACAACCGGAGGACGCCCTTCGTTAGTCGGAAGTCCGGGCGCCGTGGTACCGCCTGATCAAGCGTCAAAAATTTTGATCGGCCGCTCCACCACAATGGTGCGCGTGCCCGGATCTTTGGGCGACGCGGGATATCACCGCGATTATACGCAAGATGGCGCTGATGCGGAAGTGAAAACGGAAGCGGAAGCAGAAGTGAAGATAAAGGTGGAAAAGGAGGATGAGGTTGTGACGATGGAAGGCAGTTCGCCGTCTTCATGCCTGAAGAAGAAAGGAAATGCTGATCATCAGGACCTGGGGAGGAATCTTGATGAGATAAAGGAGGAGAAGCCTCAACTACCTCCCGAGGCTCCTGCGGGAGCCCATGAGGATCATAACGCAAGTTATGATTCGCCAAAAATATGTGTGTATAATGATCCGAATTGGGATCCGGTGGCGAAGTATTACAAGACCGACCAGCCGAAGGTGTTGATGAAGGCGCCTGGGTCGGAGAGCGATGAAAGTCGATCAAGTACGCCACCAACGGAAGCTGATCTGGTGAGGACGTTTTACCGAAAGGCTTATAAAGGAAAACTGGAAGATTTCTTATTGACGAATTCGATCATGAGCCTACTTGGGGTTATGATCAGCGGGAAGCTGAACGGACCGGTCGATCAGCCAGTTACGGATGGGAGGGACAAGCTCACGATCGTACTGAGGCTAACACGCCTGATCAAAGAGGAAGGTCTGACGACAGGCGCCTACGATGCTGAAGAGGTGTTTGATCAGGATCCAGAAGATCTTTCAGAAGCTACCCAGCAGTTGTTTCATCTATTGCTACCTATCGTGGGCCAAACTACTGAGTTGGAACCCTCGCACTCTACGTTGAAGATTGAAGCAGGTCCGTCGAAAAACGCAGCAGAACACACGGGATCATCGTGCTACGAATCTGCCCCTTCCGAAGGCGATAAATTTGAAGCGGAGTCGAGTAGTGCCGGGAGTATAGAGCCCAAGATCACCAGGATGACAGTTTGCCAGAAGGATGAATCCAAGTTTTTTCGTCTATCAAGATGGAACCTCAATCGATCAAAGCAGAAGATGATCAAGTACCGCAAAGTCCACAACTGCAGACATTATTTGATAAGGCTATGGAGAATTTTCTGGCTGAAGAAAGACGCAATCTGACACCTGGAGTCGTCGGCGGGAAAAACCGCCAGCTAAAGACAGGAAGAGCTGCGTCGATCAATAACGCTGACATGGAATCATTCCATTCACTTCGTCAGCAGCACTCGAAGCCAGAAAGATCGGCAACGGTCAAGGACGTTGACATGGAATCAGTATATTCGTTCCATGATCATCGATCCCCACGATTCGAATGTCTACGATCAGTGATCTACAAGAATTTTCGGGAAAGGAAGGGGATGAAGACCAAGCGCGGAATTGGATTAGTCGCCTCAAGTCAGCATTTATGCGGGATCAAGCTTCTGATCCTGAAAAGTGTCTGATCCTAGGCGATCTACTAAAAGGACCAGCGCGCAATTGGCATCGCCAGCTCAATAGAAGCACTCGATCAAGTTGGAAAAATCTTGTGGATTAGTTTGAAGTTCAATATTGTGGTGAATGTCGAGCGTTTGTGGACACTTGTGTCGGGAAAAGACCAAGGAGAAGGCCGAAAAAGCGAAGGATGGCAAGGCCCCATTGATTGATGTGACAAAGGCTGGATACTTTAAGGTACTTGGAAAGGGCCGGCTGCCGGAGGTTCGGTTGATTGTCAAGGGACAATCGGCATCCCGACAGTGCTATTACACGAAGCAGCGGTCGGATGAAAGCCCAATCGATATCTGCACCGGTTGAATGTGGCGGGATTGCGAGCCAAGTTGCCGATCAGGGATGGATCGCCTACGACTTTACGTGAACATGTGTAGCATTTTTCTGGATACATTGGCCAATCGCGAGCTCGCTGATCAACTAGCGCTTTTGCGGTTGGACACCGCGGCAGACATGGAAGAGACATTGCGGGTGTATGCACGCAATAGGTGGTACCAGCCAACAGCGGTCGTAGGTACCAGCCGATTCCGCCATAAATTCGGCGATGATCGGGCACCCGCCCCAGCGCGAAAACCCAAGGCAGTACGCGCGATCAAGGTGTCGTCTGGGAGTGAAGAATCAAGTTCCGACGACAGTGGAAGCGATGGAGATTAGCGCCGTTACATGATTGCTGCTATACGCGATCAACCAGGAGCGCTCGATCAACCTGGTGAGTCTCGATGGGGTAATCGAAGTGATTCGAGTGCAGTTGAGCAAGGTGAGGTGAAGAAGTGCAGTCATTGTGGGTCGATCAGGCACGATAATTTTCGTTGCTGGAAGCGCCTGACCTGTCTCAAGTGTGGCAAGAAGGTGCATCCGACCGATCATTGTTTGTACGTCTGTCGAGCATGCGGCGAAGTTCACGATGCGGGCAAGTGCCCTATGGAAGAGTCTTACAACCGCATCCGCCAGTGGTACAATCCCACCAAGCATGCTGGAATGCTGCCCAAGGAAGCTGAAGATTTGTTAAACTAGGACGCTCGCCAGGTTGGAATCTGGTACGAGACGAGCGTTCTGGTTTGTGTATTTTTGCATATGTGGATAAGAAGAGGGCTGATCAAGCAGCAGAAAGAGATAATGATAAATGTGATCAGCCTAATTTACAACGCTTGGCTAATTTCCATATTGATGAGTTTTCTCGGTACCCGGTGATCATGGAGGTTGATCTACTTCCAGATGAATCGCGCGGATATTGGAAATATCACTCGCCAAAGAAATGGTTTAAACAAGCCAAGGCGAGCGTTAAAATCAATAGCAAACGTGCCACGCTATTATTTGATTCTGGTGCTGAAGTGTCGATCATCGACTCAACCTTTGCTCGTAAGGTGAGTTGTCAGATCGACACGAGTCAAACGCAAGAATGTGTCGGCATTGGAGAAAGTTCATACCTCACGGAGGGGCGCAATAAAATCAAGATTACGTTAGCAGGCTCGTTGGTTTACTATTTCCATGCATGGGTGGGCAAACGTGTCGGTCAAGATGCTATATTGGGTATGAATTTTATGATACCAGCTGGTGTTCGATTAGACGTCGCTCATGGTGCACTAAGTTTGCCTGATGAGGTGATCATCCCATTAGAAGGACGTCGACAGGTGTACGGTTCGAGTGGAAACTACATGAAACTCGATCAGTACGAACAGATCCCAGTAGGTCGATCTGCCGAAGTTCGGATTTATGACCAGTGATCTCGAAAGTTGTGGATTACTCGTGGAATAGATTGGGTCCCCACTATCACTAGGGGCGTGGGAAATTTGCGATACGTGCGTGTTACGAACGTCGTTGATCATCCGATCATCGTGAAAGATGAGACGATTTTAGGCATCTGGATGAACAAAGATGATGTGCCCCGTCGCCCTGAATTTGTTTCGATAGGGTCTAATCGTTACAAGGAGTGGCAAAATCTCGCGTATCAATCGTCTACCGATTCCGCGAATGACGATCAAGAAATTGTCGATCAAGGTCCCCTAGTCGAGAAGAGGGAGTATCCTACTCCTCGAAGTATTTTAGTACGTCCTACAGACCCGATCGTCACATGTGTGGCATTGGTAACCGTAGGGCCGCAAAAGGTGCAAGAAGTGCAAGCGCGGTGCAATAAGGAGCCGGGGACAAAAGTTCCGACCTTGGATCACGGAGTTGAACAACCTCTTGCAAGAGATACGCCCATTCAAGATACGCGTGATCACCCTGTCTCAGCCGATCCTAGCGAATTTGGTGTAATCCCTATCGATGATCAAGTTTGTTACCATGAAGGTGGAGATTTGTATGTGGAAGAACTATAGAAGCAGCTTGCCACGTTGCCCGAAGTATCTGCAAGCACCGAAGAGTTGACTAAAGATGATTTGCTAGTCGGAGACCCCTTGGTCAATACGGCAGAAGAAAGTAATCAGCTTCACGATATAATTTGGGCGAAGAAACATCTGTTGATTGGAAAGGGGAACGCACTACATCCTGCTGCACGTGGAGTTGTTTGCGATATAAATGTAGGTAATGCTCTCCCCATCGCCCAAAAGTATCGTAAGGTGGCTCCACAATTTCGCGAGAAGTTGTCGGCCCTGATCTAGGGGTTGCTAGCAACTAAGATCATTCAGCCGTCTACGTCACCCTGGGCATCACCTATAGTGATCATCGTGAAAAACAATGGGGTCGATATACGTCTATGCATCGATTATCGCGCGGTGAATTAACTCACGCGTTTGATGGTGTACCCAATCCCCCTGATCACCTATCTACTCGAAGATTTGGATAAAGCGTTGTGGTTTTGCTCTTTGGATATGGCGAGTGGTTTCTTGGTCGTGTCTATGACCGATCGAGCACGTCAAATTTCGGCGTTTGTCACTCCATTTGGATTGTTTGAGTGGAATAGAATACCCTTTGGCCTCAAGAATGCTCCGCAAATTTATCAGCGGTTGATCGACAATGCACTATATGGATATCTTAGGGTCAAAGACGGTGCAGATGAATCAGCTGACGCATTTACAGCAGGAGAACCCGACCAAACGCCGGGCCCGTCTGTGCTGCAACGGCGATCATATATCGATGATATATTAATCCCTGCACCTACTTGGTCCACCCTATGCGATAAGGTGCGGCACTTGCTGGAAAAGTGCGATCAATGGAATTTGTCGATCAGCGTGGCTAAATCGTACTGGGGGCGAAGCGAAGTGCCCTATTTAGGACATCACGTCTCTTGCAGCGGGTTAGAAACAAATCCAAAGAAACTGGACGATCTGATCAATTTGCTTTTCCCTGGCACCTTACGTGCTATGGAATCGTTCTTGGGAAGCCTAAATTACTATCGTCGATTTATTGAAGATTTCGCAATTTATGCCGCCGTGCTTTACGAATTGAGGGAGATAAATTATCAAGAGTTGAAGAAACGATCACATAGTGAGGCGGAATAAAATCACGAGGATGATCGACTAATTAAAGCAAAAGTGGCATTCAGCATGCTGAAGGCGAAGATTGCATCAGCTCCAACCCTGCGATACTTTGACCAGGACAAGCCGCCGGTGATCGTGGTTTACGCTAGCAAATGGGCAGTATCCGCCGCTCTAGTACAAGAATACGATCAAGTGTATCATCCCGTCGCATTCGCTAGCCGAACGTTGAAAAGCGGTGAGGTGAAATACAGCCCCGTCGAAAAGGAAGTTCTGGCGCTTTTACGAATTTTGGATGTTTATTTCACGATGCTGGTCGGAAAGACGATCACCGTTTTATCACGTCTATCTACATTGAAGTGGTTACTAACATCCAATGGGTTGGACGGACGATTAGGTAGATGGGCTGCGATCCTATCACAGTGGGACCTCGAGATCAAGAAATGTGTGCATGGAGAAGAGGAGGTGCTAGGGGCGTTAGCCGCAAGCATCACCCCTCGCACCGAAATTGATAAAGCTTTGGTCGCGATCGCACCGAAAAAGCAACCGCGGCAGATGATCGAAGTACCACTTCCCAAGGTTAAAAAAGGTGAAGAACTTTACGTGATCAGTTTTGATGGATCGGAAAGTGTCAAGCGACGTGTGGGTGCATTTGGTGCCAATGTGTGGAAGTTACCGGAATGTAAGATTATGATCGCGATCGCCGATCATGCACCGGATATCACGGTGAATAAAGCAGAATACCACGGGTTGCTTTTAAGTCTGGACTTGTTGGCACGATATCCCAAAGAAAGGGTGATCGTGTGTGGGGACTCTAATTTGGTGATCCGGCAAATGCGAGGAGAAATGGAGTGCAAATCTCCGCGATTACAAGTGCTACAGCAGCGTGCATTTAACCTCCTACGCGAGTGGAGTGATCATGATTTGGTACATGTCAAGAGAGAGTGCAATAGGAGTGCAGATCACATTACCACCATGGCTATACAGGGTGGAACAAGAGTTGAGATCGAAGATGAGAAACAGCTGGAAGGATTAGCTGATCTTAACCGTCTACCCGAAGTAATCACATGGAACGAAGATCAATCCGCCCCGCAAGTGCTAGTGACGACCCGATCACGTAACCACCGGCAACCACGACCGTCAACATGGACCGAATGTACCAGTAGCCGGAATAAGAATGGAACGGGTGAAAAAGGCACAG
>CM047580.1:20477795-20497018 GCA_026184515.1 Peronosclerospora sorghi
ACCAGTAGCCGGAATAAGAATGGAACGGGTGAAAAAGGCACAGGATGAAGAGAAATGGATCCACGATTTGCGGTGTTATCTGTACGGTGACGTTATCCAATTGAGCGCAGACGAGGTGAAGGAGTGTGCGAAAATTGCTGACAACTATGATGTTGACGAACAAGGATTACTGATTTACTGTGGAAATGCGGCTAAAAAGAAAACCGGGGATGATCAGGATGATCAAGATGATCGCCGATCGTAAATTAAGCTGGTACTACCCGAGACCTTGCACGCAGATGTCCTCCACCACTATCACGTGAGTTTGGAAGGAGGACACCAAAGCATAGGGCGTACATATCAGCGGATCAGACGGTATTTCCATTGGCGTGGTCTATTCCGAAGCGTACAAAGATTTGTCGGGCAATGCGTGGATTGCGAAACAGGGAAGGGCCAGCCTACGATCAAGGGCATGTCGCCGGGAAATATCGAGGCAACGTACCCATTCCAAGTGATAGCCATGGATCATATCCCATCGCTGCCCCGATCAACGGATGGACATACGGAACTGCTGATATGGACAGATTTGTTCACGGTATGATGATCGCGAAAGCTGGATCGTACCGTACCGCGCAAGCAATCGCCGAAAATTATGAAGAATGCGTATTCCGACGGTTTGGGGCTAGTGAGGTGATCAGGCATGATCTAGAACCTGGTTTTATGTCGGAAGTATTTCGCGCGTTCAACAAAATCGTGGGACAACGTCAGAGTGCCACTATGGCATATCGACCACAGGCGAGCGGCAAGGCGGAAAGGACGGTGCAGACGATTACGCGAGCGATCAAGATGTATGTGTCGGATATTGGACAAAAAGATTGGAGTTTGTATGCAGAACGCCTGGTATTCGCACTAAACTTAACCACTGATCGCATCCGCGGGGAAACCCCATTCTATTTAGCGTATGGGTGGGACCCACGATCGTCGTTGGAATCAAGGTTACAACTGGGCGGGATTCGACGTAAAGATCGAGACGCTCGTCGGTGGAGATATAAGTTGCAAAAAGACTACCGATATGCCCGCGATCAAGTGAGCACTCGATTGCACCAAGCGATGGTTGATCGGGCTGAGAAACACAACGATCAGGTGACGCCGCACAAGATCGAGGCTGGCTCAAGGGTCTGGTTGTACCTTGATCGGGTGAAAGAAGGGTTCGCGAAGAAACTGGCGCATATGTGGCATGGACCCTTCCGAGTTGAGGAGGTGATCGGCGATCATGCAGCGAGCTTGGTCACCGCCGGCACCGATTATCGTATGTTCCCAGTGGTACACCTGTCCAAGTTGAAATTATTCAAGGAATTTCCTGATCGTCCCACTACTGTTCTAGCAGCTGGAATAGAAGATCGTTTCGACTTCGACGAAGCTTTGCTACCTGAAGATAGCTGGGAAAGGACGCTAGATCCCGATGAATTTGAAGTTGATCGTATTACCGATGTGCGATCGGGTCGAAAGACTAGATATGGAAGGACGTTACGAGAATATCAAGTCTACTGGAAGGGGTATTCCGAGCCGTCGTGGGTAGACGAGGCAGATTTGAATTGTGATGCCTTGATCAAGGATTTCGAAAGGAAGATGGTGAACAGACATTGTTTCGACGTCATGCAAGTGGATGAAGAGTCCAACTAGCGCGCGATCGACGTACCGATCAGGAATCAAGATCGAAAAATCTCTGATCGCAGAAATGGTTGATGAAACTCACGATTAATGGAGGTACAATGAACGACTTGTAGTGGTGTGATTACGATGGATGTTGCGAGGTATGGTGATTGGATACGGCAGATGAGCCGACGGACTACCAAGTTATATTATGCATTTAAGGACAAAGGACAACAGTGAAATGACATGATCGAAAGAATGTATTGATTGAAGAAACGTGATCGACCGACTATTCAGACCCATAGAACTTACGGCGAAGGCGAGGAATCTTACGACCAGGGTGATTTTCGGGGCAGGAACGATATTGAACCCGCCAAGGTTCAAGGTCGTCGACATCTGCCAGCGCTTTTTGTAGGCTCTGAGGTGGCGGGTCCGATAGAAACCCAGGGTACCACGCTCCATCATCGGCGGGAACAACCATCCAGCAGGGCGGGTCAAGTAGTCGAAAACCACTTGGGCCGTGACGTTGTGTAAATTGTACATGCCGAGTTGATCCGGAGTCCAAGGCAGGATATCGGCGTCAGTGGTACCATCAGGAACCGCGGTCAAGGTCTGGAAGTCACCCGTGCGAGGAAAAAGAGATACGGTCGGGTCGTGATCAGGCTGGCCCTCGCTCCCGAACTCGCTAATGGTTGGAGTAGAAGGAATGGAGGCGATCGGGCCAGTGTCTCCATCTTCAAAGTCTTGATCGCAAGTAGGGGGATCATCATCCGCAGTCTTCGCCTCCGAAGAGGGAGAGAGAAGGCGTGGCCGCTTAGACGGAGAAGAAGTTCGGGAACGCCGAATACGCTTTCCGGACGATGGAGTGGTACTGCCTACCGAGCTGGTCGTCGAAGCAGCAGAGGGACTAGCAGGCAGTGGGACCTGATCAGGGCCGGCCAGAAGCTGCAGAGATATGCCCGTCAGTGCGGACTGAATATTCGATTGATGAGAGCTCCACCGCGCAACCTCCGCGCAACCTCGCCTTGGGCCTGTCGTAGCCGATCACGCAATGTGTCCCGGTCCGCGGAAACTTGATCGAGGTGACGTTGAGCGGTAGTGAGTTCCGCTTCAACCCGATCCGATATCTCCTTTGCTTGGGCCATAATGGCAGTTTAATCGTCCATCAATGCGCGAGTAGACTCGTTCTCCTTCCGGAGGCGATCGCATTGATTCTTGTACTTGTCCACCTCGGTAGTGAGACTTACCGCCCGTTGGACCAAGCGCACATTGCGGGAAGTAACCTGATCGCGCTCGTGCTGCAACGTGGATATACGCTGTTCTAGTTGCTCCAATTTCTTCGTTTGGTACGCAATTGTGTCGTCAAGCGTTGATCGCAGGTAACGTTCACGGTCGTTGCGACACTCCAGCTCCCGGATCTGGACACCCTGATCGTATATGGTCTGCTCTTGATCGGCGATAGTGCTTTTGGCGTCTTTTAACTGGGTTTCGAGCTTCTTGACCGCAGCGTTGATAAAATCGCGCAGCGGCTCCAGTTTTTTAAGGCTTCCCTCGTTTTCCTTCTTCCGGTCCGCCGCGTCACGTTGGGTACGAGTGAGCCGCCGACGAAGCATCCCAACCGTGTCTTCACTCATGGCGAGTGAGCCAGAAAACAAGGCGACCTGCTCGTTGCTGGCACGGAGAGCCTCTTGTAGATCGCAGGCCTGCTTGATCGCGGCGATCGCCTGATCAGCTGCGGCCTTATCCAAGGCAGGAACGTTGGTGATATGGGGTGACAAGCTGTCCGTTGAAGATGGCATAGCAGACTGTGAATGCCTGATCGAGACAGCCTGATCGCAGTTGTCACGGTTGGCCACAGTCGAGCGTTAGATCGCAGTGGACAGCACCAACGGTAACCGCCTGATGGAATTGGGCTTGATTGATGGGAGAAGGGGCAGATGATGGGTGATGATCGACAGTTGGATGGTAACCTGATCGATGTGCAACGACAAATTCTCCAACGGCAGTATGATTCCCAGAATAAACCGCATGATCGACCCTCACCCCAACCGCTGTACGGCTGGGACGAGACTCAGGGGCGGTTGTCGTAAAGAGGACTTTTTATTAGGCTAAAATAGGGCCTAATGTTGGACATTTTATTAGGCCCATAGGGGGCCTAATATTATGACTAATATTAGGACCTAAAATAGGGGCCTGATAGTGGACGCAGATAGTGGATACAGTAGTACATAATTAGGTACCGCCATGTGTACCACGGTGGGTACAGTAGTACGTACCACCGTGGTGTACATAGACAGGATATAGAAGGGACACGGAAGATGTGCTGATTACTTACAGGTACGCGGCGAACACCAGCGAACAAACAAGGGACAAGCGGAAATCAGGTCGACTGATGGACGGAAGGCGTTCCAATGGACGATGCGGATTGGTTGAAAGTAGGAAAAGGGTAGATCTAAGGGTTTAATTGCTAATATAGTTCTCCTTTTGCGTACGATCTGGCAGATCGTTTACAGGGACGGCAACTTAGGGCCTCCCTTCTTCTAATAAAAACCTCTACGTCCCGGGCGGGAGCACTAAGTGCGTTTTTGGCCCACCGGTTGGCGTAGAGTGTGAGAACGCACCCCGCAACTCCGCCCGCAGTGTCTGCGGTTCTTCGTTTAAAGGTTTTTGGTTTTGGGAACGTGATCGAGCAGTGCTCTCACCTCTTCCCCGTGAAATTAACGTTTGGCCCCTAGAGTTCGGCTGCTTTAAGCGCCCCACGGGAACTCTAGGTGGATTTTAATATAAATACCTATTCCTCATATAGTCTAGGCTAGGAGCGCATTGATTTGGGCGTTCCTTAGCTTTTTGACGGCTTAGAGGCTCCGCGATCAGGCAGTGAAGACTACCGCTGCCTGATCAAGTACCCCCCCTACCGATCAACACCTGATCGACACTTTTTGCGAATCGTGATCGTGATCGCTGATCGAAAATCGCGCCAACTGCTACTTGAACGACTTCCGGTGCTTGATCAAGTCTGATCAAGGTATATTGCGACTGGGCAGCAGCTTTTAGCCCTTGATCGAGCCTTTCAGTACCTGATCGCACTTGCGATCAAGACACCTGATCGCATCTGCGATCAAGACAGAATATTGTTGATCGACGGTTATTAACGTCAGCCAAAGCCTGATCGCGCCTGATCACGACCGATTGGCTTCGTTTCAGTACCTGATCGCGACTTGCGATCAAGACGCCTGATCGCATTTGCGATCAAGACCGAATACAACTGAACTACGGCTATTAGCATCAGCACAAGCCTGATCAAGCCTGATTACCACTGATCTACATCGTTTCAGCGCCTGATCGCATCGGACTGCCGCCTGATCGCACTTGCGATCAAGACGGAATATTGCTGATCGTCGGTTATTAGCATCGGCCCAAACTTGATCAAGCCTGATCGCGGCTAATTGACGTGGTTTAAGCACCTGATCGCACGTGATCACGCCTGATCGCATCGGTTGTATCGTCACAAGTTAGTTAATTCAATCTTGCACCAAGAATTCGCTGTACGCTGTCCTCGCCACCTGAGGAGCGACCCACGCCTAGCCGTCGGGTACACAAGGTGAGCAAGAACACAAGCAGTCGAAGACATCCGGAGGACCCCCTTCGTTAGTCGGCAGTCTGGGCACCGTGGTACCGCCTGATCAAGTCTCAAAAACTTCGATCAGCCGCTCCACCACATAAGGAAGAAAGTGGCATCGAGATGGTTTCTGGTGATCCTGCAAAGGACGGAGATTGCGTCGAAGCACGTGGAACGAGAAGTGTACGGACTTTGGCATGAATTTGAATTTCACGGACGGGGCAAAGCATCGTCAAGCGCTATCAAGAATCGGACTATCAATGCGTCGGATTCGACATGGATCAAGTTGCGCTCCATGTGTTGGAGCATCACGTGCTGACGCAATTGAACGCGCTGTCGTGTGAATCGCGTCAGAAGATGCGTCGGGAGCTCCTGGACCTACCCTTGCGCGCACGACAAACCGCAGACGAGCCTGTGCTTGTGCGCGAGAAGAAAGTCGCGCTCCTGGCGCAACTTGCCAAGCGACAGTTTCCGCAACGCTACCCCGATCTTATTCCCGACATGTTGCATGTGTGGCAGAGCGGTTCCAGTGACCACGTCGAGCTCGTGATCTTGATTCTACGTTTGGTAGCCAAAGATTGCGTCAGCAGTTCGTTCAACACGTCCATTCCGCCCACGAGACGAAAAGAAATCGTCCAAGGGTTTAATGTCTGATTGCCACAGCTCGAGCGCGTCGACTATCACGGATTGGACGGATTTATTTATCTGGGCAACTTTTGGCAATATAATTCAGCGCATGTTATCGATAATTTGCATATCACACATGTGGTCAATATGGGGGCGATCACGGACCATCGAAACAAGTTTTATCACGTGGAGTACCTCGATGTCGCAATTAAGGACAATGTGGATGTGGAAATTACGCAAGATTTTGGTCCGACCATTGAATTTATCCAGAAGGCCGCCGATGTCGGTGGGCGTGTGCTTCTCCATTGTGTCCAAGGCGTCTCTCGCTCGTCCACGGTCTGCATTTGTCTCGGTACCCTCCAGGACTTCGATGATGTCATTTTTCAGACTGAAATTATTATGATCAAGATGATTCCGCTACCTTGGGGATTTTCAAGACGATTTCAGAGCTTGATACCGACAATGATTATTCATACTGATGATACAAACAACAAGTACGATGACGATATGGACGTCGTGGATGATCTCGCACATTTGATGCAACCACTGAAAGTGATGGTTCGGACATTGGAGCCGGATTTAAGCGCAAGTCTGTGTTTCCATAAGAAAATCATCGATCTATTGATCGCGTGGGGAACATGTCAGTTAGATGCGCTGCTGATCGAGACACCGAGCGAAAAGTACATGGCGTTGCTTGGCAGTATCTCGAGGAATTTGTGCAAACTCTTTGCGCATCCAAGTATTATTGCAAGTGAAGCGCAGATCGTCTTGTGGTTAAGTGTATTGAAGAACAAGATGATCATCCCGCGTGGCAAACCGTTTGTTACCGACATTCTGGAACAATTACGACAGGTGGAGTTTTATATATACTAAACTTGGCTCGCCGGAGCTGGAAGAGGAAGGAATCACGTTCTTTCTGGACCATGGCCAAGCGTTTGTGGAGCTGATCGTTTGTTGCTCGATATTGAAGTGCCGGTGCCCGTGCGATCTTGATGTTGGCCTCGCGGAGCTCTGCTTCGGGGCGTAAGTTTTCCTAGGCTTGACTATCGACGTTCTCTGCTTGGATTGATACCTTGATCATGATCTCCATCAAGATCGCGGATCCGGTCGTGTTGCTCTGATATGACGTCCTCGGCGGCCTTCAGTCGTGTCTTCAGTTGGAACAGCGAGTCAGTCAACACGACAATCTCCTCTTGATTCGTGTGAATCTCTTCCTGCTGCGCACAGGCTTGATTAATTATCGCGATGACGGCGTCTGCTGTAGGCCGATCAAGCGCTGGAGTGCTGCTAGTGATCGATGAAGCTCTGTTTGTGGTTGCTCTCATGCTTTATGTGCCGAAGGAAATGTGACTGCCTGATCAAGAGGGGCTGATCGATGATGTTGCGATCGGCGGGCGGTGACTACAAACGATGACGTCACGGTGGATGGATGGCTAACGGCCTGATTGAACTTTATCGACAGAGGAAAATAAGGGGCGATCGATGGGTGCCAACGGTGATCGATCATGACCCGATGAAAGGGAGGGGCGATTGATGGGTGCCAACGGTGTCCGATCATAACCCAATGAAAAGAAGGGGCGATAGATGGGTGACAACGGTGTCCGATCATAACCCAATGAAAAGAAGGGGCGATAGATGGCAAACGGTGCCAACGATATGATCGATCATGACCCGACGAAAAGAAGAGATGAACGAGGGCAGCCAACGGCCTGATCGACCCCGCCCCAACCACTGTACGGCTGGGACGCGGATCAGGGGCGGCTGTGGTGAAGTGTACCATAAAATTGGTGCATACCTGTGGGCACTACTGTGGTGAAGCATATCACAAATTTTTGCAGTACCATAGTCAGTACCATAGTTGGTACCTTAGTTGGTACCTTAGTTGGTACCTTAGTCGGTACGATAGTCGGTACCTTAGTTGGTACCACAGTCGGTACCATAGTCGGTACCGTAGTCGGTATATAGTCGGTAAAATAGTAGGTAGTCGGCACAACAGTTGGTACAACTGTTGACACAACTGTGGCGAGCATGGACGGTGCATGGACGGGACATCTGGGACGACGCGACAACTGATACAGTTACCTAACAATAACCTAACGGTAAGCGGAAAAATCAGGTCGACTGGTCGACGAAGCACATAGGGATGGGTAGTTCTGATTGGCTGATATTAGTTTTTTGGTAGTTTTTTAGGATATAAGCAATAATGAAGTTCTCTTTTTGCGTTCGATCGATAAGATCACCGAGGGGGAGGCGTGATCTCCTCGCGCCTCCCTCTCTTTTGCATACGCACCCTTTACGTCCCGGGCGGGAGCACGTAGTGCACGTTTTGGCCCACCAGCAGACGTAAAGGTCTGGGGAACTTACCCTCAACTCCACCCGCTGTGTCAGCGGTTCTTTCGTAAAGGTTTTTGGTATTGGGGAAAGTGATCGAGCCTAGTGTTCTCACCTCTTCCCCCATTGGTCCATGTTTTTTGTCCCCTACAGTTCGGCTGCTCTAAGCGCCCCATGGGAACTCTAGGTGGATTTTAGTGGAAACCGTCTATCAGCCCGTCGCTGATCGACCCTCCTCTAAAGTTTAAGTTTAGAATACAAGTGCTTTGGGTATTCTACCGACGAATTAAGCTTAAGAGGCTCCGTGATCAAGTGGTGAAGATTTCCGCTGCTTGATCAAGTACCCCTTCGCTGATAACCACCCAGATCGTCGATCTGCAACTAGCGACCTGCAATCACCTGTTCGCAACTCGCGCCAACTAGTGCCTGATCGACTAAATCGATCATATCGATCAGACCGATTGGGTCGATCACGATCTGTAATTGTCGACTATTGGCCCTGATCATCCCTGATCACCCCTGATCAACGACCAGCGGCCCTGATCATCGACTATTTGCGCCCGATCAAGCCCCATCAAGCCTGATCAAGCCTGATCGATAACAGTCGCTTCATCACAGGTCATCTCAATCTTGCATCAAGGAATTGCAACGTGACATCCCCGCCACCTGGGGAGCGACCCACGCCCAAGCCGGGTACACAAGGTGAGCAGAAACACAAGCAGTCACAGGACAACCGGAGGACCGCCTTCGTTAGTCGGCAGTCCGGGCGCCGTGGTAACTCCTAATCAAGCTTCAAAAACTTTGATCAGCCGCTCCACCACAATAGATCCCCTAAGGATGACCGCTCTGACGACGCCGAACGGCGATGTCGGCAGCCTAATCCTTTCCCAATACGTGGGGAAAATGCGCTAACTCGGGCGCCACCATTGCCAACTTCGGATGACAAATCCGAGTCACCGAAGGCGACCATCGCGACCAATGAATTGGACGCGGCTCAGGAATCTTATCTTTCCACACTGGCACTAGGGGCTGCATCACACGCCCCCAAACGCACTTCACGGGCAGAATATCGTTTTGGGGTCCTCGTGATCCCCAAAAGTGGGCTAAGAATTTGGTAAAGAAGGGTTTATCCTTCTCTACCCCTGGCCCTGCGGCTGAACAGCCGCATCAAATCGAATGCCGGAAGAAACTCCGGGAAAACCTGCTCACGAAGAAGCAGTTCACTGCCGCCTTATACCGAAAGCGAATCGGGAAACAAGCGCAGGGTGATTTTGTTGAGAACCTCCGCGAGGTTCCCTTCGTTCTCCTAAAAGGAGAGGATACCGATGAGGCAGAGAGTAAGTTCCGCGCTTGGGAGGAATGGGAGAAACGTCTCCCTCACTATACAAAGCTGTACAACAGCTATGTAGAACGTGACGTTCGGCTGGAGAGGGCATTGCGCTTGGCGTTGCCAAAGCCAAAGCGATGGGGCAATTACCTGCCCCTTATCGCACGCGCTATGATAGCGCCTGTGCCCTCAATGTGGTGCCGGAGAGCAATGCAAGCTCCGCATCTACCTCCGGCGAACTCCCAACTACTGCTACTGGGAGTGAAGGGGCTCCTTCCGCCCCTTTGGTCGTCGACTCGCAGCGGTATTCTCCCGCTCGAAAACATCAACGACGTCTCGTCAATCCTGCCGCAGGGGAGTCTCGGACTCCCACGAGCTCCATGAATGTGGGTAACCCTTCCAGTTCACTAGATACTGGGCTTCACCCCGATGATGGCGTCACGCCATCACACGCTCCACATGGTAATGTGGAATCCCCTCTGAATCCAGAACTGGGGGAGGTGGTCGCGGAATTTCGACGTGAGTTTCACGAGCGCTGTGCCCGACACAGCCGTCGCATCCTGGAAGTCCAGGATGGAGTCCACGATGATATGGACGCGATTGACCGCATCTAGAAGCGGCTTGACTCTCTCCAGTCTGCCCTTGACGGCTTTCGCCGACTTGTGGGAAGATTTGAAGCTTCCGTGCGGAGCTTTGTGGTCGAATTTCGACCCTGTCGGAGATGTTCCTCCGCCCTGCCGCTCCTTACGGCTATCCGCCTTCTCAACCTCCTTCAAGAGGGGACCCGCCTCCGGGTCCTGGTATGGGTTAAGCATACCCACATAGAAGGTTGGATGCGTACGCATCGCCTTCGGAATATCCAAGGTGTACGCCAAGCCCTTCGGGATAGCACCTTGAAAGACCCCACAAACATGGGGCGCAGTTTATTCCGTAACACGTTGGAAACTGCATGTGTAGGAAGATTTTTAGCGTTTAATAAAACACTTTCTCTTACTTATTCGCCTTTTTGTAACGCCGGCCCTTGCGGTCGGCCTGTTCCTTTTGCTTGTCCATGGCTGTTCTTTTTGCCTGTCTTGGCTTTCCGCCATGGCATCGCAAACGAGTCGTAAGACACTAAGGCGCGTCGATAAAAACTTATCGATGTGCTTTCGCACAGATACAGGGCTGATGTAATGGGGTGCCATTACATAATTGATATTCAAGTTAGAATATCACAGTTGAATTTCAGACGCGTTGTCTGAAATTCAAATAATAGATTATAAGTTATTATAATCTACGAAGGAAAAGTCGATTCGGTATAAATACCGAATCATGCAGGTTAACTAATAGTACAGTTAGTTTAATACTTGATATTATTATATTAGTTAGGTAATTACTATACTATTAGCCGCTAACCACCCATTAAATAAACACTCTTAATTTTGCGTTCTAATAGATAAGTAAATATTTATATTTACTTTTAGTATAGGATTAGTTGTCATCAACTAATCCTACCCCTCTTTTATTGCGCGCTTCCTCGCACAACACAGTGTAAGCCTGTAGCAGGAACAGTCCTGTTACAGATGATATCGAGGAATCCTCCCCCCTCAAGATCTGGTCCACACACACGTGGCGTCAACGGAACCCTCGGATTCACTAATCCGTTCACGTAAAACGGGGTAAACCCCGCAGATGCATGAAACGAATTGTGTAGCCGGTGCGTATACGCACGGTGCGGCTAGCACACAGAGGAAGACTTTTCCTTAAAGCGGCGTTCGCCGCTACTCAGCCGCTACTCCCTTATAAAGGGCTTAGTAGGAGAGAACTATCCTACTCGGGTCCAAGATTCCCGGGTTGGTTTACTGTAGCCTTTGCTAGAGACTTAACGGAAAGGCTCCCTTACTAAGGGTATAGCTAAAGGGGGGGCTCCCTTTACGCTACCGCACTCACTACACGCGCGACCGGTCGAGGTCGTGCGTCTGTAAGATAGAGTAAAATGTAAACTGAATATATTTAATATATAATTAGCCTAAATTAATTTAAACTAATGTAAACTATATGTAATACTAAGTAGAACATACCAAATTCGTACCTAGCTAAAATGTAGTGTACACCACCTGTGTACCGACACGTGGATGGCTGACACGCCACCCCCAAGGGATCCTGCCCTGATTGGTTAAAATAACCAATGGTTCAAACCCCTTCGAACCGGTCAATACTGACCCCAACCGTAGTACTCACGTACACCACCAACTGAATGTGACTCTAATGTAACCCTGTTACAAATTGTTTATAGCAAATTCGGCCATAGGAAGCATCTCACTCCAACTCTTTGGAAAATCCGGACATAAACTCCGGAGAATGGCCACTACTACGCGATTAACGCGTTCCGTTTGTCCGTCCGTCTGCGGATCATCCGCAGTGGACATGAGGAGATTGGTGCCCTGCACCTTAAACAGCGCTCCCAAAACAGTCCGTAAAACGGGGATCCCTATCCGATATAAGGGAATCGGGTAGACCATGCTGTGGAAATACACGGTCTAGGAACACTTTCGCTGTTCCTTGTCCATCAATGGACTCTGTCACCGCCGCCAGGTGAACCATCTTGCTCAAACGGTCTATAAAGACCAAAATGCCGGTGTTATCGGCCTTATCTTTCGGAAAACCGAAGATAAAATCCATACTAATGGATTTCCAACACTCCGTCGGAACGGGTAAGCTCTCCAAAGGCGCTGCTGAATCTGCAGAGGTTTTGACCCTCTGTGTAGCCGGTGGGTATACGAACGGTGCGGCTAGCGCACAGAGGAATACTTTCCTAAAGCGGCGATGTGGCGATACTTAGCCGATACGCCCTTATAAAAGGGCTTAGTAAGAGATTGCTCTCTTACTCGAGGCCAAGATTTCCCTTAGTTTACTTGTTAGAGTTAACTTACGCCTTGAAAAAAGTCTTCCCTTAGAAGGGGAGCAGGTAAGGGACGGTGTTCCCTTATAATTCTACACACTCACTGCGCGCGACCGGTCGAGGTCGTGCGCCTAGCAGTCATAGTGTTATTTGTAAACTGAATATATATTTAATATGTAATTAGCCTAAATTAATTAAACTAATGTAAACTATATGTAATACTAAGTAGAACTTACTCCATTCTTACCTAGCCGAAATGTAATGTACACACCTGTGTACGAACACGTGGCAGGCTGCCACGCCTCCACCAAGGGTTCCTGCCCTGATTGGTCAAAATAACCAATAGGTCCAAACCTTTCGGACCGGTCAATACTGACCTCAACCGTAGTGTACTTACGTACACAACATACCCAAATGTAACCGAATATAACCCTGTTACATCCTCCCCCATCAAGACTATTGCTTACGCAATAATCAGTTATAGTTGGAGAGCTCCAACTGCCAGAACTTCTGGCTTACCATGAGCAACTTTAGTGGTTCTGAGGATTATCCTCGGGAAGAGGATGGAAACTATTTCGATAACTCGGAGGTGGATGCCCTTGGGGATATTTCCCCAAAGGTGACCGCTCTGAAAACTCCAAAAGGCGATGTCGGTAGTCCAATCCGTTCCTCACACATAAAGAAAATGCACTAACTCGTGGGCCACCTCTACCAACTGCGGATGATGCATCCGGGTCGCCGGAGGAGACCATCACCGATGAGCCAGACACGACTCAGGAAGCCCTACCTTCCGTACCGGCACGGAATGTTCATCGTGGCCCTCAAAAGAAGGCTAAAAACGAGGTGAAGAGGGGGTTATCCTCCTATATCCCTGGCCCTGCGGCTGTACTGCAGCGTTAAATCGCGCGCCGGAGACAACTCCGGGCAAAACTGCTAACGGCGAACAGTTCACTGTCAACTCGTACCGAGCGCGCCTCGGGAAACAGTCACGGGGTCGTCGTTGAGACCCTCCGTGAAGTTCCCTTTGTTCTCCTACGAGGCGAAGATGTCGGGGAGGCAGAGCAGACATTCCGCGCTTGGGCGGAAGGGGAGAAACGTCTCCCTAGATTTTACGAGCTGTGCAACAGCTATTCCGAACCTGACGTTCGGATAGAGAGGTCGTTGCGCTTGGCGTTGGCCCAAGCCAAAGCGCTGGGGAAATTACCTGCCCCTTATTACACGGGCTCTGCTAGCGCTCCTGCCCTCGGTGTGGTGCCGGAGAGCAATGCAAACTATTCATCTGACTCCTGCAAACTCCCAGCTACTGGGAGTGAAGGGGATTCTTCGGCCCCTTTGGTCGTTGACTCTCAGTGGGATTCTCCCGCTCGAAAGCGTCAACGACGTCTCGGCAATCCTTCCGCAGGGGAGTCTCGTACTCCCACGAGCTCTGGGAATGTGGATACCCTTTCCACTTCACTAGGTACTGGGTCTCACCCCGGTGATGGCGTCGTACCATCAGGCGTTCCACATGGTAATGTGGAGTACCCTCCGTATCGAGCACTGGAGGAGGGGGTCGCGCTATTGCGACGTGAGCTCCACGTGCGCTGTGATCGGCACAGCCGTCGCATCCAAGATGCCCAGGAGGGACTCCGCAACGAGGGGAGTGCGAATGAACGCATCGAGGGGCGGCTTTCCTCCCTCGAGTCTCCCCTTGCGGAGCTACAGGGTCGTATTTCAACCCTGTCGGAGATGTTCCGACCTGTCGTGCCTTTCGGCTATCCAACTTTCCACCCTCCTCCAAGAGTGGACCCGCCTCCGGGTCCTGGTACGGCTTAAGCATACCTACATAGAAGGTTGGATGCGTACGCATCGCCTTTGGGATGTCCAAGGTGTACGCCAATCCCTTTCGGGCTAGCACCTTAAAAGGCCCCACAAACATGGGGCGCAGTTTTTTCCGCAACACGTTGGAAACTGCATGAGTAGGAATATTCTTAGCGTTTAATAAAACACTTTATCCTACTTTGTATACCTTTTCGTTAGGCCGCCCATTGCGGTCAGCCTGCTCCTTCTGCTTGGATGGGATTTCCGCTATGGCATCGCAGACGTGTCGTAAGACACTAAGGCGCGTCGATAAAAACTTATCGATGTGCTTTCGCACAGATACAGGGCTGACATCAGGGAATCCTCCCCCTCAATCCCTGGTACCCGCACACGTGGCGTCAACGGAACCCTCGGATTTACTAATCCGTTCACGTAAAACGGGGTAAACCCCGTAGATGCATGTACCGAATTGTTGATAGCAAATTCAACAATCGGGAGCATCTCTCTCCAACTCTTTGGAGAATCCGGACATAAACTCCGGAGAATATCCTCCACAACGCGATTAACGCGTTTCGTCTGACCGTCCGTCTGTGGATGATCCGCAGTGGACATGAGGAGCTTGGTGCCTAACACCTTAAACAACGCCCCCCAAAATTGTCCCGTAAAACGGGGATCCCGATCCGACACAACGGAATGGGGTAGACCATGCTGTCGAAAGACACGGTCTAGGAGCACTTTCGCTGTTCCTTGTCCACTATGGACTCTGGCACCACCGCAGGTGATCCATCTTGCTCAATCGGTCTACAAAGACCAATATGCCGGTGTTCCCGACCTTATACTTCGGAAAACCGAAGATAAAATCCATGCTAATGGATTTCCAACACTCCGTTGGAACCGATAAGCTCGCCAAAGGCGCAGCTGAACTTGCAGAGGGTTTAACCCTCTGACACGTCTCACAGGTGCATATATACGCACCGACCCACTTATACATCTTGGGCCACCAATACAAAGTGCTTAAAGCGCTGTAGGTCTTATCCCGACCTAAATGACCCCCGTTAGGGGCGTCATGTGCCTCAAAGAGGACTCTGTACTTCAGTTCCTAATCATGAAGAACAACTACGCGCGGAATGCCCTCCGCGCTCGTGCTATAATATAGCAAACCGTCTCAGTAACTGTAACGGTTTAACCGAGTTCTAGATCGACTTGACAGGGTAGGCTCAGATGAGACAAGTCCGTTTCCACCCAACGCGCTGATAAGCGCCGTACATTGTGGGTCTTTCCCATACGCCTGGCTTATGAGATCCACTACAGCCGAGGTGATGAATGTCGCGTCAGCGAGCTCGTAATCGGGACGACGCGATAACGCGTCTGCAAGCACGTTCTGCTCTCCAGGTTTATACTTAACCTCAAAGTCGTACTCCGCAAAGAAGGAGATCCAACGGTCCATCCGTTGGGAGAGATGAGGCGACTTCGTCGCTGTCCGTAAGGACGCGTGGTCTGAATAAACCACGAACGGATTGAGCCGAGTAGGTGAACCTAAATTTGACAAGGGCATACTTCATAGCAAGTAGCTCCTTATCATGAACGGGATAATTCCGTTCTGCAGCTTTAAGCTGCCTAGACTCAAACGCAATTACGCGTTCCCTTCCTGCATCTTCTGCTTGTAACAAAGCACATCCGGTTGGTAAATCGGAGGCGTCGCAGGCGACGCTAAATGGTTTCCCAGAATCTGGGAGAGAAAGAACGGGAGCTTTTAACAAGCTTCCCTTAACCGCTTCAAGGGCGGTTTTGTGTTTGGTTTCCCAACATCAATCTACGTCCTTCTTAAGAAGGTCAGTTAATGGCTTCGCCATCTCAGCGTAGTTCTCGCTGTAGTTGTTGAGATCATTGATAATCCAAGCCACTTCCGCAAATCTCTAAGATTTACAGGCGAAGGCCACTCCACAATGTCTTTCACCTTCGCGGGATCCGCCCGCACTCCATCCTTACCGATGAAGCATCCGAGGAAAGTAATTTTCTCAGCACCAAAGATACATTTGGATGCGTTTGCATATAACTTATGCTCTCGCATACATTCGAGCACCGCTGGAAGGTGTATCAGGTGCGTCTGAACATCAGAAGAGTCTAGTTCCGCGCGACTATGAACGAATATATCGTCGAAGTACGTCTGAGCGTACTTTCTATGAGGGCGGAAGAGTTGAGTCACCAAGCTATTCAAAGTCTCTGGTTCATTTAAAAGCCCCTGTGGCATAACAATCCACTCCCATAGCGTGCCACTTTGCGTGCTGACCGCTGTAAGCGGAATATCGGACGCCCGCATGAGTACCTGATAATACCCTTCCACCAGATCTAAGGCGCTATAAACAGTACATCCTACCATATTGTTCTGGAGGACATCCTTCCGAGTAATCGGGGTCTGCATGGATACAGTAGCTGCATTCAGCTTATTGTACGCATGCACAATGCGCCACTTTCCGTTCGGTTTACGAACACAAAAGTGGGAGATGAGTGGGGAGACTTTCTCTCCCGTACCATCCCTACCTCTTCTTTCCCCTTGAAGAATGCGTCGATGACGTCGCATTGCTCCTTGGGGAGAGGCCACTGCCTAGTGACGCAGTTTTTGTTTCCAGGAACCAACTCAATTTCATGTCGGACTCCCCAACCCCATCGGTGGGTTATCACTAATGACCAAATTCCTTCAATAAGGAATGGTAAAGGTCCTCAGGATCCGCAAGGATCTTGTGGCCGCTTCCGGCATTCAATGCCTGTTTGGTTTGCACCAAAACGGACTCGTCCATCGTGGATGAGGAGTTCAACTCCTCTTCCGAACGTAATACAACAACCTCGTCGATTTCATCTGCTTTCAAAGCAGTTCCAAACTCGTTGAAGGACATCTCCTCCAACGACAACAGTTCGCCTACCCCAGGCAACCGTTTCAGGCTTACGCCCCTTCCGTGACAACACCTGTCACACTATTCAGCATCCTATAGGACTGCTGACTATAGGCCTCGGGACTCATCCCGAGACCCAGAGAGGGGGAGTCAATTGCCCCATCTATTGGAAGCGCCTCGCGCCTATCCACAGAGGTATCTGCCTCTACCACCGGTGTCTCGACGGTCTCACCTAAAACGGCGTAGTCGGAATCATTTCCGACGTGCGAAAGAGACGAACTTTGGGTCTCTTCGCTTGGAAGCGCCTCGCGCTTAACCACAGGGGTCTCTACCCCTATCACTGGAGTCGAAACATTCTCGCCTAACATGGCGTGTTCGGGAACCCTGACCTTCAGAACAGACAAACCTCGTGTTTTTTTTAGGAAGCGCCTCGCGCTTATCCTCAGAGGAATCCACCTCTACCACTGTCGACTCACCAGTCTCGCCTATTACGGCGTGGGGATTAACCGACGAATCCCCCTCGTCAAGGAACACTTCCTTGACCTCATTGGGACTGATCATTTCATACATCCAAATCTCTGGCATCTATCGCCAGAATCGCTTTTGCGATCGAGCAAAGGTGGTGGGTTCATGATTCGCCAATGCTTCACCCGAGCGCGGGTTCGTTGAGCCAATGGACTTAGACTTCCATTCTATCCATGGCTAGTGGCGTTCCAGCCACTTCATGCCCAGAATGAGGTTATACCTCGTGTCCAAATCCAGGAATAGGCAACGTTCTGAGCTATCGAAGTCTGCAAACTTCAGCTTAAGGTCAATCGAGACCTTGGGTACAGAAACATGTACGCCCGTCGCTAGACGGACCGTGCCAACGTCACGAGAGCGTGTCTCTAGAGCATCGGCATACAGCCGACTCTTCTCTACAGAAGCCCGTCTGACATAGTTGTCAGACTCTCCAAGGCTTATCAAAGCCTTTCACTTCCGCAAGGACTACCAGAAAACCTGGCTGGTACACCAACTCGGTGCTAGAAAGCACCGTTTCCCTCGGGGCTTTGTGCTGTCGTCCCCTACCCTGGGAATAACAGCACTGAGGGGTCCCCCAGTAGGGCTCCCCGCACCTACTGGGAGCCGTCGTTTCCCGACGGCTTGGGTGAGGGATTTTTACCTACCCTCGGTCCCTTAAAGCGAGTGTCTTGAAGGGGATTTTTCGGACATATGATCCTCAGATGATCCATGCTCCCACACAGCAAGCATCTGAGCGGCCCATGCCGCTGCAACATTGCAAGGAGCTCTGCCTCGAAGCTCTGTGGAAAAGAGTCAGAATGACTCTTAGCGGAAGGTTTCTCCTCCGCTTCGACCTGACTCAGGTCCATGAGCTCGGGACCCACCTTAGAGGAACGAAAGTTCCTCTCGACGTTGAACTCCATCTTGAACGCCTCCCCCAGGGATTCGGGCGGCATCGGAACAATTCCGAACGTGCTGAGACTTCTTTCAGGCCTCCTATGAATACGGGAATGGACACATCGTCCGAATACGCTTTCGCGTACATCCTTTCCAGCAGGGTCTTCAGTTCTTGGACATATGTTTCCAAGTGCCTAGTGCCCTGACGGCACATCAGAAACGCCAGATGATTCTGGAAAACCAGATCAGTCGTTGCATACATGTCCATAAGCTTTTGCTTAAGGACTTCCCAGGTTGGGAACACGTCCGTGACCGAATCCGAACACGTAAACGCCCATGTACGGGCTTTATCCGTAAGATGGTTCAGTGCAAGTCCCACTTGCAATTTATCCGCGATCCCATTTGTGGTGGAGCGGCTGATCGAAGTTTTTGAGACTTGATCAGGCGGTACCACGGTGCCCAGACTGCCGACTAACGAAGGGGGTCCTCCGGATGTCTTCGACTGCTTGTGTTCTTGCTCACCTTGTGTACCCGACGGCTAGGCGTGGGTCGCTCCTCAGGTGGCGAGGACAGCGTACAGCGAATTCTTGGTGCAAGATTGAATTAACTAACTTGTGACGATACAACCGATGCGATCAGGCGTGATCACGTGCGATCAGGTGCTTAAACCACGTCAATTAGCCGCGATCAGGCTTGATCAAGTTTGGGCCGATGCTA
>CM047580.1:20507018-20557311 GCA_026184515.1 Peronosclerospora sorghi
CCCCCTATGGGCCTAATAAAATGTCCAACATTAGGCCCTATTGTAGCCTAATAAAAAGTCCGCTTTACGACACATTCGCAGTGGTGAAGGCCGTTTTGACCTCTCGAAGCCACACATAAAGGTTATCACCTTTTTCGCCGGTGAATTCCTTTATCTTAAAGGACAACGCAGGGCCCACCCCCGTAGACACAGGATAACTTACGCGAAAACTCGCCTCATGGGCGATGAGGGCGTTCACCCTCTCACGCACGGTATTAAGACCCTGCTCCACTACGAGGCGCATGCCATCCTGACCCAATATGGGTACCAGCCTCTTAAAGGCTTCTTGTTGGATGGGGGTTAGCTGACCCCAATCGTCCTGATTCATCCTTTGCAGAGGATGCCGTCTACCAACACAGGTGTAGAATTGACTAAAAGTGCTACCATATGTTGCCGGTGCGTAAACGCACGGTGCGGCTAGCGCACAGAGGAAGACTTTTCTTAAGCGGTGATACGCCGCTACTTAGCCGATACGCCCTTATAAAAGGGCTTAGTAAAAGATTGCTCTCTTACTCGGGGCCAAGATTCCCTGAGTTTACTGGTAGCGTGCGCTAATGCCTTAGTCTTAAGGCTTCCCTTAGTAGGGAGTAGCTAGGGGAGGTGCTCCCCTGATACGACACTCACTGCACGCTCGACTGTTCCGGGTCGTGCGTCTAGTAGGATATAGCGTAGATTGTAAACTGATTTATTATTTAATATATAATTAGCCTAACTTAATAAACTAATGTAAACTATATGCAATACTAGGTAGAACTTACTTAATCCGTACCTAGCCAAAAATGTAGTGTACACCACCTGTGTACCAACACGTGGCAGGCTGCCACGCCTTCACCAAGGCTCCCGCCCTGATTGGCTAAAACAGCCAATAGGTCCGAACCTTTCGGACCGGCCAATACTTGACCTTAACCGTTGTGTATTTACATACACAACGTAACTAAATGTAACCCCGTTACAGAGAGCCAATGCCGAACATCATCCACCAGGAGAGATATGTAAGGGACGATAAGGGACGAGTCTGTCCCGGATACCAAAGAATCAGTGGAGACATGTGATGAAGGATATAATAATTCATCAATTTCCTAATAACTAACAATAATAAAGCAAACTAAAAAGGAAGTTATGCGCTAAGATATGGGTATTGTTGATTGGTTGGATCCGGTGAATTTAAATTATCTGATTATTAGGTGAAGAGTAGGCAGAAACCAGCAGTTAGCGGGAGCGGAGCAGCCTATCCCAGTTAGCTACGACTCTCTTTGAGCAGCTGCGAGGGGCATCACGATCCTAACCATGAGCGCAGATTTCGCTAGACCTGGTACAAAAAGTTCTTTAATCTGGTGTTTGAGTAGCTAACGAACATAAGCCGGACTGGTCAAAAATGGCAAATAAGTTACCGAAATTGGTCAGGACAGAATAAGAAAAGCTGATTGACCTATGATGAAAGAATACAAGATTGTATCGTCTACCCCAATCCAGATCTATATCATGATCATGATCAGGAGTATCGGATAAATCACGCCAATGGGACCAATACGAAATGTTCAATGGAATACCCACCCATAGTAGGTCGTCTGGGCCAGTGGGGATTCGAGCCCTGAAAACTAATGTTCAAAATTTCGAGATTCACTCTCCACTCCCTCTTTACTTGATAGTCAGGTAGAATAGGCGTTATGTTCTTGATTGTAAATCGCTAAACTCAAACTGGTCGGTACCTAGACCTTTGGAAAAGTTATAGAGGCAAGCGTTTGATCGATCTCAAGGTTAGTGCTTTCAGGAGCACTTAGTCTCTCCGCGTTAAGAACGTCAATTAACGCGCAACTTCATATGGCACTGAGCATCCACAGTTCCAGCGCATCCTCTCCTTGGTAATGCGTGGTGCACCTTTTAGACAACGGATGCACATAAGATGCGTAGAAACAAGCAATATATTTGTGCTTCAACACATGTCTAGTGGAGCCATTAACCACTGCCAAATAAAGAATTTTGTAAATAGCGCTTGCGCATTTTTCTTACTTTGTGCAGCTAATCCTCCTGGAATGTTTTGCAGACATACAATATACGTAACAGGACCAACACTTCATGGCCCTGATAAAATAATTAGCCTTGTTTAGTCTTGAGCGCTCGACTCGTGAACGTAAATAAACAGTAAACCCCATCATGATCTTATACCAGGGATACAGAGCAATCGCCAATTATTTGCGTAAATAATCACCACTGGAAGAATCCCTGGATAGAAATGTTTATTAAAACAGGAGTTGATCCCATGTACGCCATAAACATACCAAATGCGACCATAGCCACAATACGGCTGCGTGATTTCAAGTCCTCGATAAATCGGCTATAATACTTAAGCTTCTTACAAAGGACTGCACCGCTTTTAACAATGTGGAGTTCTGTCTTTCTCCGGAAACTCTCACTCGCGCTGATCGATAAAATTGCGGCGTTCACAAGTATCCAGCAACCTTTCGACCTTCTCACATAACATGTCCCAGGAAGTCGTAGTGATCAAAATGTCGTCGACGATAACCATCCCAATATTGATAGTCTTCGGTCTCACGTTTCGTAAACTGCGACGATACCATGCACACGTTATTTAAAATTGCGATAACTAAAATCAGAATTAGTTTTGTACTCAATTAGTTGTACTTGCTATGTTATTAATCACGAGCGACCAAAGTTGTTGGTATCAAAGAACCAAAAACTGAAGTTAAGAAGCATTTTGCCGTATTTCATTAAATCGTAATCTATCCCTTGGCGTGGTTCTTGTACGCATTATACTTTTGATCAATCAGATTCATCGCCCCACAGTGATCAGAGATCGGTTACCCCTCGAACCTGGTTGGACTGGGTTTTTTTCCCGTTGTAGACATGTTGGTACAATGAAAGCCACCCATCGAACGCTTATTTTATTAGTTTATGGAATATTTGCTCTAAATTGCATTGCCGCCTGGTCAAAGACTTTCTGTTGGCACCTAAGCGGATGACTATTCAAGGAGGTAGTCTTCTAGTTGTTATATCTTGCTCACCTTGTGTACCAGTTGGCTTAGATGGGTAACGATATTACGAAGCGGTCAAAATGGGCGAGTGTTTGCCTTGTACACGTGGCCTAAGTGGAAACGCTTTGCTCGGTGTTACCCGTATACTGAGGAAGGGTGGTATCAGACGGACACTCTTCACTTGATCAGTAATAGTACATGCTTCCTCAGCCAATATCCTCTTGAGGTATACCACGTAGCAGAACAAATAATAATCATATATAGTCCAATATGTTCTCCCGTGTCGGGAATCCTGCCCCTGGTTCGTGCATTGAGGGATTGTAGTTGCAGGCTTGGGGTCAATATAATTTCCACTGGTGCCTGCTGCCCTAAACGGGTTATATATCAGCACACCCGAAACACCATAGGAGGGAGATGTGGCAAACCTCTTAACAACAACCAGTCAAATGTACTGAGTGGAAACCTTACTGCAATATACTAAGATCTAATACCTGATCAAATATTTGCTCTATAATACCATCTATAGCGCCCTAATCAACTGCCACGTATACCAAAAAGGTTTAGATGACTCACGGATCCAATTAAATGTAAATAGTTAATGATCAAATATGAAGTAGCTGTACGAATCGTACAGCAATGTCGAGACCATTTACGAAGAATTGAAGTGGATTCAAGGAGGGCGTCTACCAACTAACATACCGGCCATCATCCTAAACAGATTCCAGTATGTGATCTCATGGAGTGATCCAAAGTGGACGAATTATCGATGGGGGTAGGAAATGGGCTGAGGCATGAGCAGAATCAGTGTCAGCAAAAAAAGCCAGAGGAACGAATAATCGTCTGTGGTTGAAGTCTAATGATGGCGGAAGATGGGAAGAGAGACGGGAATGGGCACGTAGACGCAGATTCCTATCTGGTAAGGTAGTTTATGAATGATTTCTCAGAGGTGGAAAATAAGCAGGAGCTCGGTTGCAAGTGGAAGTAGCATGGATTTCTATAAAATAACTATGGTTATCTCGGATAATGCGCCGCTTCTTGCACTGAATTCACCTTATGACATTAGAAAAAAAAGGACAGAAGCAAGTACGATTTAATATTATTGAAAAGTTTTAGTTACTTGCATTTTGTTTCAGAAGCACTCACGTTGGAAGTAATAGTGCTGCTCACAGAACGATGGAAAGAACAATTCCGGTTACAAGGAACGGAAAATAGAGAATGCAAATGGAGTAGGAAGATTTAAAGTTCAGTGGTTGAATAAGTGGATGCATGGATGTCCCTGGTCACAAGAGTGGCACACGAGGCGGCGGCTGGCAACACCTCATTAGATACGACGTGAGGAGTATGGACACAATCGTTTCTTCGACTGTGTGCTCCGTCTAATGTGAACACACCGAGGAGAACTCATATCCGCGCGCATCTATACGCTAAAAAAATGGCGGCATTGTTGAGATTATTATGTCCCACGAGATACGATTGCGCTAATTTTTAGCGGATCAATAACAGCGAATACAAGTATCATATTGTACGCAGCAAATATGCATTCAGGACATATCAGATATAAAGACGAGGATACTATACAAGTTTCATGATGAAGCCACAGCAGCACATCCAGGAGTTCGAAGAACATTATATGAAGTTAAAGCAATGGTATTACGGGACAATGTTACTCGGAACTGTGCAGAAGTACGTCGAAACATGCGAAACATGTGATCGATGGAAGTCAAATAGCCAGCGAAAAAAATAATTAATGATTCCTATCCCCATTCCGAAGGAATGATGGGAAGTTGTGTCAATGGACTTCATTACTGGTCTACCCGTGTCAGAAGGGTATGATGCTATTTTTGTGGCTGTAGACAAGTTGTTAAAACGACCGATTTATGCACCAACGTACACGACTGCCGATTTGAAAGACACGGCAAAGCTGTTTTTGACGCTGTAGTCCAACATCATGGACTACTGAAAGTCATTATCAGTGATCGAGATGCGAAGTTTAAGGAAAACTTCTCGAAGTTACTAAAGAGCATAATGGGTGTAAAGCTAAGCATGACGACCGCTCATAGAGCAAAAGCCGATGGTCAAAGTGAACGCCAAAACTTGGTGTTAGAAGACGCTTTACGCTGCCTGGTATCATACAGCGGATAAAATTGGACCAAAACAATTGGAACTATAAAGTACGCGCATGCCACATGTTGATAAATCTTTCCTTTCACCATGTCGTAGTTGCCATACAGATTCTATTCCACTCGTCTCCAACGAAATGTCTCCATGTGCGTATGCGTAATCTATCTCCAGGTACGTAATCCAAACTTATCGAGATATTCCACTTGAATGCACTCCACTAACACGTAATGCGAAACGAGAACTCCACTGTTGTCAAACACAATCACTTCGTGATCAAAAGTTAGAATGCGCGCAAAAGTAGCGTGCGCTCAAAAAGCGTCAGTTAAGTCGTTAAAGAAGATCATGTAAAAATGATTTTATTTGACTAGACTAGATTATAGTCCGTCACAAAAATATAAAATTTATGTATACGTATTTTCTGTTCTTGCGCGATGATGCATCAAACTTGGAATACCGAAACTATTCAGCTCATCTTCGTATTCTAACGCCACATCGGTGAACGCGTCTACCAATCTCACCCCGTTCGAGATTGATACCGGAAAAAAGTATCCGATCTAATTTTTCAAGAGAGAGACTAAGATAATTTGGAAACGCAATCAATATCAGAGTTTGCCTCGAGGTTCGCCAAAGATTTTCAAGACCTACACCGACCGCCACATTTAGTCTGTGTCCTCAATTAGATTGGGTTCAAAATTAATGTGGCCCAAGGTAAATGTTGTGTGGGTGTGGCTGAGCCATGGACCCATTCTAATTGTGTAACTGGTACTATCAGAATTAGTATGGGTTGCAACGCAAGTAGATTGGGCCAATACAATAACGGACAAACCACAACCACTTATTCACTCTCATATTTACAGTGGAAAATTGTGTGGGACAATCATATTCTCACTCCTCTATGGAATCTTTCCTTTTTTTGTTGCGCACCAAACTCGATGCGAATCTCTTTGGCTTCCCCCATACTGAACGGCTTTCGCCGTCAACAGCCTCAGCAGGATCAACGATGAGGTAAAGTTGCTCCACCCCCTACTGCTGCTCATAGAGAAGGAGGCGCGTCGTCTTCACTAACAACGTAAACGGTCTCTACAGCATGTTCTGAATGTAGCCGCTGCGTATACACACGGTGCGGATAGCGCACAGAGGAAGACTTTACTCAACAACGTAAACGGTCTCTACAGCATGTTCTGACTGTATCCGGTACGTATAAGCACGGTGCAGCTAGCGCACAGAGGAAGAATTTCCTAAAGCGGCGATATACCGCTACTTATGCGATACGCCCTTATAAATGGGCTTAGTAAGAGAGTTCTCTCTTACTCGGGGCCAAGATTTCCCTTGGTTTACCGGTTAGAGTTAACTAACGCCTTGTAAAAAGGTTTACCTTAGAAAGAGGGTAGCTAAGGGAGGTATTCCCTTTGGCTACAAACACTCACAGCACGCGCGACCGGTCGAGGTCGTGCGTCTAGCTGGATTAGTGTTATTTGTAAACTGAATATATATTTAATATGTAATTAGCCTAAATTAATTAAACTAAAGTAAACTATATGTAATACTAAGTAGAACTTACTCCATTTGTACCTAGCCGAAATGTAATGTTCACACTTGTGTACCAACACGTGGCAGGCTGTCACGCCTCCACCAAAGGTTCCTGCCCTGATTGGTTAAAAATAACCAATGGGTCCAAACCTTTCGGACCGGTCAATACTTACCCCAACCGTAGTGTACTTACGTACACAACATAACTAAATGTAAACAAAATGTAACCCTGTTACATCCTCCCCCATGAAGACTATTGATTACGCAATAAATCAATTATAGTTGGAGAACTCCAACTGCCAGACCTTCTGGATAACCATGAGCACCTTTAGTGGTGCTGAGGATTCACCTCGGAAGGAGGATGGAAACTATTCCGATAACTCGGAAGCGGATGCCCTTGGGGATATCTCCCCAAAGGCTGACCTCTCCGACTCCGCCGAAAGGCGATGTCGGCAGTCCAATCCGTTCCACAAACGTGGGGAAAATGCACTAACGCGTGCGACACCTCTACCAACTGCGGATGATGCATCTGGGTGCCTAAGGCGACCATCACCAATGCGCCAGACACGGCGCAGGAGGCCCGACATGCCGTACAAGCACGGAAGGGTCCTCGTGACCCTCAAAAGAAGGACAAAAACGAGGGCCCTGCGGCTGTGCTGCCGCGTAAGCTCGCGCGCCAGAAACAACTCCGGGCAAGACTGATAACGTCGAAGCAGTTCACTGTCAAATCATACCGAGCGCGCCTCGGGAAACAGGCACGGGGTGTCGTCGTTGATCGCCTCCACGAGGTTCCCTACGTCCTCCTGCAAGACAAGGATGTCCAGGATGCAGAGCGAGCATTCCGCGCTTGGACGGAAGGGGAGAAGCGTCTCCCTAGCTTTGACGATCTGTACAACAGCAATTCCGAACGCGACGTTCGGATAGAGAGGGCGTTGCGCTTGGCGTATGCCCAGGCCAAAGCGCTGGGGCAATTACCTGCCCCCGGTGTGGTGCCGGAGAAAAATGGAAACTCTGCATCTGCCTCCGGCAATCTACCAGATACTGGGAGTGAAGGGGCTTCTTCCGCCCCTTTGTTCGTCGACCCGCAGCGGGATTCTCCCGCTAGAAAGCGTCAACGACGTCACGTAAGTCCTGCCGCAGGGGAGTCTCGGACTCCCACGAACTCTGTGAGTGTGGATAACCCTTCCAATTCACCTGATACTGGGTTTGACCCCGATGATGGCGTCGCGCCATCCGACGCTCCACATGATAATGTGGAGTACCCTCAGCATCGAGAATTGGTGGAGGAGGTCGCGCAATTGTGACGTGAGATTCGCGAGCGCTGTGATGGACACAGCCATCGCATCCATGATGTCCACGAGGGACTCCGCGATGGGTGGGATGCCACTGAACGCTTCGAGAAGCGACTTGACTCTCTCGAGTCGACCGTTGCAACACTTCGTGGTCGTATTTTTTCTCTGGCGGACTTCCTCAGCCCTGCCGTGTCTTACGGATCTTATGGCTACCTGCCTTTTCAACCCCCTCCAAGAGGGGACCCGCCTCCGGGTCCTGGTACGGCTTAAGCATAACGACATAGAAGGTTGGATGCGTACGCATCGCCTTGGGAATGTCCAAGGTGTACGCTAATCCCTTTCGGGCTAGCACCTTGAAAGACCCCACAAACCTGGGGCTCAGTTTATTCCGTAACACGTTGGAAACTGCATGTGTAGGAAGATTCTTAGCGTTCAATAAAACACTTTCTCCTACTTTTTACGCCCTTTCGTTACGCCGACCTTTGCGGTCAGCCTGCTCCTTCTGCTTGTCTTGGCTTTCCGCCATGGCATCGCAAACGTGTCGTAAGACACTAAGGCGCGTCGATAAAAAATTATCGATGTGCTTTCGCACAGATACAGGACTAACATCAGGGAATATTCCCCTCTTAATCCCTGGGACACACACACGCGGCGTTAACGTAACCCTCGGATTCACTAATCCGTTCACGTTAAATGGGGTAAACCCCGTAGATGCATGGACCGAATTGTTTATAGAAAATTCAGCCATAGGAAGCATCTCGCTCCAACTATTTGGAGAATCCGAACATAAACTCCGTAGAATATCCTCTAAACCGCGGTTAACTCATTCTGTTTGCCCGTCCGTCTGCGGATGATCCGCAGTGGACATAAAGAGCTTGGTGCCTAGCACCTTAAACAGCGCTCCCCAAAACTGTCCCGTAAAACGGGGATCCCGATCCGACACAACAGAGTCGGGTAGACCATGCTGTGGAAAGACACGGTCTAGGAACACTTTCGCTGTTCCTTGTCCATCAATGGACTCTGTCACTGCCGCCAGTTGAGACATCTTGCTTAAACGGTCTACAAAGACCAAAATGCCGGTGTTGCCGGCCTTATCCTTCGGAAAACCGAAGATAAAATCCATACTGATGGATTTTCAACACTCCGTAGGAACGGATAAGCTCGCCAAAGGCACAGATGAATATGCAGAGGGTTTGACCCTCTGACACGTCTCACAGGTGCGAATATACGCACCGACCCACTTATACATGTTGGGTCACCAATACAAAGCGCTTAAAGCGCTGTAGGTCTTATCCCAACCTAAATGACACCCGGTAAAGGCGTCATGTGCCTCGAAGAGGACTCTATACTTTTGTTCCTCATCATGAGGAACAACCACCCGCGGAGTGTCCACCGCGCTTGTGCTATAATATAGCAAACCGTCACAGTACCTGTAACGGTGTAACCGAGCTCTAGCTCGACTTGACAGGGTTGGCTCAGATGAGCCAAGTCCCTTTCCACCCAACGCGCTGATAAGCGCCGTACATTGTGGGTCTTTATCATACGCCAGGCGTATGAGATCCACTACAGCCGAGGTGATGAATGTCGCGTCAGCGAGCTCGTAATCGGGACGACGCGATAACGCGTCTGCAAGCACGTTCTGCTTGCCAGGTTTATACTTAACCTCAAAGTTATACTCCGCAAAGAAGGAGATCCAACGGGCCATCCGTTGGGAGAGATGAGGCAACTTTGTCGCTGTCCGTAAGGACGCGTGGTCAGTATAAACCACGCACGGCTTTGAGCCGAGTAGGTGAACCCAAAATTTGACAAGAGCATACTTCATTGCAAGTAGCTCCTTGTCATGAACGGGATAATTCCGTTCCGCAGCTTTAAGCTGCCTCGACTCAAACGCAATTACGCGTTCCCTTCCTGCATCGTCTGCTTGTAACAAAGCACATCCGATTGCGAAATCGGAGGAGTCGCAGACGACACTAAATGGTTTCCCAGAATCTTGGATAGCAAGAACAGGAGCTTTTAACAAGCTCTCCTTTACCGCTTCAAAAGTGTTTTGGTGTTTGGTTTCCCAACACCAATCAACATCCTTCTTAAGAAGGTCGGCTAATGGCTTCGCCATTTCAGCGTAGTTCTCGCTGTACTTGTGGAGATAGTTGGCTAATCTAACCCACTTCCGTAAATCTCTAAGATTTACAGGCGAAGGCCACTCCACAATGGCATTCACCTTCGCGGGATCTGCCCTCACTCCATCCTTACCGATGAAGCATCCGAGGAAAGGAATTTCCTCAGCACCAAATATACATTTGGATGCGTTCGCATATAGCTTATACTCTCTCATACATTCGAGCACTGCTCGAAGGTGTATCAGATGCGTCTGAACATCAGACGAGTCGCCTTCCGCACGACTATGGACGAATATATCGTCGAAGTACTTCTGAGCGTACTTCCTATGAGGGCGGTATAGTTGAGTCACCATGCGATTGAAAGTCGCTGGTGCATTTGAAAGCCCCTGTGGCATAACAAGCCACTCCCACAGCATGCCGCTAGGCGTGCTGACCGCTGTCAGCGGAATATCGGACGCTCGCATGAGCACCTGATAATACCCGTCCACCAGAGCTAAGGCACTGTACACAGTACAGCCCGCCATATTGTTCTGTTGGACATCCTTCCGAGGAATCGAGTCTGCATGGGTACATCAGCTGTGTTCAGCTTGTTATACGCATGAACAATGCGCCACTTTCCGTTCGGTTTACGAACACAAAAAGTGGGAGGTGAATGGGTATACTTGCTCTTCCGTCATTCCTTCCAATTCTTTCCCCTTGAAGAATGCGTCGATGACGTCTCATTGCTCCTTGGGGAGAGGCCACTGCCTAGTGACGTAGTATTTGGTTCGCGGAACCAAGTTAATTTCATGTCGGACTCCCCGATCCGGTGGTAAACCCATCGGTGGGTTGTCACTAATGACCAAATTCCTTCAATAAGGAATGGTAAGGGTCCTCCGGATCCGCAAGGATCTTGTGGCCGCTTCCGGCATTCAATGCCTGTTTGGTTTGCACCAAAACTGACTCGTCCATAGTGGATGAGGAGTTCAACTCCTCTTCCGGACGCAACACGACGACCTCGTCGAGTTCACCTGCTTTTACAGCAGTCTCAAACTCGTTGAAGGACATCTCCTCCAACGACAACAGTTCGCCTACCCCGGGCAACCGTTCCAGGCTTAAGCCTTCCGTGACAACACCTGTCACGCTATTCAGCATCCGATAGGACTGCTGACTACTGGCCTCGGGACTCTTCCCGGGACCCAGATGGGGGAGTCAATTGCCCCATCTATTGGAAGCGCATCGCGCCTATCCACAGAGGTCTTTACCTCTACCACCGGTGGGCGCTTAACCACAGGGGTCTCTACCCCTACAATGGTACAACGACAAAACAGCTGATGCTCCATTGGAGGGATGTGGTAATGGTATACCACCAACACCAATGGCAAGTAAACCTTCACCGTTAATGGAAAACAGAAGCCACGTTGACGCTGAAAATGATCACCAACAACAACACTATTCTTTGGAATCGCAGCAACGATGATGATGGATGAGGATGAAGAAAACAACACGATAACACAACGAAAACGGCAACATTCGTCCAACAAGAACAATGGGAGGAAAAACTCACGCTCGTTGCGTCGCGGATGCATTCATGTCGAAGCCTTCATTGCGAAGAAGGGGAGGAAGAAGTCCTCGACTAACAAACATGTTGTTCACGATGATGATGATGATTTTGAGTATGAATAGAACATGTAGTTCCTGATTAAGCAGTAATACAGCAAAATAATTTGGAATTACTTTGGTCTAATAAACAATATATTCATGAACTTTTTGGTGTGGACCAACCAATTTGTGAATGTTCAAAACTAACGTGGACCATACTTTCTCGGAATCACCCATATAGTCTGGTTTCATTATTACTATGGCCCAAGCTAATAGGTGTGAGTAACTCTCCAAAGAAATGTTCAGATTTACTCTGACCCAGACTAAATGTGGTGGTCGGTGTAGTAAGAAAGGCACGCGAAAACCTGAAACAACCCAAAAAAAAAGACAGAAGAAATACTACGACTTGAAACGAGTAAGCCTCACCTTTAATGTTGGTGACTTAGTACTACTGGATACCAAGAACTTACCACTCAAGACAGTTAATTTTCACACTGAGTTAAAGAAGGCAAAACTCGCAGCAAAAAAAGTGGGACCGTTTGAAGTAATCCAGATGATCAACCCGAATGTAGCTAAGCTGAAGCTACCGCGAAATATGAGGAGGTTATACTCATCGTTCAACGTTGACCTACTCTCGCCATACAAACCAAATTTCTCTGAGTTCGCAGGACATACTAGAGACGAATTGCACATCGTGGAAAATTTCTTCGTCGTCGTCAGCGCAGCCGCCACATATATATAAATACATACCTAAGAAGCCATGACGCCATAGGAGTAAGCCATGGTTGTGACGTCGTAGTCTGACGTCATAGTTGAAATACGCCACTATATAACCTTCTAGAAGGATAGGCTTAGAAATAGCCCAGATAGCGAGCTAAGGACCTAACTCTCACTTTTTAATATACCTCGTGCCTCACACTATACGTTCAGATCAACTAAGTATGTGTAAACAAAAAATTTTTATGGAAAATTAATGAACTTAAAGTTCATACAATTCATTACCGGCATGCTTTTTCACGTCAGGATGTTGGTGATGATATCTTTGTGCAGGTTTCACATTGGACTCGATGAGACATTTCATTCTCGGTTCACAAAGCCACTCGCGCTCGAAATGGATCGGCTGGAACCCCGCTAAGAAAATCTGAAAGGGAATAAAAATCTCAAGTTACACATGAGTATATGTATTGATGTCAAAAGTTCGTGATCAGTGCTTTTAACGATTCTGATTATGCAGGTGCTAAGGACGATAGAAAATCAACTACACGAATCTGATTACGAAGGCGTTAGGGACGATCGAAAAACAGCTACATGTGTCTGATAATGCAGGCGCTAGGGACGATCGAAAATCATCTACATGATTGCATACAATGAATAGCAATGCTTTTGCAATAAACATGGTTGTGTATTAGTGTTGACAATAGGAATGAGTTTTATGCCACATCAAAAGTTAAAGTCGAACTGTTGGGCTTTCGAGAACGATTTTATGAAATTGGAATCAAGGTAAAGCAGCCAATGACTCTGCTTACTGATAACGTAGTCGCTATCAAGGTACTGCACGGAATGGAAGGAACATTATAGATAAACCATGTTGTATATTCGACTGGAATTATTACCTCTAAGTTAAATGATGGAGAAACTAATCTAGCTACATATCTACATATCAACACAAGAATGATAGCAGACTTTCTTACGAAGGCATCACCGTATCCGAGATTTCAAGACTTACAATTGGCATCTTGATTGAAGAGAATGGAACGTAATTCATATTGAGAAGGAGTGTGAATGTGGATTAAAAAAATTGAGAAGAATATGTTTAACCTTGATTCGGACGATATGATTTTATTCCATCACGTATATGTTGATATTTTATCACACGTCACAGAGATAGAATTTGGAAACTCGTCAAAACCATTACGACACTTCGCATGCATATTGCATATAACACTTCTTAATGCATTCAAATCCGTGATTGCTTTCAACATTGTCTTACGGACATACAAACTTTAAAAGACGGGATTAAAAGTTCGCTTACGTACATTTTTATGTTATTGGTGTTACTAGGCTTAACATTCTACGAAGTACTGCGCAAAATGACGAGGTGCATGTTTAACCCTCGCGTCTATTCTTATCCTTTTCTTATCTCGGACATTTTATTTTCATTGAATTATATGTATCTAATAGGGGTGTCAAAGTTACCATAAAAGGGGTGGATAAAAAGATTTTAGATCGGCACCCGATAGCGTTTTATCAGGTTATCAACGTTCGCCCCGCCCCCCCTTGAGTTAAAAATGATTTATCGAAAGTTTTGAAACCCGTTAATAATTTTATTCCCTGCCCGTATCAAAGTTACCTTCAACCGCGACAACAATGCCGAAGCTTTCCAATAAACAACGACTCCTGCGCGAATGCGAACAGGAATTGCTGCCCCGATCGCGTCATGCAGCTGAAGCAGTTCGATAGCCAAAGCTTGTTCCGTCGGATGCTTCGGCTTCAATACATCTCCATCTTTTAGTTGCTCAGCTACGAGTGCAGCTATGTCAACACCAGACTTTCGAATAATCGAGGACAGACGGGAGTAAGCGAACATGAGCTACACATCTGTGTTACCGTTTGTATACAGCATCCGGTCAAAGCTGAAGATATAATTGGACGTGGGGCTCTGGCGTAAGTCAAAGTACTTAACGGCACCGTACCCGATATTCTCAGCTGCAGCGTCTATCTGATCCATTGGCAACGAAGTTAGCCCAGCCTCAATACGCTCCACCAGCCGCGCCTTCATTCGGACCTTTGCCTCATCCAACAACTGCACCAAACGCACGACTTCACCCGAGCGCGTCTTAAACCGCTTGCCCGACTCGTCGTTCACAGTACCGAATCCGACGTGATCTACAGGTTGCTTAGTCGGATCATAGATGCCTGACATGCGGCCGACTTCAAACAGCAGGTTAAAATGATCTTTTTGCGTGTAATCTGTGTATTAGATAACGCGGTCAGCCTTCATCTTATGGAGACGGTACCATAGGACGGCGATATCGGTTGTATCGTACAGGTATGAGCCGTCACTCTTTACAAGTAAGAATGGCTACTTATGTACCTTAGGGAAGGCGAACTCAGCACCATTACTCACTTCCATAGTACCCTTTGCGCGTAGCTGGTCCACGAAGCTTGGAATGATCGGGTTATAAAACGATCGCCCATTTGTTTCAGCGAAACACCCAGGCGATCGTACACCTTTTGAAACTCACGGCGACTAATGTTGCACAAGGCTGTCCAGAATTTCCGAGATTTCTCATCACCAGACTGCAACAACACTACCTGCGCCTTGGAGCGCTCGTGAAACCGGAAAGCTGGTGGAAGAACTCGACAAGAGTAAGGATCAGAAGCAAATTTTTATCAACCCCCGTTTAAATTTTATTAACCTGGGGCCGAACAGGTCGATAAAAAATGGCCGATAAAAATGGTTTGGGGAATTCTCCAAAAAGGGGGAGAAAATTCAACTTATTTCCCAAATGGGGCGAGAATTTAAATTTGTTCTCCAAGAACGGGGATAAATCCACCGAGGTTTCATTGACGCAAGTTGGGTGGCTCTTGGGAAGAGGAATCCTCGCAAGAAAGAGTTGTCATCTCTGCATTCCACGTTGAACGTTGTTTCAGGGTTTTCCCTGGTTAACGACGTCAAGAATGTCTCGATCAACTGAAATGATTGGTCGTTCAGAAGTTGTTTCTCGCTCTTGATAGCGCGCAAGGCCTTCCAGCAGGTCTTGTACGGCACCTTCACGCCAAAAGATGCCTGCGTCAAACTCTGGATGTCCTTTGGTAGCAGGTTTTTCAACAGAGTTTGATGCTCCGAATACGCATCTTTCAGTACCATTGCTCGCGTGGATTTGAAGTCTGCAAGGCACTCGTCGTCGTGATACAAACAGGCATTCTTACTAGAATTGTTGTCCCTGTTTTGGATGACTTATAGGCAGTAACTTTGAAGCTGCACGCCTCAGATGAAGGACAAACGGCCTTAAACTCGTCTGGCTTGCTGGTTACAATTTTGTAAATCAGATTTTTCATCAAACAGAGCTTGAGAACTTGGACTTGAACTCTGGCATGGCGCTGGACGGTTCTGAAAGGTATGGAATGGCGTGAGACATGCTGATTGCTCGTATGAGATGGATGTTTTAATAACAAAGGCTGAAACAGATTTCTCCCCCCATTTGGGAAATAGGTTAATTTTCTCCCCCTTTTTGAAGAAATCCCCAAATGGCTTATCAGATTTTGATTTCCCAGATAGTTTTTTTTAAGTCGTGGGAAAATAGGATTTTAACGGCCGAAATCCAGAAGATAAAATTTAACTTTGACACCCCTTAATATTTATATAGTATCCGTTAAAAGATAATAAAATATTTCATTTATTCATTGGCGGTAGAAAAAGAAGCAGACTAAAGTAAATCTCACGCAGTTATAGCACCTCTAAAACAATGTCAAAATCGTCTGCAGATCTGACCACAGTTTGCTGTCGTGTCTAGGAAATCTGCGCCACCAACTCACTTTCGTCATCCGACTCACTTAAGTCCTCCAAGCATTCACCAAAACGGTCAGATCTATAGTTGGTGTACGTCAGAAACTGGTTCGACAGTTTGGATTCAAATGTCGGGATAAAACCCGAAGGTTTAAAGCCGAGCTCAGTGTAAATAGCCTTGCGAAGCATGCGAGCTGTTCAAAGCGTCAAACACAAACAGTTCCATGATTTGAAAAAAGAAAATTATGTTGTAGCCAGCCACACCGTACCAGTGATAAAGGTACAAGGATTGAGGATCTTGTCCTTCTTGCCTGTAACGACTTCTACATTTTTCGATAGCCAGCGCATAGTTTCGGCAAACTTTTCCATGCAGTTGGTATTCTACGCAGACGAACGAAACGAATAAGTCGATCTAACAACATTGTAGGCCCACTAAACGCGTACTAGATAGGGTGGGTCTACCAAAACGTAGTCAAAAAAGTTGTGAAACTTTTCCGGCAGGTTTGTCGGCTCGTTGTAATCATAAAACACAAAGTGTCCGTTGTACATTTTGTCAAAACGGCGATCGTATTCGAACAAGTAAACATTGTCGCCGTTAATGGGAGAGTCGCTATTTTCTCTCTGAATCTTTATGAAGTCCCGATAAGCTGCCGGTGTGCTCACAAACGCGATACGTTTTTCTCTGCTTTGGTCAATGGCCTCTTGCGCCAAGGCGCGACCAGTTCGATCGTCGTACCAACTGCACACAGAAAAAACACAGTCAGCTCACAATACGTAGTGCAGTAGAACAGTAGACACCACACAATTGCGACAGACGGAAATCTTCAGCTACGGCCGAGTCTTGCTGGTCCTGTTGTGTCTGTATGTGCTCCTGTAACGCCGCTAGAGTTTCCGGAGACAGCTCGCTGGCGAGTAGTAAGTCCATTCAAAATAGCCAATGAGTGTCAGTCAGCCAATCGCGTAAAGGCATATACTGCTAATCCCGGTAACTGAAGTGTTTATTTGTTGATGCATCATTAGCTACTATAAAGTGTGTTAAAATAGCACAGAAAACGTTGCGTTCACTTCGCACGATCAAGACTCACCTGCTGATAAAGTTTCAGCGTGGGAGGATCAGTGGAAGGTGTCAAACAGGTGCGCGCGCGCCGTAGCCGTAGAGAAGTTCAGTAGGCGTACTCACTATATAAAAGCAAAAGGAAAAGTATATATTATTTAAGGTTACTTAAGTAGCTATCCGGTACCTAACGCGACTTAAATCAGTAGCCGCCGTAAACATGCAAAATGTATACCAATGCAAACAGCCAATGGGATTCCACCATTCCGGAAGAGTGCAAAGCCAAAAATGGCTACACTCTTCCAACACTCCTCCTGGAAGACCGGAGGCTGCACCATCGTCACTGCAATCCTAGCGCTGCACGCAACACTTGAATCCTTGGCGCATTGAGGTCCTTGGTCAGTAGATCGGCTAGCATATCCACACTTGGCACGTGACTAGCTGAAACAATGCCCTTCCTCGTGAAGTCCTTTAGAAATTTGAGCTTGATGTCGACGTGCTTCGTGCTAGCAGCGATCGACTCGTCCTCCAATTGCTTGATGGCAGCTTGGTTGTCCATCTTGAACACTAATGGTGTCTTCGAGTGCATACCAATTTCCGCAAGCAACTCTCTCAGACCCAGCGCCTCCTTGCCAGCTACTGCAGCAGCAACAAATTCCGCTTCTGCTGTTGACAATGCCACCGCTGTCTGCTTCTTGCAGGCCCAGCTCACAAGCATACCATTAACGAAAAGCACCATCGCTGAAACACTCTTTCTGTCTGCCTTGTCCGCCGCAAAATCCGCATCGCTGTACACCATGATGCGTAGCGGCATCGGCAGATCCTCGTCGTGCTTCAAAACCAGTTTCAGGTTGCTCGTTCCCTTGAGGTACTTGAGCACCCTTTTAGCAATCTTGTAATAACCTATGGTGGGTGCGTGGGTCTTTCTTGTGGCGCGGTGCACAGCGAACGAAACGTCAGGACGTGTGCACCTCGCGACCCACAGCAGACTGCCCACCAGCGATTGAAAGTGCTTGATACTGGGCAGGTTGCCCCTTGGTTGCAATGGCAATCGCTCTTGAAAATCCTTGTCCTCATCGAGCATTAGCACCGGCGTGCGCGCCGGATTTATTTTCTCCAGCTTGTGTGTGATCAGAATTTCTTTGATCGTCGACTCTTGGTACAATGTATATCCATCCCTCGGATTCCCATCGATCCGAATACCGAGAAACTTCGTGACACGTCCCAAATCCTTTAGCTCTAACACTTGCATGTCCTTGAAAAATTCATTTACCATTTGCTCACTAGTGCCGGTGATCAGGAGGTCGTCAACGTACGCTCCGACCACAGCAGTTTCGTTTCCAAGATGCTTTACGAAAATGCATGTGTCCGTGACACACTGCACGAAATCAAACTTCACCAATGTCTCGCACAGGCATTGATGCCACAGGCGTCCAGCCTGCTTCAAACCATACAGGTTTCGTCTCAATTTGAGCGCGAGCTCCTTTGGCGATTTCACACCATAATCATGTAATTTCTTGTCCGTGATTTCCATACCTTATGGCACTTGCAGGTATATCTCCACATTGCTTTCGGACATCGCTTTGGGGTAGGCACTTGGCACGTCGCCATGGCGTGCCGCTACCCCCCATACTTGCGCCAGCACCAAGAGCAACTTTACGTTGTTCAACTCCATGACGGTTGAAAACGTGAACAAGTAATCGTCCCCAAAAACTTGCTTGTCACCTCTGGCAACTAGCCTGGCCTTGTACCTCTCGACCGAAACGTCTGCACAGACTTTCGTCTTGTACACCCACTTGGTCGGTAGAGGCACCTTGCCGGCGGGACGGCGCACGATGTCCCACGTGCCTAGCTCTTCGAGTGACTTGATCTCCTCCATTTCGGCGTGTTTCCACATCACCGAATGAGGGCCACCATGCGCCTCTCGATAATTCTTGGGGTCCGGCTGCATTGATAACGCACTTGACGACCCAACATCTGGTTCGCAAACAGCATAGACGCATAGAGCGTTTCCCGCATTTTTGCCATTTTCATCGGCTGCTTTCGAAACATCACTTCTTGCAACCGTCCCTTTTAACTTCGACGATTCATAATCACGTCCTTTAGGCGTCTTCTTAGGCTTTCGGCGCGACTTCCTTGCGCCCTGACCATCGGTTTCCGTGCCCTTTGGCGCGGCTCCAGTCTCCGGCATTCCATCACTTGATTGCCCTGGAGTTGGTACATTTGAAACGTTCACCCTGGCACGAGATTCCGCCAAATCTTCGAGCTCTTGGCTGCATTCACCTTCCAATACCTTGGTGATCTTGTTGCTAGCCTCATCGCTTAGCGTCTCGATCGCTGTGACGTGCCTGGTCACTGCGACCACTCTGTCCTTAAGCAGCAACACTTTATACCCCTTGGTTTCGTCGCTCTTGCCAAGGCTAAGTGCGCGTTCTGCGTGCTTCGACAACGCCTTCTTCTTCGGTTGCACTTTCCTTGTGCCCTTGCCTTCAGCACAGGTCAGGCAATTCGGCCTACTCATGTCGGTGGGCACGATGCCTGACCTGGGGTCTTTCGCCAGCCTTTCGACAGTGTCGTAGGCCAGGTGACCCAGCCGCACGTGGAAGTGATGCAGACTCCCAGTGTGTGCGTCGGAATCGACATCCTCCAGCACACTGTTTACAACCATGCTTTCAAAACTTTTTGAAATTCCATCTGTTTTTTCGGCCTTCAATCTTGCCACAAAAACTGACCCGTGCGTCACCACATCGAACAACTTCTGTCCTTTGACCATAACACGCAGCTTGTGACCGTCGTCGACAATTGCACAGCCCTTTTCGCGTAATCTACCAAGCGATATCAGATTTTTCGCGAGTTGCGGTGCGAAGTATACTTCGGTCAAAACAACGACCGTTTCACTTGCGTCGCACGTCCGCAACGTAAGGCTGCCGACCATAGCAGCTTTCAGGGTGCCACCATTAGGCAATGTGAACGTGTCACTAGGACCGCACTCCTTTGCATCATCTAGCAAATCAACATTTGAAACCAGGTGCCTGCTCGCACCGCTGTCAATGATCCATATATTCTCGTTATCGTTATCGGTTCCACATGCATTAATATCAGCGTGTATGCTGGAATCCACAGTAGATAACACGAAACGCTTCGACGCCTTGTCGTTTCCGCCACGTTTCATTGCTTGGTTCCCATTTCCGTCACCTTTGCGACGCTTTTCGGGGCAATACGTTTGTATATGCCTCTCGTCACCGCATGTATAGCATGCCCGGCGACCCTTAACCGATGTTGCGGCATGCGCCTGCAACTTAACGGCCTGTCTGCCCTTGAACGCATCGTCTTCCAGTTCCTGCGCCCAGGCGATCAGTTCTTGAGCGTGGCCCAGGTAGTCCTGTCTGCCAGGATCATACCTGGCCATCAGCATCACCTTCAATCCAGGCGCAGCGAACTTGACGATATTTTCAACAATTAACTTTTCGCTCGACCCTCTTTCGCGAGCCAGAGCTACTAGGTATAGATAATGTTCGGTCCAGGAGCGTCTCGCATCCTTTTCCGTAGCGAACCAGGCCGCAGCTTGGTGGTGGGACATGTTAACCTTGAATCCCAACCACATTTGCTCCATGACGTAAGTCAGCTGCGGCCGCACCTGCCACCACGAACCAATGTTCGAGCGAAAATATTCCGCGGCAGTGCCTTCAAGATGTTCGCCAAATTTATTGACCTTGAGTCGCTCGCTCCATTGAAAACCGGACGTCAACTCGCCGATTTCAACCGCTTCCATGAACAGGTACGCCCATTCGCGGTACCCTGCACCGAGGCCGGGATACACCTCGCGCCCCGAAAACTTCTCAATACTTAGTTTGGGTATTTTGTACCCGGCTTGGTGCACCGGCATATTTGCTTGCCCTATGGGTGCACCAGCCCCGCCCACACCTTGCATGCCGACCGGCACTCCGCGAGGTGCTGCGTTCACTTGCGGGTGTGGCCTAGCACCGGCCTACACCCCTTCGTCCTCGGCCAAGTCGTTCAGAATCATCTGATGGCCGAACGGACGGTAGTTTTGTAGGCTGTCCCTGAACCCGGCGTCCTGCACCCGTACTGGTGACCCTTTCCTGGACCCGGAGGACACACTCGGAAGTGACTGCCGGGCCTGTACATCCTCAATAGCAGTCAGGCAGGTCGCCACTTCCTTCAGACTCTGCACCAACGCCTTAAAATCACTGGAGGAGGGCACATCGTCTCCATCGGAGTCAACCATCTCCAATCAATTTCAAACACTTCAATCAGTCACGTAATTCAACTGGCCCTGTCGACAGGGGACTTTCCACCAGATCCACGTAACGTAACCACAAAAAAATCCACGTAAGTACACTTGAAAAACCAAGAATAATTCACTTGACTACTTGGCACAACTTGGGCTCATAACCTGTTAAAATAGCACAGAAAACGTTGCGTTCACTTCGCACGATCAAGACTCACCTGCTGATAAAGTTTCAGCGTGGGAGGATCAGTGGAAGGTGTCAAACAGGTGCGCGCGCGCCGTAGCCGTAGAGAAGTTCAGTAGGCGTACTCACTATATAAAAGCAAAAGGAAAAGTATATATTATTTAAGGTTACTTAAGTAGCTATCCGGTACCTAACGCGACTTAAATCAGTAGCCGCCGTAAACATGCAAAATGTATACCAATGCAAACAGCCAATGGGATTCCACCATTCCGGAAGAGTGCAAAGCCAAAAATGGCTACACACTCTTCCAACAAAGTGTTCTGCAGATGACTACCAGGTCAGCGATTTAGACATCAGTTGGCCAGGATGAAAGCGGTTGCCCACCTTGTCTGTAGTAAAGCTTCACTCCTAGGAAAGATTCCAAGTAAATCTGCTCTTGGAAACCATGAACCCGACGGGAATAACCCGTTTTTGTATTCAGCCACTATGAGTTCCAAATCATATCCACATGTTCCTGTGCTCAATACGACCAGCCTTGCAAAACGCGATTTTTGGACTGACCTAACCAAGTCGTCATGAAAGTCCACTATAGTCGTTCACGCGCACAACTGCATTATTCTTCATTGCGCTGACATCGCTGCATGAGACGCAATCTCGAATTTTCCTACACCGGCGAAGATCCGCACTTCCTGCCTTGGACGACCTCAAATAGCGACTTCTCTCGTCTGATTGATTTCCAGTGGCTCCAACCGGCCTTTCTCTCTTCTTGATAACCTCAAGTTAGAACATAAATAATTGTTCTTCGCGTCAAGGATTGGAGTGTCCGCGAGGTCAATGGCATCGTGCAGTCGTCGCTCTGATGTCCTGACTGTATATGAGCTCCTTCAGATCCACCAGCATCTTTTTCCTCGGACTCAATTCGCACGCTACAAGCTCAGTGATCGATTACGGGGGTCTTTCGAAGTCGATGTGCCACTGTGATGGATAGCTGAAAGAGGGATACTTACACCGGCCATCGTATACTCCTGTATCTTATGCTTTCATGGCAGCCGAACGACGCGGTAAAGTTTCCACTGCAGATCCCCAGGTCGTTAGTAATAATCAACTGATGTTGCTGATAGAGTTTGCTCAATGCGTGTAACGAGACTTTTCGCACAAGATTGCGTAGACAAGGCATTCGATGCTCTAGACAAATCATCAGCTTTTGGAGCTCAATCTCGTTCATCATATTGGGCTTCTGGTTGGAGAGCCTATTAGTAATACTGTCAGCAAGTTAAGTGTTCTTCAGTCCAAAAACTCTTTGATCACGTGGTGATTGCCTTCCACGCGCAACGTAGCCACGTTGCCAAAGTGCGGATATCGATCAACAGAGCTGTTGAAAGGGTTTCGAATCCATACTTGCGCTTGGACGAAAACTTGAGTCGTTTAGATGCTTGAGAATATCATCAATATAACGAAAAGTCACTTAAGTCGATATCTCCACAGTCAATCACATGTGGTGAAGTGCAGATGAAAATTTTTGACTAGCATGTACCACGCTAACAGCAAAAATTATACCAGGAGACACTTCGTAACGAAAAGAAGAAAATATTCAAACCAGGGACTAAATCAACGGAATGTATATTGAGAAGTGTTTAGCTAGCCTAACACGAAATATGTACCAGATCTTGACGTTATGGTGAACTTCCATCTCTTGTGTGGTATACGTTTCTTATGCGTAACAATAAATGTGTGTACTCAGCACCGAGTACTCATACACTAATTATGCTCCTAATAAGAACAAGTTGCTACCTAAAGCTAGTCCTACTCAGTTTTAACAAGAAACAAAACTAGACGGACTATTTTAACACACTATGCAGATAGTGGTTTGATCTAGTATTTTTTGTGTTTTGGATCTATGGAGTATACATACGATGATTGGTCGAACCAATCGTAAATAGTGTTTTTTACTTAAGTTTAGTGTTCGAGGACCCCACGACGTTTCTCAGAGAAGTGCATTTCGATTGAACAATGACGTCGCCTGGAAAAGTCTCCGGTCGTTTGCCAACAACAAACGACATGGCACCAGACTTTGTAGGCAACACGATGCGACATTCGACCTACTGAGCTCGCCAATCGATAAAAGTGGTGCATAGATGCATGAGTTGGCTCGTCCGATACGACTCGACAAAGCTCGATTCGCGTCCAGTTGCAAAATGCGAAAGACTGGACAGAAATTCCGGCTCCAGCTCGAGTGGAAGCGACACGGACGACGAGTCGTTCGATACCGCACGCTCCTGTGTGTACGAGCAAAGCGACCGTAACTGCACAGCTTGGGTGGCCAACGACATGATCAGGGACGACACACACGTAAACGCCAGCTGCAGAGCTCCTTCGTGCTTGTTACTGATGTCCACGGTCGAGGCGTCTCGAGCGCTGGAAAGCTGCTGAGAGAGCAGCATAATGCGTTGAACAAATTGGTCTTCATGGCCAACTTCCAGCTCGTTCTGCTGCTCGAGACGGAGATACTCCAATAGCAGTCCACCTCCTATGGAATCCACCTTGTCACAGCTTTTCCAGCGTGAAATGTACACTGACATTGGCTCCAGTTCCAACAGAAACCGCAGTAACACTTCCTTTTTTCCGGCAAACAAGCAATGCATAGCCACGTGGGAAATGAGGCACGCATGGGCTTCTTCGTAACGCCCTGCAGCCATCCAGTGCGTAATTTCAGTGTGACGATCCTGTTTTGTAATGGCTCTTACCGCAAGGACCTCGCTAATCCATTTAGGAGGGACACGCAAGCGGTCACAAAGATCACTACGGATCGATGCATCTAAAGCGAGAGCGTCTGCATTTCGAAAGAGCAGCCCAAGGCTTGTATGCTCGCGCTCAGTAACGTCTGAAATGTTCAACGCTACATATACTGCATCTTGCCAAAGACCACATTCCTCCAATTGGCGAATGTAATTCTGGTGAAGATGAGATTCCCATTGTCCATCAAGTTTGTAGCCAATCGCCTGCAGAACGCTATAGAGATGCCACGACAGCTCATAATCCAAATGATAAAACTCTCGTGGCATAAATCCACTAGGTGACAATACCTGGCATAGGGAAACCACATCTCCAATATAAAGTTTCATCAACTCCATTAACACGTCATCTTTGTCAGATCTAGCGGCGGCAAACTGAGAATGACAAGGAGAGGCCATCTCTTTCCTGACAGTATCCTCGTAGTGCGCGACTGCTGACTTGAGAGACATCGCGGGCCCCCGCTTGTACCACAAAAAGAGCGCGAGACACGCGATCCAAGACATTTGTGATCCCTTCTTGGCGGACACCACCTCAACAGTTCCTGACAAGACAGAGTAAATGAGAATCACGGTTTGGTCCATCAACTTTAGCGATTCGTTGTCCTTCCAATGTGCCATTTGGGTCTCCATCAAGCCACGAAAAGTCGTGTGTTCGTAGGAAGCTGCCTGTGCGATCAGCGTCGCCAGCCGTAAGTCGCCGCAATCCACTGCCATCTCCGCCGCCTCCACAATTCGGTGCTGACACAGCAAGCGCAAGATGCCTTCCGAGCTAGGAGAGCCGTCAGAAATGCCCTCGTTCGCTACGTCATTCAGCGCGGCCTCGAACCAGCGAGAAATAGCCTCTCGGCGCAAATCTATACTCTGAAAACTCTCCATCGTTTCCACCTCATTGGAGTCATTTCGTGACAAGAGGGGATAACAGCCCGTACCCTGTCGATCCTCGTTCGTAACATCGTGTTCTTGACCCCATAAAGCTTGAACCAACTTCCACACAAGCAAGTAAACTTTCTCAAATGAACCGGTAGGATTCTTCGAAAATCGGGCTTCAGCGTGAACGACATATTTGCGCATGCAATTCATCAATTGATCATGGATGGGAAGGGCATACGGAATAGAAACATCCGAGTCGTCTTGGTCTAGAACACCTTTTGAGTTCCGATCCTGCGAGGTGTACTCGTAGTGCAGCTTGATCCCTTCGTGAAGATCCATCTTTCGATTTTCAGCAAGGCGAAGAGGAAATTCGATAGAGACCCGACGGTCATGGTGTTCTGAACTGCAACAGTTCTCTGTGCGCGTAAAGAGCTTTCCAGGATGCACCAATTCACCGTTTGGGCCCCATGAACACCGAAAGGTACGAGCCATGAACATACATCCGTCGATATAATTGCGCACAGCGTTTGCATCGACGGAGTCGGACGCCTTCAACATCATGTGGTAGGCGGTAGAATTGGCAGATTTTCCAACACCGAGTGGTTTTAGAGAAATCGGAACAACGGGAAAGACTTCACTGGTCGGGAATTGAGCTTTCTTGCTAGCCATCACCTCTCCAGCAACATTACCATCTGTCTGCACTTCTGCTCCAGAGGTAATGCTTAGCATTGTGTTGTCCACTACATCGCATTTGTCACCGACAACAAGAGGGGGATGGCACTCTCTTAATGATGAGACAACACTATTGCAGTGTGCATCACTGCTAAAGAGTCCAGACTGACGAAGCAATCCACTCCGATCAGCTGAGAAAGACATTCTTCCTCGACTACACCCAATACTACGAGACATGCTTGTTTTTTGCGACAACGGCTCGATGTGCGGCTCATGGTCGTCAGCACCAGTTTGGATCTTGTGCGAGTCCATGTCAACATCATCATTGTCATCATCATTGTCGTTATCGACAAAAGCATATCGACTGAAATGTTCAACTCGAAAGCGCCAAATACCCTTTTCAATGGAGTAATCCAGAAACGTGGCACCGAGACTTTCCGTACGCTGTTTCACGCGCTCCTTATACTTCTCGGCAGAGGTTGATTGACGAGGTGGGAAAACTCCCAAGAGTTCAACGATCGCAGGCTTATTTAGACCCTTGCCGAGTTCGTGCTTTGTTTCATCGTCTTTGTATACAATCACTTCCTTCTTCTCAAACGTAATTAACTCATCAAGATCCAAATTTCGCACGTCCGTCGTACCTAGCCACTCGACAGCACCCAGGCCACGACAACCAACCGTGAGCTTATCCACTTGAGACAATTCCTGATCACTCATCGCCTGCAGGCGTTCATACGACGGAATAGTGTAATAGTCCCTGTTGGTCAGCTTGGGGCAGGACGATAATGCAGACGAAGCATCACCAGCAGCACCAATCTTTTCAGTATCCTTAAACAAATCATCTTCCTCTCGACCGGCAGAAGCCAAGTATTCATCATAACTCATGAAGCGCTTAGGGGGTGCACTTTCATCATTCAGCGGCGCTTCAGATACTTTAGAATGCACGATACTTGGATTGTCACGCTTCTTCTCGTCTGTAACGGTTTCGATAACAGCAACATCAATGGAATCCCCTTCCCTTAGCTGTAGATCTTCAATGCTGCTATTGTCACGTAAGATTTTCCCCTTCAAAATCAGCTCGACATCTTCAATGGATGATGACTTGGACAAACTGCTTTCCTCAAGCAACACCTTCACTTCACTTCTCGTTTGCTTGATCGCCTGCTTTGGGTGCAGACGCAGCGAAAATAGTTTCTTGTTCGTCTGGTTGCAAAAGCTCACGGCATACTTACCGTCATCTCCTGTTTTCAACAGCGGCTTTCGTGCACTGTCAAGTTCGTACACGCTCACACAGTCACCATCTGTGATTGGAACCACAGAGACATGCGGGCTTTTCGAGGATGCTGGAGCAGACAGTGGCTTCCCTTTGTCAATCACGAGCTTCTTGGTCACTGAATTCCGAAACAGCGACGATGTAAACTTAAATTCATCCTCCTTCGCACGACGATCGACTTCCGAGCCACTGGGAAGAGCAGTGGAAATCGTGAACGTCGGGAAACGACTTCGGGTACCCTTAAACGAACCACGGATAAATGAAATGGGGATCGCATGGCGGTTGCTTATGGTTTGGCGACGTGTTCCTAAAGAGTGACCCATAGGATCTCTGGAAAGACCAATGTCATCCGCAAAAGTGACCGACCGGGAAGATGCTCTGGCACCCGTCTTGAGTGTCTGGAGATCTAGAGCAGACTTTACATTCTGCTCAACCAGTCCGGCACCAAACGATCCAGAACCATAAGGATTCACATCGGGGGCTGCCACCAAAGTCTGAGGCACTGCAGCAGCTACCTGTGCTTGCTGCGGTAGCCCAAACAAATTACTTGTCGTACCGAAACCTCCTGTTGGAGCAGACGGAGTCGCAGTGGCTCCAAATCCACCAAAGCTACTGGCAGGCATACTTCCAAATCCACCGCCAGTACCAAAACCAAACCCAGTCGTTCCTGTATTTGTGGCAGGAGCACCAAAAAACGACGAGCCGCTACTGCCTGTGTTGCCGCCAAAAAGACTTCCCGAGTTGGCATTAGCAGTCGTTGAGCCAAAAAGACTCGTCGTAGGAGGCTTACTCGCTCCAAACAAACTGTTTGTTGAGCCTGACGCAGCAGCCGGTGCGCTTCCAAAGCTAAAGCCACCCGATGGTCCTGCTGCGGCATTAGTAGATCCAAACAGAGAAGTAGTACCTGATGCAGACGGCACAGGAGTGGCTCCGAAAGCACTAGGGGTAGCAGTTGCTCCAAAGGCACTGCCACTTGTACCTCCAAATGTACTTGATGAGCCAAGGGAACCAAAGCCAGTGCCTCCCGAGATACCTGGTTTGGCGACATTCGTGCCAAATGAAAACCCCGTTGAGGCTGGCGTCGCAGTGCCAGATCCGCCGAAAAACGAACTTGTAGCACCAGTTTGTGGTTGTGTAGCACCAAAACCAAAAGAGCCTGTAGCTTGGGCTGCTGTAGGTGCAGTAGTGGCTCCGAAACTTCCAAACCCAGACGAAGCTGCGGGTTTCCCGAATCCGGACGCATTAAAACTTGAGGACACAGCCGACGTAGGTGCACCAAAGCTTCCAAACCCACCCGTCTGAGAGGGTGCTGCAGGTATCGCACCAAAGGTGGCACCAAATCCACCTGTCGTGGATCCAAACCCTCCTCCACTCGTGGCAGGAGCTCCAAAAGCAGATGGCGTCACACCGAACACGTTGTTCGTAGTGGGTGCACCAAAGGCACTCGTGCTTTGAGTAGCGGTACTGTTTCCAAAGAGGTTCCCACTTGCTGTGGGGGCTGTGGCTTGGGACCCAAAGCCACCAAAGCCACCAGCGGCCGGAGCAGTGGCGCCAAACGCTGACGACCCAAAGCCTCCACTGGTTGATGCGCCCCCAAATGCGGATGGCTGACTGCTACCAAATCCTCCAGTCGTGCCAAACGCCGCGCTCTTAGCCGATGGCGCTCCAAACACTCCAAACGCACTTGGTCCACCTGATGGAGTCGTAGTTCCTGGTGCAGGGGCATTCTGGATTGCCGCAGCGTGTGCCGCTGCGGGATTCGTGCGCTTCAAGTAATCTTCATACCGCAACTCCTCGGCCGACTTGTGCGCATACGCTTGCATGCGCGAGATGGAAATGTAGTTGGCTGTGCCGCCCGTTCCGGAAGGCTCCATCTCTCGCGTCGATTGATAGGGCGGTTGGCCGGTGCCGACCTGCACTTGTCCCATGGGGCTTGCCGTGGCGCCAGCTTGCGGCCCAAAGGTGCTAAACCCCGTTTGTCCCGTTGGTTGCGTCCCAAATCCTCCCGGGGCGGAGGTCGACGGGGCTCCAAACGGACTCTTGGCAGTCGAGGCGGCGCCAAATCCACTACTTGGCGTGCTACCAAACATACCACCGCTCGCTGGCGTCGGTGTTCCAAATCCACCCGCCGTTGCGCCTCCTCCAAAGGCACTCGCGGTGCCTGCCCCAGTGCCAAATGCGTTGGTCGATCCAAATGGGCTCGAGCTCGCCGCGGGCTTGGCGCCAAATGGCGTGCTCGATCCAAACGCTGATGTGACCGACGAACCAAATCCACCGGTACTTGCGCCTCCCCCGAACGCCGACGTCGGGCCAAAGCCCGACGTGGTCGTGGGGTTCGCGGCCGCTCCAAATCCCGTCGCGGGCGGCGCCGCGGTACCAAAGCCACCAAACCCGGTCGTTGTCGTCGTCTGCGGCGCGCCAAATCCTCCCGTGGCGGCCGGAGTCGCTCCAAAGCCTCCAAAGGCCGGTTTCGCGGCTCCCGCCCCAAACGTGGACGTTCCTGCACCGAAAGCACCCGTTGCGCCGCCGCCACCACCGAACGGCGAAGCGGCGGCGGAGCTCCCAAATCCACTGCTTGTGCCCGACCCAAATCCTCCAAAGCCACTGCTTGCAGGCGCACTGGAGCTACTGCCGAAGCCACCAAAAGACATGGAGAAGGAACGTCGTGTGCGTTACTCTTTTTTCCGTAGGGTGGCCACTCGAAATGAGGATTGACAATAAATAATGGAAAAACTTATTTGCCCGTCTAATTAGGATTTACCCGGCCCTCTTGCCCTATCCCTACTTCCATCCATCTTTCAAGCGGATGCCATTCCGCAACGCGTCTTTGGCGCGCGGGACACGCACGTGGACGAAGCGCTATTGTTTGCGCCCGATCCAGGCTGTCACTACGCATCATGTTATTTTACTGGGGGCGTGTCACGCCCTTATTGCGTTATATCCGTCGCCCGACAATTGTGTGTCCCCGTCGTGGACCAAGTGCGGCATGAAACTCGATGGCTGGTTCATTGGTGCGTGGACGACGACGCAAGAAGATTTGATTCTCGGGGACATGGTGCTCCAACAAACTATGCTGGCGGGCAAACGTCCGTCTGCGGAGGGCAAACTCCGCGTCACGCCCGGGAGTCTCGCGATTATCGACCGATTAAAAGAGTTGGGGCTCTTGCGTCTGTACGAACAAGCAGGTTTTACCGTGGGCGTCCCGAGCTGTAGCTTTTGTGTCGGCATTGGTAAATCCTGCTTGTTCGTACAGACGCAAGAGCCCCAACGTGGCCGGGGACGGCGAAGTGTGACTCTCAAGCCAGAATCGCAACTTTCGGAATCGAATGGGCAAGGCTCGATGGGGAATTTCAGCTCGGCCGCCGTGGTCGCGGCGTCGAGCTTTGACATGCAAGTGATGGATCCCCAGCCGTACTTGGACGCCATGAACAAGGAAGACTTTGATCGGTATGGGAATTGGATTGAGCCGGACGTCGACCGGGCCACACGGTCGACGCCGTATGAGCTCGCCGAGCCGACGCCCGTGCTCGTGCTCGTGTCAGCGGACGACGAGATGCCGAGCGCGCAGCAAGACAAGGAACAAGCAGCTGTGGCGGCCGTCGAAGCCGCGCTGCCGCCGAAATTCCATGGCAACGTCCAAGTCTTTGGCGACAATATCGACTCGGACGCGATCATTCCTGCGCAATTCATGGGACTCAATAAATCGTTGCCCTTGTGGCGGCTGCCCGAGTGTGAGACGAGCTCGACGTACTCGCGGCCAAAGTCTTCTTTGCCTACGTGCAGTGCCTCCGCCCAGATCCAGATCCAAGATCCATGGATCCCATTGTATTCCTATATATAGCTAAGCCACCCAGACACGAAACGAAATGAAAACAAAACACCACCTACATACAGTACAGTAGTCCTGAACAGCCCAATTTCCCTTCAACCACTACTGCCAAAAAAATGTAATTACTAATTCCCCAGCACTGTGAAAGCTAAAAGAACCATGGAAGGACACTCCTACGACAGTATTGTACCGTCGGACAGTGCTAGTCAGCTAAGCCAAAGTCAAACAGGGCATAGTCAAGTGACACCGGGTGATCAGCAAGAAACCGCTAGTGTCAACAAAAAGACTAAAAGCTGGGTGTGGCAGTATTTCGAGCTCGTCAGACAGGAGACAAAAAACGGGAGAACAGAGAGAACATACCGATGCACCGCCTCCCAGTCGTGCAAGCAAACTCTTGTTGTTGCGGACAACGGGAGCGCCAACATGAACCACCACTTGACTAAGGTCCACAAAATTATAAAAGAGGGCAGACTGGTACCGGAGGGCCACCAGTCCTTGGACTCTTTCCTGACGGGGACTAAAAAGTCGAGACTGAATCCGGTAAGGACAACGTCAAATTGATGCTGCAAAGAACTGGGTTCTTTTTGCTAACATTATTGATTTTCTACACACTTCTTTGTAGGAGCTCAATTCGGTGAATCTGAGAACAATGATCGTGGAAGCTGTTGCGGACTTGGACTTGGCGTTTGAGGCTGTTGAAAGGAACTCTTTCATCAATCTGTTGAATTTCACTAGCAGTGGCAAAACTTCTACGATGATGGTCAAGGCTGAGGCTACAAAAGAATGGGAATATCTTTACCTTATTAACATCAAACATCTGACAGCACGAGTGGACAACGATCTCAAGGACATTCAAGTCATTCACTTTACCAATGATTGCTGGAGCTCCCCGGCAAAAAAGGATGCGTACATGGGCTTGACCGGACATTGGATCAACTCCGAATTTAAACTGGAAAGCTTTACATTTTCTTTAGAGGAGATTGAAGGTATGTTTTGCATGTTCGGGACTTGGGGACTTTTTCTGACTAGTACTCACTTATTCATTCTTCGTTTGAACAGGATCTCACAGCGGCGAGCATCTTGAGGAATATTATTACAAAATGATAAAGCGACTGGGATTCTTGGATATTCATGGACATGTAACGGTTGACAATGGAAGCAACTACATTACAATATTTTCCTCTTTTGCAAACAGACCGGACGTTGGTTTTGATGTAGATAGCATGCTTCACCGTTGTTTTGCTCATATCATTAATCTGGTAGCCAGAGCTGGCATTGCCAGCTTTGGAGAACCCGATACTGATACATTGGACCAAGTGGAAGAGCAAATACAGGCTAATCTTCAGGACAATTTCATGAGGTATGTTTATGTCCAGTTGTTTGTATAAATTATTTTTTCAACGTTACTGATTATGAATTTTTTTTAGCATTCTGGCTATGACACAGAAGCATACAGTGCCCGAGTGGATATTAAATCGGTGTACAAACGCATTAAAGGCCTGTCGGTTTCAGTCAAGCCTAGTGTTTAACGCCAGGAGCTACTGCAGTCAGTTGTTCGGCTGAAGCAGCCACGGTCGACAGTACACGAACTAAAAAGCGATAATGACACTAGATGCAACTCGACATTTACCATGTTCAAAAGGGCATTGCAGTTAAAGTCGGTTTTGCGAGCATTTGAGTCAAATTTAAAATTTGTCAAGTAGACTCACCCTTCTTTTGTAGGCCGAGCATTCAACACTTCACAGAGTTGAGCAACTTCAGGAAATTTGCATTGCAGCCAAAAGAATGGGACAAGCTGAAGCAGATGTGTGACTTCCTTGAACCACTGAATGGAGCAACCGAGATGCTTTCCGGTGACTCATATTCGACCCTCGGAACGGTGCTGCCAACTACGCGTTCCTCTCCAAAAAAACTACGCCAAATCAGTGGCCAGTACGATGCCGCCCAGCTTGATCATGCAGCTGAGAAGATTTTGGACAAGCTACAAAAATATCATCGGATGGCCGTCAAACTAGACGCAAACTATTTTGAAACAATTCTGGATCCCAGATTTACTATAAGGTGGTTTCAGAAACCGAGCAACTGTCCACAATCGATTGTGTACTGCTACAGCGTGACATCTATCAAAGAACGGTTTGCTCTGGAGCTGAGGAAGTTCTACAAGCCGGAGCTACCCACCTCTGATGCCAGCACTGAACCGTCAACGGCAAGCGACAGCAGCTTGTCATACCAAGAAGAGATATTTGGATGGGACGTTGCCGAGCCCACCGCCGATTCAGACTCTTTGAACGATGAGCTTAATCGCTTCTGGGCTTTCAGAACAAAAACTGAGGAGGAAACCTTCCCGTTGGAATGGTGGAAAATCCACAAGAACCAATTTCCGACGGTCGATAAAATGGCCAGAGCTGTTTTGTCTATGTTCTGAGTCGCTCATAATTCCACGCGTACTTGCGTGCACACGTTCCAATGTAGCAACATGTACTAGTGTACGTTCCAAGTGCAAAACGACAGCGACAGAGAAATTAACGCGATGTCAATAATAAATGTAATCCACACTTTATTCCAATCGACACCACTAATCACGTAACGAGACGCCGCAACTAGCTCCACTATCCACAACGAGATTCCAGGTAATTAAGTAAAGTGAAAACTTCCAGCGAAATGTGCCGTACTGGCTACCACTTAAGTCGTCCTTCGTAAAGCCAGTCAAAATCCAAAGTGATTTTATTAGTGTTAAGTTATGTACTCAAACTAATAATATGTATATATGCAATTTGCTAGGTTTTATCCGAAAAATCACTCATCAACAAAGTCATCGGCGACGCCGGGCGCTGCAATAGTTGCGCGCCCTTTCAACACTCCTTCTTGATTTTCCGGCAGCAAACACCTAGCTCCCTTGATCGCCTTGAGGCCTAGGCCCTCTTGCATCGTCTTCAACTTCACCGGACCCAGCCCTTTCGTCAAACCATCGGCCAACATGGTATCCGTAGCTTCGTACTGCGGCACAATTAAACCATCGATTGCCTTCGAGATAATAAACTTCACCCGCACATCAATGTGCTTGGTCCTTCCTGCTTTACCGTTGCCATTCATCACTGTTATTGCTGCTTGATTATCGCACCGCAGAATCATCGGCACCTTCACATCAAATCCAGTTTCTTTAGCCATTTCCAATAAACCTATCATCTCGCACTCCACGACCGACGCGGCATACAATTCCGCTTCCATGGTCGAGAGAGACACGCATGACTGCCTCTTGCAGAACCAGTGAACCAAACATCCATTCATCACTATTCACTGTGATACCACCACTGGTCGACTTGCGGTCAACCTTCGAACCTCCAAAATCCGCATCGGAATAACCTGTAACTTCAATTTCATCCTTGTTTTCCACCTTCACCCCTTGCGAAATCTCCATTTGAAACTTGAGATCACTTGTTTCTTTCAAAAAACGTAAAATCCGCTTCGCAGTTTTCCAGTCGAACTTGGTAGGCGCATGCGATCTGCGCGTGGCCTTATGGACCGCGTATGCAATGTCCGGCCGACTACAGCGCGCAATTCACAACAAACTGCCAATCAACGATTGAAAACTCTTGATCGACGCTTCATTTCCAGCAGCATCGATTTTCAACTTGGTCTTTCAAAACTTCATCTTCGTATTCGTCCGCTATCGGGGTCTTCACCGGATTCGAACCATCCATCCATAGTTTCTTGGCAAGTCATCAATCATAATCTCTTGATCCATAACGTATACAGTTTCATCTTCATAATTGACCCGCATACCCAAGAATTTCGAAACATATCCGAGATTTTTGATCTCCAAATTCTTTAAATCGTCAAAGAAACTTGCCACGTGACACTCCGCACTCGCCGTCACTAGCAAATCATCCACGTAAACCCCCACTACTATGATATCCTCATTGATTTTCTTGAAGTAGAAGCATGCGTCGGTGAAACTCTGCGCATATCCGCACTGAATCAACTTGGCGTGCAGCAGGCGGTTCCACTGTCTGCCTGCTTGCTTGAGTCCATATAGCAATTTCTTCACCTTCAGGACAGCTTGATTGACGCTCGTAATTTCCAATTGCTCCAATTTATTTGACTCGACATTCATTCCATTTTGGATATACAAAAAAATGTCGTGCTCATCCTCCAACGCTTTGACGTAAGCGTTGGGGATGTTGTAACAGGACTGATCCTGTTAAAGGATTACACTGTGTTGTGCGAGGAAGCGCGCAGTACGGGAGGGGTAGGATTAGTTTATGACAACTAATCCTATACTAAAAGCAAATAGAATATTCGCTTTACCTTAAGAACGCAAAATTAAGAGTGTTTATTAAATGGGTGGCTACCGGCTAACAGTATAGTAATTACCTAACTAATATAATAATATCAAGTATTAAACTAACTTTACTATTGGTTAACCTGCATAATTCGGTATTTATACCGAATCGACTTTTCCTTCGTAGATTATAATAACTTATAATCTATTATTTGAATTTCAGACAACGCGTCTGAAATTCAACTGTGATATTCTAACTTGAATATCAATTATGTAATGGCACCCCATTACATCACCCCCCACTTAAAGTGGTTGGCCAATAATAATTCTTATTTTGGCCAATCATAGGTGGCATTTGTTGGTCGAAATTTCTCAATCACCAGCTGATTGACCATCGACTCTATGGTCGAAGCACGCGGCGGTGCTCTCAAGAGCGCTGCTGAAAACATCGAAGGAGCTTCTTCCTCCGCCTCAGCACTAGGTGCTGAGGTGTTGAGTGACAACAGAGACGCTGCATTAGCAGCGTCAACTACGCAAAGGTCGGAAGACGTACCGTCTTCGACCACAGATGCTGCTAAGGCGGCATCTGGCAAGAAACAGGGAGATGTTGCTAATGCAACATCTCGCACGATGACAACCCCCGAATGGTGTGTTGCCAGGAAGGGTTCTTCCATGTTCGGAGACAGTTCTGACTCCGAACAAAGTGATTGGGGCACATCTGTCCCCGCGAAAGGATCTAGCGAGTCGAAACTCGCTAGGTGCTCATCGCCTAACAGCGATGATAACTCTTGTGTTGCTGTCAGCTATGACATCGACAATGATCATCACAAATGGTTGCGGGAACGCAGAAACCCACCTGGACCAAGTACGTCTCCACGTCGGGGTGGTTTAACCCCGGCGCGTGGTGTTGAAGCAGGCGGTGTTCCGCCTGCTAAAAGAGCTCGAACAGAAGCGGCGCCTGCCGCTTCTGAAGCGTATCATCGTACGGAACCACATGTTCCGTACAAAGTGGGGTTTTGGACCCCTGGATGGGCTATTGCCCCCAACAGTGGTGGTCACCGTAAGAGGGACTGCCAATATGCGTTGTTCGATATCAACGTGCTGGATGACTGCGGAGACATCCAGTCACTTCGATTCGCTCGAAGTACAGACGATAGACGTCTGTACTTTATTGACCTCTTTTTCCAGGTTCGATATTATTCGAGCCGGAAAGGGTCAAGGAGGAACAGGGACGATAAAGACGCCCTGACTCAGAGTTGGAACGCTTTTGTTGACAACTACAACAAAAGCCCCGATGACTACGTGAATAAAGTTCACGTAATGCGCGAGCGCTTTTTAAAGCACTCGCGAACAGGCAAAATGGAATACATCCACTTTGCTTGCATCAAAGAAGGGTTGAACTGTGGTGTCCCTTCTCACCTCGTTTTCCCGCGGTGTCCGCAGGGCGCTCCTCGTCTTTCAGAGGAGGAGTTGCGTGGGTACGGTGGTTTTTCCGTACCCGACGACATTCATGGCTTAATCGATGCCCTAAATGCATCAACACCTAGTGTTGATGCTACTTCGCATTATGAGTTTGAGACTCCTTCTCAAACTCAGTTAAAAGGTCTGGGGCGTCGGCCCTCAGAACCTCAATCGGTTCCCAAGAGTCGAACTCTTGGGGGTAACCCAGCCAGCGTACTAAGCACTCTATACGCTGCCCCTTCTTCGAAGGAACCGAGCGCTTCGAGATCAAGCGCTCGAAAACGTATCGCTTATTTCCCTGATTATCGATCAGGGGCGGCGGAGGTTGAGAATTACCTCGCCGTTGTTGTTGCGGATCATGGTTCTTTGCTCCGCAAACTCGAGGAGGGTTGCTCCTCCTTGAGCAGCGATATGTCTCACTCTGTGAAGACATATCGGTCTCTTCGCGAGAATGTCCGCGACATCCTCGGGGCGCACACTGCCCTTCAGCAGAAGAATTATCTTCTGTACATCGAGCTTTCCCGCTGTAAGGAAGAGCTCGATCGGCACAAGGCTGATCTTGAGCAGTCGAAGGCGGAGGTAATGACTCTCCGCTCTGCTCATCAACGGCTGGAAACCGACTACAAGTCTCTCTTAGGAGACTTGGAGAAGCACGGTATCTTCCGTGGTTCTGTGTCTCGTCGTAAGACGAAGACGAATGATACGTTTTGACCCGCCCAACATAGAATGTTGGGTGGAGCCGCATTGCTGTGGGAATGTCTAAAGTATAGGCATTCCCCCGAATCTCATGTACCTTGAAAGGTCTAATGTACTTAGGAAGCAACTTCCGTGTAGGGAAGTTGCTTACTGCATGTATAGGAAAATTGGTAGTACTTAATAATACCAATTCGCCTTTCCGAAAGGAGTTTTTGTTCTTCCTTCCTTGCTTGTCTGCATTTTGCTTCTGCATATCCAAAGCAAAAGCAAGTACATCTTTTATATAGCGTATTACAGCTTGGCTCTGTAATACAATTTCATCTACTGCTTTATCAGCAGTAGGTGCGTTGCCCTCATTGTCTGCAGCCATTGCTGCAGACACATATTCATCATATGCAGCTTCAGTTTCATTTGAAGCTGCTTCCTCTTCTACTGTACTTTCAGTAGAAGGGCCATCGTTTTGTTCACAAGTTGCAGTTGCAACTTGCGCATTGACTCGCTCAAAATTTGAGCGGGTCCCTCCCGCACTTAGATTTGGCGTACCGCCAAGTAAAGCTGGGGTTCGTGGATTCCTTAAGGCATTCACGTAGAACGGTGTATGCTTAGTTGAAGCATGCACCGAATTGTTAATCGTGAATTCAGTGAGTGGCAGATAGTAACTCCACTGTTCAAAGGCATGTGCGTATGATCGCAACATGTCTCCGTCTGCCCATCCGTTTCTGGATGGTCCGCAGTTGACATCTTCAACTGGGTTCCCAACAATGAGAACGTTTCTTGCCAGAAACGTCCTGTAAATATCGGATCTCGATCCGAGACAATGTCTTCCGGCATTCCGTGCAAACGGAATACCGTATCAACGAATATCCGCGCTGTTTGAGGGGCGGTTACGTTCGCTGATACTGCAGTAAGATGTACCATCTTACTGAAACGGTCTACAAAGACCACTATTCCGGTCTTCCGACTATTGTCGGGTAGAAGACCGAATACGAAGTCCATTGAAATGGACTTCCAACACTCTGTCGGAACCGGCAGATTGCAGCGGAGCCTGTGCAGACTGCGCAGGCTTAACGAGCTGGAAAATCTCGCAAGCGCGTACGTATTTCCGTACCCACTTGTACTGGTTTCGTCAGTAAAAGTCACGTGCGAGAGAATCGTATGTCTTCTCTCGACCTTGATTCCCCGAAATCGGTTCATCATGATACTCAAACATAATTTGATGTTTGAGATCATCGTCGTTTGGAACGACGATGCGACTTTCATCTTTTTGGTCTGTGCTGTAGAGCAGAAGACCATCGTGCAGTCGATATAGATGCACGCAAGCGCGGAAGAACTCTGGGAGTTCGTCGCGCTTCTCACTTGATTGATTACTTAAGTAATCAATCAACAGACGTGTCTCCTCGTCTGTTTTGTACGCCTCGCGTACTTGTCGTATAATTGACGACGACAAAGCAGTGCAACGGATCGCGTTTGCACTGGCACCTTCGGTTACGGACGGTTTCGTATCGTAATCGGGCCTTCGTGATAGCGCATCCGCTATCACGTTCAACTTTCCGGGTTTGTATTCAACCGTAAAGTTGTATTCAGCAAATAATGACAGCCATCGAGCCATTCTTTGAGAAATGTGTGGTGAATTCACGGCCGTGCGTAGCGACGCATGGTCCGTGTAAACCACAAACGGTCTATCCCCCAATAGATAGATCCGAAACTTGGCGAGTGCATACTTCATGGCACGGAGTTCCTTGTCATGCACTTGATAGTTGCGCTCGGCTGGGCGCAACTGCCGCGATTGATAGCAGATTACGCGATCGATCATCGTGATCACGCTGCATCAAAGCACAGCCGATAGCAAAATCGCTCGCGTCGCAAACGACGTGGAACGGACGCTCGTTATCGGCTATAGCCAAGACAGGCGCTTCAGTCAAGCTTTGCTTGACTGCATCAAAAGCATCTTGGCATTGGGTATCACAATGCCATTCGACATCTTTCTTAAGTAATTGAGAAAGAGGTCGTATCAACCCAGCATAGTTGCACGAATACTTGTGCAAATATGTTGCCAAACCAAGGAACTTTCGAAGTTCCTTAACGTTGTTTGGCGTAGGCCATTCAACGATCACCCTGATCTTTTCTGGATCAGAGCGCACCCCGTTCTTGCCCACAAAACATCCAAGAACGGGTATCTCAGGTGCACCAAAGGTGCACTTCTTTAGATTTTCATAGAGCTTATGCTTACGCATAAGCTCTAACACTCGACGTAGATGTTCCCTATGGACATCTACATCGCTTTTATCGTGTTCACCCTTACTATGTATGAACACGTCATCGAAATAACTCGGTGCGAATTCTCGCACCGGGCGTAATAGATGCGTTACGCATCTGTTAAACGTAGCAGGGGCATTTCGAAGCCCCTGTGGCATAACAAGCCACTCCCAAATCATGCCGCTTGGGGTGCTTACCGCCGTGAGAGGGATATCCTTCTCACGCATTAGGATTTGATAAATCCATCTCTTAGATCGAGAGCACTAAAGATGGTGCTCCCGCACATGCCATTAATGATGACATCTTTTCGCGGTATCGTCTTCTGCACCGGTACCGTCGCTGCGTTCAGCTTGTTGTAAGCGTGAACGATTCTCCACCCACCTGTGGACTTTTTCACACAAAAGGTGGGGGTAGAGTGCGGTGAGATTGAATCCCGCACTTGGCCTGCTTTACGACGAGCTTCGAAAGATTCGTCGATCGCTTTTACTTGATCACGCGGCAACGGCCATTGCCGCGTGACACAATACTTCGTGCCTGGCACGAGGTCAATTTCATGACGAGTTCCCTTATCCTTAGGGATCTCGCTAGGTACTTCTTCTGGGAATACGTCAGTGTATTCCTGAAGTACCTCATAAAATGGGGATTTCGCTTTAAGCGACTCCCAGCTCTGCGCTTCAAAGCGCTGAACTTTGGTTTGGTCATTGGGAACCTCTTTCCCAATGTTTTCCACTTGTAATGTGGATATTCGTGAACGAATATCCACTACATCATCTGTTGCAACGATGGTACAGATCTGTTCGATCTGATCATCGTGCAAGTTCTTCATAAACTTCTTCCAGCTTAGCGCTGGAAGAGCCATCACCTCCGAACCTTCTTTCGGAGGGTGTTCCATAAACAGAGACTGGGTAGCTAATCCGGTCTCCGTTTGCGTCAAGACGTTGATCGTCTCGACGAAACTGTCCATGCAATCAGACGCACTCGTCTGATTGACTGCTACACGGTGATTACGATTCACCGTGTGCGAATACTCATCATCATGGTGGCCACTGCCTACCATGGAATTTTCTTGGCGATCAGATGTGCTCGTCTGATCGGCCGCCTGTTCTGCGACACGGTGGTCTTTATCACCCGTGTGCATGGCTAACGCAACGTGGTGGTCACTGGCCACCACGGAGTTGTGCTCACGATTGCACTCGATCGTGAGTTCACTCTCATCAACACGGAATTCTTTCATCGTGTTAGAACCTTCGGTCGCACAGTGGGTGTTTCCCACTGTGGATACTATTTCATTCTCACGGTGGTCTTTATCACCCGTGGAATGTTTCTCTCCAAAACGCAACGACTCTTCTGTTGCGTGTGGTAGTCCCTATGGACTCTCAACACCGGAGGTACCTTCCGCTGATCGTGTAGGAACAGACCTGGTGGTGCCATCACTATCCACCAGACTGTCCGACGCTGCGGTTGTATCTTCTGATACAGCCGGATTACACACAGGGTGATCAGATCCTGTGGGTCCGCCGCAGTCGATCGATAGGTTAACCCAGTCGATCGAAGGTTTAAACTTGGACATCCATGGGATTCCAAGTATCACATCTAACTTGTCATCTAAATCGAGGACGATGAATTCATCCTAGAATGACAGTTCATTCAACTCGAAGCGTGTTTTAATCACACGCTTTGGAATAGTCAAGGTTGCACCTGTTGCTAACCGGACTGACAACATACTTCGTGGGGTTTCTACCTCCACGAAGCTCAACAGCGTTAGACTCTGAGTTCTAACGAAATTGTTTGACGCTCCTGTGTCAAACAAAGATCGCATGGGGACATCGCTCCCGTGCGGCTTAACCTCCCGGGTGATAAGAGGCTTATCATCACCCTGCACCTTTTGACAGGACATAGTTCCGTCTGGGGCTATTACCCTCACATGCCCTATGTCGGCATGTGGGATAACATTCCCAGTAGGGCGCCCCGCCCCTACTGGTGATTTACGTTTTTTGCATCAACAGGGTGATGTCCCTGTTGGTGTCGCCGTGCAGCGGAAGGTTCCGTCCGATGACTGCGTGGCACTGGACGCGGTGCCATACACTCATGGGCAAAATGCCCCACTTTCGCGCATCGATTGCAGCGAATGTTCTTCTTAAATTTTGGTTGCTTCGAGTTCGAAGCAACCGCAACCGATAGGTCCATCGTATCTGGACCTCCACCGCTCATGCTCTGGCGCGGGTGGCTGTTTCTTGAGACGAAGTGTGAGCTTCGTCTGCCTGACTGCTGATTGTTGACATGCCGTTGCGGCATGTCAAAAGAGAAGGGCTGTTGAGCCCTTCGGCTGTACCCAGCATGCGATCAGCGTCATCGCATGCTGAACTCTTCACGGATGCTCATATCAATGGCATCCCTTAGAGGCTTTGGCGGGCGCCGGTAAAGACTCTGTTTGACGGGACCATCATTGAGTCCCTTCATGAAGCCAGTGACCTGCATAGCAGAGGGCACCGGCTCATACACAATATTTGACAGCAAATATTGCGTCTTCTGAGCGTAAGCTTGAAGATCAAGCTTACCTTGCCGGAGTTCCATGAACTCCTGCCGACTACTTAGCTCCATTTCTGGATCTTGAAAGTTGAGCTTTAGCTCAGCTTTTAATTCCTGATAAGTCAGGAACGCAGAGTCATCAGTGGCTCTGCGACTCATCGCCCATTCCCTGGCTCTGCCGCCAAGACATGTTGTGGCGAAGTACGCCTGTTGACGTTCGTCAACAATATTTTGCGCAGAGATAGCATCTTCCACCTCTGCGAACCATCTACGAAGGGGCTAGCCCCCTTCACCGGTAAAGGGCGGTACTCGCGACTTTACCACTTCCACGCTATGCGTTGCAGGTGCAGGTGCGGTCCGCACTGCCTCTTGCGCGGGCCGTGATGGATTTTCTAGGTGGTTTCGCCTAAAGCGATTCACCACCTCTATCGCTTCCTCCGGGGTCTTACCCAGGAGGAAGGTAAGGATGTCGGTCCCCATGGACCGAACCATTTCTACCGTCGCGTCTTTACTACGCGACGAGAAGTGGGGGAAGTGTTTCGTCACCACCTGCAGCGTTCTCTCTCGCTCGGCAGGCGTCATGTCTCACGACTTGATGCCGAGCGGCTCTTAATCTTCGCTCCGTTAGTTGACTAGCGGAACGGAACTGTGGTCGTTAAGACGGACCCCAAAGTGCTACCAGGTGTAACAGGACTGATCCTGTTACAGGCTTATACTGTGTTGTGCGAGGAAGCGCACAATACGGGAGGGGTAGGATTAGTTGATGACAACTAATCCTATACTAAAAGCAAATAGAATATTCGCTTTACCTTAAGAACGCAAAATTAAGAGTGTTTATTAAATGGGTGGCTAGCGGCTAACAGTATAGTAATTACCTAACTAATATAATAATATCAAGTATTAAACTAACTTTACTATTAGTTAACCTGCATAATTCGGTATTTATACCGAATCGACTTTTCCTTCGTAGATTATAATAACTTATAATCTATTATTTGAATTTCAGACAACGCGTCAGAAATTCAACTGTGATATTCTAACTTGAATATCAATTATGTAATGGCACCCCATTACAGATGTCCCCGTGCATGGCTTGTACTTTCCATTTACGTGACAGCGCCAGAATAAATCGCACCGTCGTCATCTCCATCACGGCAGCGAAGGTGAACTCATAGTCCACTCCAAATCGCTGCTCGTTTCGACACGCAACAAGCCTCGCCTTGTAGCGTTCCAGCGCACCGTTAGCGTCTGTCTTGGTTTTGTAGACCCACTTCGTGTGAAGGGGTCTTACATCATCCGGCCTTTTCATGATATCCCAGACTTCGTTCGCTTCGAGTGCTTGGGTCTCTTCTCGCATAGCCTGGATCCACCTTTCAGCATCCTTTCTTCCAATCGCTTCTCGATAGTTTCTTGGATCAACCTCGGAAATTAAATTAATTTCATCTTGATCATTCACATCTTCATTTTTTTCTGTCTTCTGTTCCTTTTCAGCCTTCGACTTCACGTGCTGACGTGTAAGGTGGCGATCTCTCGTCCACCGTGGCTTTCTTCCCTTTTTAGGTCCCATTACTTGACCTTGAGCTTGACTTTCACCGCCTTTTCCATCCTTTTCTGTTACTCGCACAGTTTCTTGACCTTCCGTTTCTTGAGTCACTCCTTCTGACTCCCGATCTGCTCCTTCTGAGTCCTGGTCTATATCATCAGATTCTTGGACTCCATCTTCACTCAACATGTTCTTCAGTTGACGGTTCTGAGTACCGGACAGCGTCTCAACATTTTTGACGTGCTGCGTCACGGTAACTTTCTGCTCTTTCTTCAGAAATACCTTGAAACCTTTAATTTCCTCTCTGCGCCCAATAATAATTCCAATTTGCGCCCGGTGCGCTAGCGAATTTTTACCGGGATTTCGATACACGTTACATGGTGAACCAAACGCGACGATTTCACCTAGATTAGGCTTTACGCCTGTCAGCAATTTCAGTGGAGACATTTTTTTTGTGTTGGCGCTCGTGGGGGTGCGATTCAGCACATAGGCTGCGTACTCTGCCGCATCCCCCCAAAACGATAAAGAGAATCCACTTCCAAATAGCATGCTCCTCGCCATATTCATGACGGTCCGGTGCATGCGCTCCGCCTTTCCATTACTTGCTTGGTTCCCGGCATCGCTAATCTGTCTTGCGATGCCGGTACTTTTACATAAATAGTCGACGTTCTTGTACTCGGCGCCTCCATCCGTTCTTAACACGTGGATCTTGCAACTAAACCTGCGCTCAAAATACGCCAAAAAATGCTCAAATTTCTTCGCCGCGACATCTTTGGTCTTTGCGAGAAAAATTCTTGTATAATTGCTTTTATAGTCAATAAATTGACCAAGTAGCGATTTCCTAGGCGGTCTCTCGGCGTGATCGGTCCCTTAAGATCGGAACAAATCACGCCGCCAACGCGATCTGTCGGCGCGTTCTTCCCACTGTCTTGTTTTGACTGCGTATTCTTTGACTGTTTACCCTGCACACACGTAACACAGTGGCGCCGGGTATAGCCATCAATTCGAATTCCATATTGCGGATCCTTGGATAACTTCACAATAGTATCAAAATTCAAATGCCCCATTCTCGAGTGGAAGTGCATGAGACTTCCACTCTGGACATCCTGGTTCACCGCGTAATTCGCGTCATTTTCCGCCATTACCGACATAGCCATCTCTTTGTATGATTTATTGGGTCGATCGACAACACCTTGAACGGTCAAAACATTGTGATCCGCACTGACACGAGCGATCGCAGCTCCTGAATCACATCTTCTCAGTGTCCTCACTCCATTTTCGTATGACAGCATTAGTCCTCCAGCTTCAAAAATCCCATACGAAAAAATGTTCCTTGCTATGCCCTCAACGTAGTAGACATCATTGACTTTAATCCGCGTACTATTTTTTCCGCAAACAAAGTTGATAAACAGCGTCCCCTTCCTTGTTATTTAGAAACGCTTCCCATCGGCTTGATAACACTGGTGCGTGACGTTTTTCACGTCTATTACGCACGTCAAGTCCGATGTCAGGTGCATGCTTCCACCGCTGTCCAAGACCCATGTGTCCGACAGCACATCTCCGCATGATCCACAGATCATTAACGCGAAATCTTCCTTGGAAGGCCGCTTGTTTTTCGGGCACCGCCGTTTAATGTGTCCCTCCTCTCCCCAGGAGTAACACACACGCTTTTCAACAAATTTCTTCGGCTTTTGAGCCATCAAATTTACAGTACCACTGTATCCGGCCTTCATCGACCGTTCACTGTACTCCACGGCCTGCGCAAACTGGCAGATCTCTTCTTCGTGTTGCAAGTAGTCTTCACGCGCGTTATCATACTTGGAGATGAGGATCTGCCTCATCTCCGGCGCCGCGTGGAAGACAACATTGTTTAGGACCAAATTCTCAGAATTCGGTCCTACCGCTTCCGCAACAGCGGTCAGGTACATGTCGAGAAGGAACTTAAATTTTCGAGACTTCCACTCAAAAACAACACAAGGAGGCGATAGAATACACCCCTCTTGCTTATACTACCCAGGTTCTTGGTACTCACGTCCGAACCTTAATACAAAGTCACTGCAAATGGGCACTTCCTGGTAACACTTCAGGCTGCCCCTTTAACTTAGGGTACCGCAAAGGACCTTTATTACGCCTTAGCACGCGTTCACTTAAAGGGTTCCTCGGGATGCACTTAGACTTAGTTTTTGTATAGGTCAAAAAGGTTGGTTGGTTTAAAAACGACTACTCGATAAGGGGGAAAATTCGATTATATTATAAGCATTGGGAAGATCTCTATCTACCTCCAATATCTGTTCACCTTGTTACTTCTTGGTTACTTCTAAACTGGCTTCAATACCGAAAATTCACTTTATGGCCGATCAAAGCACCGTATACTCTTCGAATATACCTCCCGTATACACTTCGCTAGAAATTTCAAACACTTCACCACAACCGCCCCTTGTGCAGCTTCAGCGTAAGCGAGCAAAAGCCAACAATCCATGGATATCTCAATTCACGACCAACATTTTACTACTACCACTTCAAATATTGGCGTGCTTCACTTTCCGTCATCGTGGATGCAACACAAGGAACATTATACTTCATGCACACTTCCATCATCCGATCCCAATCCATATCTGGTTCGAACACATATCGTGCTGCCACAATAAATAAGTAATACCGCGATCTGCTGAGCGACACCAACGACCTCGAAGGGTTTCCTTTCATGAACCCTACAGTATGTGAACGCACCATCGTCACAATAGTAATTTCCGCTTCTCGCCCTTGACTGGAATCGGTAGTAGCTACTTCGATATCCAAATGATCTTCATACCACCCATTCAAATATCGCAACTCCCTCTTCATGGCCGACACTTGATCTTGATATGGTGAGATTATCAACATTGACTTTCGTACCACTGCATTCGACCTTCGTGCCTCATCCCGCAAAACCGACCATACTTCATCCAATATATGCACCACTATTGCCAATTCAATGACGTTTCTGTGCTTATACTCGGTGCGCTCGCGTTCTTCAACCCATTCCTGGGAACTAATCCACACCACACGCTGATTTTCCAACATTTCTTTCTTCCGAGAAGGGTAGCGGTTATTCGGCTTTGCCCAGTCAAGCGTTTCCATATGTTTCAGGTGCATTGAGGCCAAATAATCTTGAGACGTAGCGGCTCGATCTCGGATAGTATATGGATAGAATGTTTGTAATAATCTTGTGATCATAGGGTGGCTTCTAAATTCCGCCGTCATAGTAATTCCAGGGAATACAGGTGACATTTTCCTTGTTGCTCGGTAATGTTCCATGGAATGTATCAACCCCCCACGTAATTTTGTGACGACGCGCGCCATTATGAAATCGATGTTTCATCTTTTCATTAATCGGAGAGTAGGCAAAGAGCTGGTACGGATCTCCCACTGAGATAATCACTTTTACCCATGGTCTAATAGCTTGCAGTAATGCCCCTTCTGCGGTTTGTGCACCCTCATCATTTATAATCACGTCATATAACAAATTTGAGAGATCTGGTCGCCCCAATTGAGCCAAAGTAGCAACAATCACACGCGCCCCGTCCAATGTATCTTTTTCTTTTATCTTCAGTCTGGGGGCTATCTCTTTCCGATTCACACACCCTTCCAATGATTGGCGCTCTCGTCGTAGTATCTCAGAAATGAACCTTCGTCGATATTTTTCAGCATCTGGCGCCATCATAGTACCCTTTATCTCTCCCAGCCGAACTATATGTCGATTATCTAACTGCCTTGAATCCATCAACCTTTTCAAATCTTCATCAATGGCTGCATTGGTTTCGGATACGATAGCAATCCGACATGACAGGAAAACTGCTAACAAGGACAGTACCACCGCTGTAATTGTGGTTGTCTTCCCGCATCCATACGGGCCACGAGCCAACACTATCCCTTTCGTCGCGATTGCTGCACGTATCAGTTCCATTTGATCCTTATCCAAACTGTCTTGAAATGTCTTATATACTGGTGCTTGTTCTGCATCAGCCATTACGGATGGACTGCTTAGCGATTGCACAGATTCCCGTCGAGTCATCAGCTTCAGTATTTCTGGTGGTGACTCTCTAGTCAGCTTGTCTATCACTCCGAACCTTCGGATGTAGTTCATAATGTTGGCTTTAGGTATCCATCGTAACTCATGCAGGTTCTCGTGAATATGTCCAGCCAATGCGGTGGTTAGGATAACCAATCTGAAACCTACAGAACATACTATCCCCCAACCCAACATTTTTAGGTTTCTAACCCGTGGGACACATAGTTGTCCATAATACCACCGTTGCACACCTTCCATAATTGCATCTTCAGTGTCATGCATATCATTTCCGGCTACATGTAGGTACATTACCCCTCGCATCAAAGGCATGAAATAATTTATGCCATTATCACTGTTGTAGGCATTCCATCGTTTGTCCAAACATTGCCCAACACCATATGACAACACCTGAAGCTTGAAGGTTGAGTCAATATTATCCGTTGTCCGGTCGTATTGGTCAGGGTCGGTGGCCCAGAATGTATCTAGATGTGTCACTAGGCACATAGTAAGGAGATAATCACTTACTGATGTGAAATCATCCACATACACCTCCCGGTACCTTGCATATAACCTATGTCTGCAACTTCCTTGATAGTGAAATTGTGGTATTGTCACATCATATGTTAGACTACACAGATCATCTCTGCAAGGTCCGTAACCACCACCCCAACATTCGCGTAGGAAAACCATCAGGGACTATGAATCTCGTAATAGTAACGTAACAGCAAACAATACAGTTCTTGCAGCCTCCGGGGTGATAGACTTGATTTGTCGTATCCTACCAAGCTCTTTGTGTAACTCCAACGATCGGTTCACATCAATGATGATCCCTGGGCTGAAAGCTTTTCTCTCGACCTCTTGACACCAATTCCTTTCCATATTCGACATCTGCGTTATCACTTGCCTTGTTATTGAGCCTTGTCTGCATGCGCTACGCCATACCACTTCTCGGCTTTTCGCTGTGAGTAAACCTTCTTTAAAAGTATAGCTTCGGTACTCTTCCTTCCGCTGCACAACCGTCATAAGCATTTCTGTGTTCGTATCCTCCAGTGGAGTAAGGCTATTCAGTACCTCTCCACACACTTCATCAGAATCCTGTACTGTGTGTGTAGTGGGACTTCTCTCTTCGGGATTGCAATCATCCGCCTCTTCTGGCTCACTGAGATATCGTTCACATGATAACTCATTTTCTGCCGTCACTGGTACCTCTTCAGTATCTTCACACAGACTTGGACTTGAATCTTCTGTCAACTCTGTTAAATCAATGGCTGTAGGGTTGATTTGTCTTGACTCTTCATCGTCGGGGAAGGGTTATCGGCTTGGGTTGCACTTAATTCTGGTGTCACCATTTTATCCTTCACCGAACTTTGTCCTTCGCAGGTGTCACCGGAGTTTGTTTCGTATATTTCCTGTACTGTGCCTTCTCCGAGTTTCACAATCCCGCTTATATTGATATCTTCAGCCGACATTCTTTGTAGTTCATGTTTACTCACTCCCATATCTTCCACCACTTCCGATTCCTTTTCACTGCCTGAGGGCATCTGAATAGTGTTGCTTATAACTTCTTCACATATTTCTTCACAGACTTGTGCTATGCCGGTGGGAAAGGGTAGATTTTCCGAGACGTTTACGGTCTCCTTGGTGAGTACACTGACATCTGTTGTTTCCAATATATTGTCGACCCCCATTTCCTGTTCATTGAACATTTCACCGGCTTTCTCTAAAACCTCCTGTTCCAGATGTGATCTTGGTTTTTTATTGGCATGCTCGATACTCGGTATATTACTCTTTAATCGACGGAGTCTCTGCCTGATCCCAGCATACGATCTTGGTACATACTTAATGCCGCTCGCATTTAATATCTCTTGTAACTTTTCTGCAATCACCTTCACACTCTTTTCTCCACACTCGTTTGCTTTTTCCAGTACGAGATCTTCTAGTGGGGTCCACCTCCTACCACCTTTTTTGCCTTCACTGTGGTTATCACCCCCATCTGATATTATTCGGGGTTTTTCCTTGTTCTCTCGACGCAAGGCTTTTATCTTATATTTTATAGAGTGATTGGTGCGCATCTTCTTAGATTGTGGGAATTGTATCGGGTATAGCTCAAATATGTGAGCTGCCGTGTTCTTCTGTTCCATTAGGCTGGTTAACCACTTCACCTCTTCTTCAGTCCATTCACTATCTCGCTTTCGCTTGGTTCCCAATCTCCTTAACATGATTTCCACACTAGCTTCAGTTCTCTTGGTCCATCCGTTTGCTTGACATCGTTGCTGGTATACGTTACTTTTCTCGGAGACTGATTTTGTCCGACTCTCACTCTCACCTTGTATACGTAACAACTCCTCCTTCTCACGGTTGGTCCA
>CM047580.1:20563341-20619235 GCA_026184515.1 Peronosclerospora sorghi
ATACCTTCCGTATACACTTCGCTAGAAATTTCAAACACTTCACCACATACAGGAAGTGCTCTGGCCATGACCTGCCAGGCATCTTCCTAGCCATGAAAAGCTTCATGCCCTGTGCGGGCGTTATTTGCACATTGAACAACGCCAACAATTGATCCATAATGTACCATAGTTCTGGTTTCTGTCGCCACCACCCGTCGACCTGACGATTGTAATATGCCTCTGCTGGGCCCGCCAAATAATGGCCCAGCAGGTCAACCTTTACGTCTTCGGTCCAGTGGAACCCACAAGCGTCTTCGGCAAGATTAACTTGGCGTAAAAACTTTCTCCCTCAAGCGTGAAAACCGGACCCCAGACCCTTGTACACTTCTTTTCCGTCAAAAACTTTTAACTGCAGTGTCCTCTGCTTGGGTGAGGGTGTTATGACCACTCCGTACCCTTGAAACTGCGCTTGGCCGTGCCAAACATTCGCTTGTTGTTGCTTGCCAACGTTGATACCTCCTGCCTGCGCCGCACCAACTCCCTCGGCTCAACAGGCGTGAGCACATATCTCCCGGCGCGAATCATCCCCAGAAAGCTCATCGTTCCTGTTCGCCCGGTGGTATATTCCTTCTTCTCGTCGTCACTGTCTTCGAGGGAGGCTATGCTCGTCTTCCTATCTCCCCTCGACTTAGGCGGTGACGCCACTCGCTGCTTAGGCGCGCTGTTCGCAACCTCCAGCTTCTCCAGACGCGTCACTAGCGCTCCAAACATCTGCATCACGTCTGCAGCCTTGACTTCTTCATCTGATTTGTTACGGCACTCATTTGGGCTCATAACCTGTTCTGAGTCGCTCATAATTCCACGCGTACTTGCGTGCACACGTTCCAATGTGGCAAAAGGTACTAGTGTGTACGGTTCCAAGTGCAAAACGACAGCGACAGAGAAATTAACGCGATGTCAATAATAAATGTAATCCACACTTTATTCCAATCTACACCACGAATCACGTAACGAGACGCCGCAACTAGATCCACTATCCACAACGAGATTCCAGGTAATTAAGTAAAGTAAAAACTTCCAGCGAAATGTGCCGTACTGGCTACCACTTAAATCGTCCTTCGTAAATCCAGTCAAAATCCAAAGTGATTTTATTAGTGTTAAGTTATGTACTTAAACAAATAATATGCATATATGCAATTTGCTAGGTTTTATCCGAAAAATCACTCATCAACAAAGGCATCGGCGACGCCGGGCGCTGCACGAGTTGCGCGCCCTTTCAACAGTCTATACCAGTAACAAGTGCACCGGCAGAGAGGGTGTTTTCTTCCGGAAGGAGAACAATGAGATGGGACCGCAGCAACCTTTCAGCAAAATATGTCGAAGCGTTGGTATGCCTTAAGGATATCTACAGGAAAAGAGGTTTTCTCGAGACCGAGTATTAGTGAATTAAGTAGTACATAAGGGTATGAGGGGCTTGAGGGAAACGGTTTCCTGTACGCAGTTTTTTTTTTCGGGCTCTCTTCCCCTGACTAGATACTAGTGGGCGTTAGTGAATATTTTGTTGTCTTGCTTGGGTGACTGCTTTGTAACTCTGCGTGTTTCTACACGTTTAAAATTGTTGGAAACACAACGATCATTGACGAAAGAACGCCAAACGATAAATTGCACTATGAGGATCCACGGATCTTGGATCTGGATCACGGACTCACCTACAGCCTTGGATCTGGATCTTGGATCGTCAGGAATCCAGATCCAAGATCCATGGGCGGAGTCTCTGCCTACGTGCGTCCAGACTTTCCGCAAAAGGTCCGAGAGGGGTACAATATCCTTGTCACGGGCACGGCCTTTGGCAGTGGCTCGTCCCGGGAAGAAGCCATCGTACGTGTCGCGGATCATAACGTGGCGTTTACCTTGACAGAGCTCGAAGAAGCGTTTTGAATGGCTGGGGCCTCCAGACGCTTTTTCAGCGCCACAAGATCGATCTCTTTCGTGCGGCGATGCGGCACAAGGCGAGGAAGAGTGCATCCAGTCGTTCCACGTGTGACGGCGGGGCCTGTGACACTGAAGCAGCGACGCCGTCGTGGTAGGAAGGCAAGGGCGTGTAGAACAAACGTGAGGATTCAATAGAAAATTGATCTTGGGAAGAGCCATCCAGGGGGTTTTCTGTGTCGTTGTGTGTGTGTGTGTGTGTGTGTGTGTGGAGCAGGGGCTAAGACGTGAGAGTAGATGGAAGGAAGCGATGCAGAGCACCGAGCTGGAGGCTCAGACGGTGACGACCATGCACTCATCACGACTTGACGCTATGCACCAACGTCTCGACACAAGCGAAAGACGTGATGCACACGATTGGATCCTGCTGGCGCGCTGTTTCCTACGGCCATCGTCGTTCGACCGCAAAGGCGTCCCGATCCTCAACGGTCACGACGTGAACGCAAGAGGAACAGCGCAAGCGCGGGGTCGTGCGGATCTGGAATTTGCCGTGGCAGCTCACTACCTTTGAAACGGGCGACAACGACGTCTTGAAACACCCGCGAGTGCACGCGTTTCTACACTGTTTTTTTCATGTTTGATCTTGTTTAAACGACGCTGAGGAAAACCCACTCACCGGCCTCGCTCTACTTGCTCCGTCCGAGATCTTTTGCGGTACGATGCGCATGTAGGTCTCCACTCCATCTTTGTCTGCGTCACCGGCATGAGACGACGCATCTCTTTAAACGTCTCTTCCGACATGTTGATATACATTTCTTCGAGATGCGTCTGCGCATTGCCTTCAGCTTCCTTCATTACCCGTAAGATCGCATCGCCCACGTCCGCCGCTCGCTCCTGACTTGAAATCTCCTCCTCCACGTCCTTGAAACTCTGCAATTGCAAGTTGCCGTTCTCAAACTAGTGCACATGCAACTCGATCGTGCCCTTCATGATCGCGGGGTGCGCGAGCAGATCCACTTCCCAACGGGATTTCCAACGTCCTGCCCAGAAATTCCGTAGATTCACTCGCTCCGTGCATAGATGCACGACAAGGTGGTCCCGACGACATAGATGTTGAACTCAAGTAAATGTGGTGATTATACGTGAGTATACAAGTTTACTGTGGACCACGCTTTATGCTTTACTTGGAGTATATATTGTTTTTCGGCCAATCAGATGCGAGTGCGACGGTCGTCTCGCGTCGGACTGTCAAGTTGCATATCAGGAAACTCTCAAGTTGCATATTAGTGGGACTAAAAACTTAGGTAACTTTACATAATACACTTTTACTTTTACTATATAACTGCCACGTGTATCTGGTGTCAAGACGGTTACCTGTCAATAGCGCGACAGGGAACAAGACTTTAACGGGACTCTAAACGGTACAGTAGATACGCATATATACAACAAGACAAAGGACATTTCAACCTGCGTCTTCCTACATGTTATGAGCCCAAGGGAGCTACGTATAATTATACGTCAAGTGCAGTTTCAAGTCATTACACTAGGAGAAAAGTCCCCTTAGGCAGGGTAACAGTCTTACGTGATTTTTTCGCTTGGATACAAGAAGATTTTGTTGGTGATTGTCACCTTTCGTGGAGTTTTGCGGTTCATTACGCTAATTCTTACGAAAAAATACAATTAATCATGGATGAGGACATGAGAACCTCGCAAAATGAGGCGAGAGCGCTAAAGGAGGAGGTCAAGAGATTAAAAGCCGAGATTGAGGCTATGAAGAGTACAAGCAGAATCTATCCGCCAAGTACGCCGGATTCGGCAAGAAGACTCTAAGATGACTCTGGAGACAGCGTTTTTCAAGGACGCGATACAGAATTATGGAGAATTCGGAAGGCAAATGACGCTGAACGAATTGAGTGAAGATGCGTCACCCGATCAAGAAGTGAAGTATCGTGCGCCTCCATCCCGAATGGTTCCCGAACCACCAAAAAAACCGCATCCGATGCGCGATTTGGGCGGGGGAATGCCTCCCGGTGGAATTCCAATTGGAAACCACTATGCACAAGGTAGAAGTTCCAAGATACCGAAGTTGAATGTGCAGAATTTTACGGGGCTGAAATATACCCTGGCCTGGGATCAGGATTTAAGCAGTGGGCGCTACTGTTCTACGAGGCATTGGAAGTATCTGGACTTGCCTCTGGTTTCGTTTGGGATGAGCGAATGAAAGTAAAATAACTTGGAGAACATCTAGACGGAGTGGTAGCTAACTACTTTCGCGCAAATATTGGAAGTTGGTGGCAAATTACGCCACAATTATTTTTGGCCATGGACCAAATGTACAATGCATATAAGTTCCACATCTCACATCAGCAGTCAGCGACGTTATTTGCCGCTAAAAAAGACCCAAGACGCTCGTGGACCGAGCACTATCTTTACTTGGTGGCGCTTGCGAAGGAAAGCGAGTCGAGTGAGTAATTAATTCTCGAAAACCTCGTAAAATATGCCGCGCCGAAATTGAAGTTGGCGTTAATGGTGAGGTACAACCCCCATAGGCAGGATTACCTGCAACATGCGCAGGAAATAACTGCTTGGGCGCAACAGATAGATGACGACCAGCGTGTTGGTAGAAGAAGCGGAAGATTCACTGCAAATGAAGTAAGTGAAGCGAAAGGGAGATTTTGCTGATATTCATGGGGAAATGAAGGAAATATCAGTCGGAACTGTCCTAACCGGAAGCAGAAATTCAAGACGAATAACCCAGTAAGTCACAAAAGTACAGGTCGAAAGGATTATGCATTGTCGACCATTAAAAGTTCCGATTCGAGGACGAGAAATATGGAGAGAACTTGTAACATTGATGAAGACTCATGGATTCTTGATAGTTAAGAGAGCTGCCACCTGGTGTCAAATGAAAACGCACTATTTGATGTGGAGAATTGTGATGGAAGGGATTTTCTGACCCTACCTGACGGCGGTCAATTACAGGTAACGAAAATGGGCAAAGTGAGGCTGTTTAGCGACCTGGATCCCACTGGAAGCACAACTATCACGTTTTCTGAAGTGTTTTTCGCGCCAAGACTAGCAAGAAATTTGATATCGCTCCGGAAACTGAGGAAGAAAGGCTTCCGATAAGAAGACAGAGGGACAAAAATGGCTGTAACATTGGATAAAGAAGCTTTGTTTGCAGTGGAAGAGTTTGACTCTGTGCTTGTAGCTCATGTACATACGAAGCGAATGGAAAACCATGGTTCAAGCTGTTTCTCTGAAGAAATGGTGAATGCGATTATGAATACTAGTGATAAAGATGTGCAGAAGAGATCTCTTCATCACTTTCACACAAGAATGGGGCATATCTCGTATGATTACATCGAAAAGTTAGCCAAATACCCACGGTCAGACATCGAGATAACGGACTTCTCGCGTCCACCTTGTTTGACTTGTGCGGAAGGAAAGGGCCACCGCACGAAGCAGTCCACTCTTGATAGTGGCGCAAATTTGTAGATCGACCGAATTGGCGGGGTAAGTTGTAGCGATCTTAAAGTTCCCATTACCCCGCGCGATCGACGTGGAAATCGTTACATGGTGGTGTTCGTTGATCATTTCTCGAGCTATGTGAGGGTTTTTGCTGCAAGATCGAAAGATCGAGGAGCGAAAATATTTGAACACCTTCTCGTCTGGTTTGAAAGAGAGTTCAACTGCAGAATTTGCGTCTTACAATCCGATGGGGGTGGCGAATTCAAGAATGTCGATTTGTTTTGCAAGAGTACAGGTGTACGCAGACAAGTTACGGAACCAGGAACTACTGCGTCAAATGGTAAAGCCGAGAGGATGAATCGGACCATATTCAATATGGTTCTATGCATGATTTTTGCATCCGGAGTACCGTTAAAATATTGGACGGAAGCAGCGTAATACGCAAGTTATATACTGTGCGAATTCCTACGAGGTCTAATCCCGGAAAAGTTTCTCCGATATGCATGCTGACAGGCAAGAAAACGAATTTGGGGGACATGCGTGAGTTTCGGATCACCCTGTATGGTCCGGCGAGACCCAAGGAAGAAGACGTTCGTGAAACATGCAGAAAGAGCATTAATATTGGGGAAGAATGACGAAACCAAAGGTTACAAGGTTTTATTAATGAAGGCCAGAGTGGTTATCACTACCCGACATGTGATGGATATTGAAACTTTGGATGAAAAGTCGAATGAGAAGATCAGAAATAGCCTAGCAGTTCTGGAAGGAGAAGATCACGTTCCTGACGCGGAAGATGAACAGAGCACCAAGCGGAACGCAGATAAAGAGGGTAGAAAAACACCAAGAACGAAGCGTTCAAGCTATAGATAAAGTGGAAGGAAAGCCTACCGTGCAGCAACCAAGGAATTCAGTCCGCAAGGTGAAGAAGACTGCGAAAATGGTGGCTATGGAGAGGAATAGATCCAAGAAGAAGAATAAGGAGCGTCGAAGTAGACAATACTTGCTGGAAGGAGATGCTGATGACAAGAAAAATAAGAAGAACGAGAATATATTGGAAATATACGCACTGAAGGTGAAAGTAGTGAGACTGCGAATTTTCTGTACGAGCTTGCAGTCACAGAACTCAAGAATATGAAGAACGAAGTGTACGCAGCTGATCCAAGAAGCTATCATGAAGCACATCAAAGTAGCCAGTCAAGGCAGTGGCAAGTGGCAGAGCAGAAAAAGTTGCGTTCGTTGGAAGAGCTTAAAACATGGAAATTGTGAGAAGAAGCGACGATAAGGAACCCTTACCAACGAAATGGGTTTATAAAACCAATCTGAAAGCGATGGAATTGTGGAACGATACAAGGCAAGATTAGTGGCTCGCGGTGACAAGCAGATATTTGGAGAAGATTTCTTTACTACGTTCTCAACTGTGATGGAGTTAAACAATATGAAGGTCATCTTAATCATGGCGATGATCTGGAAGGTACCTGCACGCCATGGAGACGTGCCGAGCGCGTACCCTAAATCGGAAACGGAAGAAGGATACGAGATATACTTACAGATACTGTAAGGAATGAAGATTTCAAGGATAAATTAGCGGAATTGGGAGCGAAGAGTGAGGCAGATGTGGTTTTAAAGTTGCAGAAGAACCTTTACGGCCTAAAACAAGCAGTAAGGCTGTGGTATGAACTACTACGTGATACATTGTTGAAGTGTGGATTCATGCAGTGTTTAGCAGACACATGCATTTTTGTGAAAAAATTGGTGAAAATATTACGCTCGTTGGAGTTTACGTTGAGGATTTATTCGTCACAGCAACGGATACCAAGTTGGTGGATGATTTTTTCGAGGATCTGACTGTACTGGAATTGAAGGATCTATGCAAAGTGGAAAAGTTTTTCTAGGCACGAGAATAAGAGGTGATGTCGAGACTGGTTACTGGATCGATCAAGAACAGACGATTACGGAGATGATCGAGAGGCACGCCCTCAAGGATGCGAACACGGCCAAGGTACCATCTCTGAAGTTTGATAACGAAAATGGATTGCATGAATTACTACCGAGCAGGACAAGTGGGAAAATGCCGTCTATCAAGACATTCCAATCACTGGTCAGACGTTTATTGTTGATTTCTCACGTGTAACGACCGGATATCGCTTTCGCAGTGCACTGGGCAACCAGGCACACCCATGCACCGACTCTACTGGATTTCAAATTGACAAATCATATAGCAATGTATTTGAAAGGGACGATTGGTATAAAGTTGTTTCTCACGCATGATGATTATGAACCTCTACCACTGAGGATTGTGAGTTACAGTGACGCTGATTTTACAGCGGACAAAGATGAGCGGAAGAGTATCACCGCCAGCGTGATTTACGTGAATGGAATTGTGGCAGGCTGTAATTGCAAGAAGCAGTCGTCCGTCGCTCTATCTGCTGCTGAAGCAGAGTTCGTTGCCGCAGATGTCGGTGAAAGACAGGCTTTAGGATTGAAGGAGCTTTTCGAGGAAATTGTAATTGAAACGAAGGCGTCGATTGTGCTGAAGATCGACTACAAAGCTGAGATTAAACAAATACAGAGTGAGATGAGCGGTGCAAGTGCGAAGCATGTGGATGCGAAGCTGTCATCAAGGACTACGCAAGAAAAGGAAAGATGAATCCGGTTCATGTGCCAAGTGAAGAAATGGTGGCAGATCTACTCACCAAGACATTGGATGAACGCGCATTGAAAGTTTGAGGAGTCGGATTGGATTGAAATGATGGTTTTACTTTCTATGGATATCTTTGTGTTGGAGATGTCCCCCAGTAACCTTGGAAGGAATGTTGAACTCAAGTATACGTGGTGATTATACGTGAGTATACAAGTTTACTGTGGACCACGCTTTATGCTTTACTTGGAGTATATATTGTTTTTCGTCCAATCAGATGCGAGTGCGACGGCCGTCTCGCGTCGGACTGTCAAGTTGCATATCAGGAAACTCTCAAGTTGCATATTAGTGGGACTAAAAACTTAGGTAACTTTACATAATACACTTTTACTTTTACTATACAACTGCCACGTGTATCTGGTGTCAAGACTGTAGCCGGTGCGTACACGCACGGTGCGGCTAGCGCACAGAGGAAGACTTTCCTAAAGCGGAGATGTGCCGCTACTTAGCCGATACGCCCTTATAAAAGGGCTTAGTAAGAGAGAACTCTCTTACTCGGGGCCAAGATTCCACTTTGGTTTACCAGTTAGCACAAGCTAACTCCTTAACACAAGGCTCCCTTAATAAGGGGGTAGCTAAGGGAAGAACTTCCCTTACGCTACTACACTCACTGCGCGCGCGACCGGTCGAGGTCGTGAGTCCTGCAATCTTTTGAGTGAAATGTAAACTGAATGTATATTTAATATGTAATTAGCCTAAATTAATTTAAACTAATGTAAACTATATGCAATACTAAGTAGAACTTACTAAATTCGTACCTAGCCAAAATGTAGTGTACACCACCTGTGTACTAACACGGGGCTGGCTGCCACGCCTCCACCAAGGGCTCCTGACCTGATTGTTTAAAATAACCAATAGGTCCAAACCTTTCGGACCGGTCAATACTGACCCCAACTGTAGTGTACTCACGTACACCACATAACTGAATGTTTTCAGAATGTAACCCAGTTACATCCTCCCCCATCAATACTATTGCTTACGCAATAAACAAATTTTAGTTGGAGAACCCCAACTGCCAGAACCTCTGGCTAACCATGAGCAACATTAGTGGTGCTGTGATTCTCCTCAAGAAGAGGAGGTAGACTATTCCGAGAACTCGGAGGTGGATGCCCTTGGGGATATCTCCCCAAAGGCTGACCGCTCCGAAAACGCCAAACGGCGATGTCGGCAGCCTAATCCGTTCCCCACACGTGGGGAAAATGCACTAACTAGTGCGCCACCCCTGCCAATGTCGGATGATATATCCGGATCGCCGAAGGCGATAATCACCAATGAGCTGGACGCAGCTCAAGAAACCCAACTTGCCGCTCAGGCACGAAAGGCTGCGTTATGCGGCCCCAAACGCCCGCCACGGGAGGCATATAATTTTGAAGGTCTTCGGGACCTCCCAAAGTGGTCCAGGGCTATGGTAAGGAATGGTTTGGCATTCTATACCCCTGGACCTGCGGCTAAACAGCCGTATCAATGCGAACGACGGGAGAAACTCCGGCAACAACTGCTCACGCAAAAGCGGTTCACTAGCGTCTCGTACCGAGAGCGCCTCGACAGGCAGGCACAGGGTGACCCTGTTGAGAACCTACGCGAGGTTCCTATCATTCTCTCTCCGGGAGAAAATGCCGAAGATTCAAAAAAAGAAATTCGTCGCTTGGGCGGAAGGGGAGAAGCTCCTCCCCAGCTTTAATGAGCTGCACAACAGCTATTCCCGTCGTGACGTTTGGGTGGAGAGGGCGTTGCGCATGGCATTCGCCAGAGCCAAAGCGATGGAGCTATTACGTGCCCCTTATCGCACGCGCTACGCCAGCGCCCCTTCACCCACCTCGGTGACAGAGGACAGTGTGAGCGCCACATCTGCCTCCGGCGAACTCCCAACTACTGGAATTGAAGGGGCTTCTCGCGCCCCTTTGGTCGTTGACCCGCAGCGGGATTCTCCCGCTCGAAAGCGTCAACGACGTCACGGCAATCCTGACGTAGGGGAGTATCGGACTCCCACGAACTCTGTGAGTGTGGATAACCCTTCCACTTCACCAGATGCTGGGTTTGACCCCGATGATGGCGTCGCGCCATCAGACGCTCCACATGATAATGTGGAGTACCCTCCGCATCGAGCATTGGAGGAGGAGGTCGCGCAATTGCGACAGGAGATTCGTGAGCGCTGTGATCGACACAGCCGTCACATTGATGATGTTGTGGTGGAGTCAAGTTCAAAATCGAACACCGTAGTGTCAAGAACCTGACCACCATCGTGCCCGGCCTTCCAACTTACGGTGGGGGTACCCCGCGAACCTTTGCGTACTATCCGATCTGATCGTCCGCTGCTAGCAGACGACCGATCATAGCACAGGAAGCCTGGTCCGATTCCTTCGTCATCTCACCTTGTGTACCCAATGGAATGGGCTGGTTTCACACTCGGTGGATCGGTGTTGAGAATCGACTTGAGGTCTAAAAACGTGAGACCGTGCTGGGTGGTGTAGCCTGGGCAGAACTCTTCACCCTGGGTACGGACAGACCAGTTATACTCCAAGTAAATATACTTCAAAGGGCAGATCGCTCAATAGATCGTAGAGCCCAACAAATACGAGAATAAAAGTCCAATACTCCAATATAGAGATCCAATTAGAACGTGATAAACTCCACGAACGATATCTCCACGAAATAATCCAATAACTTGATAACACGTCCCAAACGTGCGTAACTTCCGATTAAGAAGCCGACCAATACGTACTCTCGTCGAGGGACTTCCGGCGGTCCAAGTGCGTCTGTGACGCGCCCCGGCCGGGTATAACAAGCTAGAGGGAACCCTCTGCTTCCAAACACTCTGCGGCGTGCAGAGGCGACTGATGTACGGTGTGAAGAAACGACTTCTTGTTGAGTGTTAAAGGCTGAAAATTAACGACTAACCAAAACTATCTCCCTTTGGTCCCCAATATGTACACACATGAAAATATGTAAGTACACGCAATATCATGTGACTTACCGAAATCCGTGTTCTTGACACCTCTTGCACACGATTGGCCCAAAAGACTCTTTGATTTCCACCAATCCGATCGCCAAAAAGCCGATAGGTGTGCTGCTGACGCAAAACGACCAAAATTCTTGAGTCCGCTTCACCACAGCCGCCCTTGAGTTTGGTCGTAGCCGCGCAACGGTAACGACCCGATCTCACCACATCCTAGACCTTCGCAGAAGCGGACTTCACCGATGGACGGATCTTCGAGTTCACCTTCTCCATGTACTTGCCTTGTACACCGAATAGTCTTGTAACCTCTATTGACGCTCTTGCTGCAGGTGCCCTGCGTTCCTTATCGCCCCATATCGATTCACCTACCATATCGGCCCGATCTGATAGCCCTCCCAACACTCCAGAGTCCGACACACCGGATGGGCATCAGATCGAGGTCGATCGGCTCCAGAAAACAGTCAGGGAGCTCCAGTCACAGTTGTCCATCAAGGATTCCTCGCTCCTGAAACTTCGGAAGGAGGTGGACACTTTGATTCCTATATCCACGAAGTTGCAGGAGGTGATCGCCGAAAACGCACATCTCCAGGCCCAGATCGCCCAACAAACAACGCGAGGTAAGCTGAACGGTCTGCTTTCCGTCTTGGGTCTAGTCTAACCTTCCTTTGCGTGCAGATCAGTTGGCCACCGACATCGCCAAAACGTTCGACGATTTATTCGCGGCTGATCGGAAGTCACATGACCACTTCAATCAGCTCCGACCGATCTTGGACGGGCTGATCGGCGCACGGCATGATCTGTCCCGTTTGGAGGTCTACAGGTCACACCTCCTGGAACAGCTCGCGGTGGTCAACCGGCAGAGGTTGGAGGATCCGTCCGATCGGACTTTACTCCGCAACCAACATGGTGACCTGGAGAGGCAGATCGGCGAGTTGCAGGTCGTGGTCAGGGAGCAAATCGGGAAGGTCGAGTCCTTCCAGAGCCGATCGGACGCCTGGACCCAGGAGTCATACCGTCGCTGGGAGGCCGTAAACCGGTGCTACCAACAGTTGACCAACTTGTTGCACCGGAGTCCGGCTGCAGGCTCTAGCGTTGACCGATCTGCATCGGCCTCTCTGATCGATCTGCACCAAGATCGGAACCGACGCCACTCATTGGCTAAAATTAAGCACTCCGAAATTCCAAAAACTTCCAAGAAACGTAAGGACGCGTCGAAGGTCTTAAGGGCGCGGGGCATAGCGCGCGACTCCGAACTCGAGGAGAAGCGAGTGGTGCCTCAGAAAAAAATCCATGACGCTGGAGCATCTCCCAAGCCCAAGATCGGACGCAGCCGACACGTCTATCATCACCAAATCGCATGCGCCCTTGTGCCCCCGCGCTGCTCACATCAAGCGTATAGAGATCTCCTCCGGAGAGGACTCGGGGGACGGATCGGGAGATTCTGAATTCTTGATCACTGATTTATCCAAGTCCCGATCAGATCAACGCCGACGTCCCGTTCCTACGAAGCCTGCATCGGGGGCTGATAAGGTGATCAGCTCCCAGGGTGATGGTGCTGCAAGGACGCGCGAGTCAACCGGACCAGTGCCTTCGTTTCAGCCCGGCACATCTGGGCTGCACAATCACGCCCGATTGAAAGGGGTGTCGATCGGAGATCGACTTCTCCCATCGCTTACTTCAGATGCCACTTCGCCATTGTCATCGTGGCAGATTTGTAGCTTGTACCAATCCGCCCTGACCAATCAGATACTGGCCCGGTCTCTATCGCGTCCAGACTCCTGTCTTTTTCCTCCAGCTTCAAAGGATCCTGCCGCTTCTTCATGGCGGGCGGACCTGGTCACAGCACCACAAATCGCCCGTCTGTATGCGGATGAGCCATGGAAAGTTTTTGAGCGCCCCAAGCTGGGGTCCATGTTTGCGTCGATTGCGTGGATCGACTCGTTCTTAGGTCGAGTGAAGGCCTTCAATGCAACCAACAGCCAAGCGATCTGGTAGTCTACACACTATCTAGTGCTTCCTCCTGATCGAGCGCAACATGATCAAGGCCTGATCTCATTCCAGAAAAACCGGAAGAAGCGCCGGAGTCGGGCGGGCGAGGCCTGGAAGACCCTATGCCAGTTCGTTCTGGGAGGTATGCTTGCCCGCGAGTGCGACATCGACATCTTTCTATATCCTATGGTTCTCCATATGGCCAAGCGTCGGGTTGAGAAAGCCGGGGTATTAGATGACGACGGCGTCTGGTATCCCGGTCTTCATTGTGACGAGCCGATCGCAGACCTGAAGGACGCTTTGATCAAGATCGATCGGAAGGATCCCTGGCGCAATTAACACCAGAACCAGATCGGAGACCATACGGCGCTGACTATAGGCCGTCTGTGGGGTGATTGCGACTCTTGATGCGTCAGATAGCTGACCAGATAATACGTAATACATGTCATCATTTTCCCAAAATTCACGGTCACCTGATCCCTTAACCAAATCTCGTCACTTTCTCCAAACTTGCACCAACACTTTATCACACACAGTTCCATCCACATCGCGAAAATTATCACCACGTTCGTCACTCCCATACTCCAGTTCATCACAGTTCATCATACTAATTCACAATAATTCAGACCTTCATATTCACACCGATCGATATACTGATCGGTGCTACTGTGTGTCTTGATCTTCATCTTCATGAGTCTGCATCACTGCAAAGCGATTACGACTGACTCGTTCTCGCTCGAACTATCGTAGCAGTGCTCCACAATTTAGATCGAGTTCGTCGATTCAGGTTGCTTCGTCATGATCCTTCCAGCGGACCAGATATTCTCGGTGGGTGCGACCGAAACGTGTCTTCTTGACCGATCGGACATCTAACACCTTTTCCACCTCGAATTCTTCCTTTTCCAATGGCCTTTCCCAACTGTCCTCCGGCAGCAGAGCCTCATCAAAATCTAACCTCTCCGCTTCGTCCACCAGACAGGTCATTTTAGGCCGATCGGGAAATTCTCTGACCAGCTTCAGTTTGGACACGTGCACGATCGGAAAAACTTTGTAATCCGTGCCGATCGTGATCAGACGGGCAGCATGCTCACCGATCAGCTCTGCTACACGGAAAGGACCGTGCCACATATGATCCAACTTCTTTGCATAGCCTTCCTTGACCCGATCGAGGTATAACCATACCCTCGCCCCTGGTTCATACCATGAGGGCGGACCTGATCGTTATTCCGATCTGCTCGATCTTGCGTGTCCTGACGCAACTTTTCATTGAAGACTTCTTTCGCATGCTGACAATGCTTCTGGACCTGCATGCTCCAACGACGGGCATCGCGATCGCGGGTCCGAGTGCAGCCGATGGTATCGCCGCTTCAAGTGTCGATCGAGGGTCCCATCCATACTCCAGATAGAAAGGCGTTTCTCCTCGGACCCGATCGGTTGAAGAGTTGAGTGCGAATACCAGTCACTCTTCATACTCGTCACATTCACGTTGGTCCGGATCGGCCACATACATCTTAATCGCCCTTGTTATTGTCTGCACCATGCGTTCAGCCGATCCGTTCGCTTGCGGACGATATGCCATCGTCGCGCTCTGCTTCTGGCCTAGCATGTTATTGAAAGATCGGAACACCTCATCCATAAAACCGGGTTCCCGATCGTGTCTGATAACTTCGCTGGCGCCGAACCTTCTGAACACGCATTCCTCGTAACTCAGGGCGATCTGCTCCGCAGATCGGGATGCACTAGCCTTTGCGATCACCAGAGCAGTGAATAGGTCTACCCAGATCATCAGCTCAGTCTTGCCGCGCGTCGATTTGGGCAGCGACGGTATGAGATCCATTGCTATCACCTGCAAAGGTAAGTAGCCTCGATATTTTCGGGCGATCTACCCTTGATTATTGGTCTGCCCTTTCCGGTCTCGCAATCTGTGCAACAGCCCACATATTTCTGCACGCTCCGAAAAAGTCCTCTTCAGTGAAAGTGGGCCCTGATCTTGTGGTATGTCCTGCCTATGCCTTGATGTCCCCCTTCTAGACTCACATGGTAGTGATGAAGGACATCCGGCTGTAGCAACTCAGGGATCACCAATTTCGCTAGTCGATCTCGATCGGCACTATCTTGATAAACGTCACGGCAGTAATATAGCAATCCATTGTCATTCACATCGTAACTGTCCGCGATCTTGGTACACTCTTTCGCTTGATCATTCGTTAACTTGGACAGTTCACCGCGCAGATAGGCCTACAAGTTGACGATCCACTCTTCTTCGTCCTGCGCCTTGATGATCCGTTCCGCCCTTAGATGTTGTACAACGCACTCACTCAGCCTTTCCTTTGGGAACGATCGGCGAGACTTATGAGTTCGCAATCTAGTCGCCGCCATCACATGTACCTGATCAGGGCTGTACTTGGGCTTGATCAACTCCGGGAGCCTGTTTATGTCCATAAGTTTATGTAGAACGGCCTCCTCGGTGATCGTCGCCCCGATCTGGTCTCGCATGGCTTGGGTCGTGAGGTGATCGGCGCTTCTGTTACAATCCCGTTTCACATGCAATAGCTCGTGGTTGGGATAGTCTTTCAGTGCCTTTATCACCCGATCATTCAACAACTTCAGCCGTGGTGCCTTACAGTCGATCTCCCCGGTGATCTGCCTTATCACTAGGTTGGAGTCACCACATATGATGATCCGCCCTTTCTTTTGTGATGACAGCAGATCAAGACATAGAAGGAGTCCCCGATATTCCGCCTCGTTGACCGTTATGTCAGGCGTGAAATCGGCGGCGGATGCTACTATAGACCACTGTGGTAACTTCCACAGTATGGCACTATAGGAGCCGACCTTCTTCTTCACGCTAGCCGATCCGTCAAAACTCAAAACCAGGAGTTCCTCATCCCGATCGACGATCGGTGGAGGCAGCGAGATTGACTGTCGAGGTTGCTTCCTCGGGGCAATCGCCATCAGAGCTTCATCCACTTCAGACCGAGGGGTGATACTGGCGGCCAATGTGACCAATATCTCCTCCTCTCCCTTGGTGCACTTGACGACCTCGAGGGACCGCTGATACAAGATTGCTGACCATCTGCCGAGCCGACCGTCCATCCCTTTGGATGATAACAGCCAGGCCAATGTCGAATATCTCGAAAGAACCTTTACAGATCGGCTGACCAGTAGGTTGTAGAACACATCCAAAATCCGTAGTAAAGCCAGAACTTCCTTTTTGACGATATAGTTAACTTCGTTCGGCTTCAACGTCCGGCTCGTAAAAGTGACCGGATGGTACACACCATCATGTTCTTGCACTAGAGTGGCAGAAATGGCCCACTTACTAGCGTACACAATGACGATCGGCATTTTTTTCGGATCGAAGTGTCGGAGAATCGGTGCCGTCGCCATCTTGGCCTTCAGCATACCGAAATCAACCTTTGCACGCTTCATGTGATCATCTGCCTCCACCTGCTGAAAATCTGCGGGCAGATCAGAGTCGCAGCCCTCCCGTAAAGTTGCCCGATCTCCTTCACGCAACATATGGTAGTCGACTTCCCGGAGCTCGTACAGCACGGCCGCGTAAATCGCGAAGTCTTCAATGAAGCGGCTGTAGTAATTTATGCTCCCTAAGAAAGACTGAATTGCCTTCAGTGATCTGGGAAACGGGAGGTTGCTCAGTGACTCCAGATCCTATGGATTGGCTTCCAGACCACTGATTGACACCATATGACCTAAATAGGCGACCTCGGACATGCCCCAAAAACTCTTCACAGCACTGATCGACAGGTTCCAGCGATCGCATGTCTCCAACAACCGTTCGACCTTCTCGCACAGATTGCTCCATGACGAAGCAGGGATCAGAATGCCGTCGATATACGATCGCCTCCCCAGAACGGACGGTCTCCTTTCCCGATCGGTTTCACCCTCTGTAAAGACATCATGGTTTTCGGTGGGGGTCCCGATCGGTACTGATCTTGAAATGTCCATACAGTGCGTTGTCGATCAGCCTCTGGTAGATCTGGGGCGCGTTCTTCAAACCGAACGGCATACGGTTCCACTCGAACAGACTGAACGGCGTAACAAATGCGGAGATCTCGCGAGCCCGATCGGTCATCGAAACCACCCAAAATCCACTTGCCATATCCAGTGAGCAATACCATAGGGTCTTGTCAAGATCTTCTAGCAGATCGCTGATCAGCGGCATCGGGTACACCATAAGCTTGGTCAACCGATTTACCAACCGATAATCGATACACAACCTGATGTCGACGCCGTTCTTCTTGATCACAATCACGATCGTCGAGGACCACTGCGAGGTCGACGGTTTAATGATCTTGGTAGCCAACAGTCCTTTAATAAGACCAGACAATTTTTCGCGGTACTGTGGCGCCACACGTCGGCATCGCTGGGCGATCGGCTTGGCATCACCCACGTTGATGTCACAGATCGCTCCGCGAGCAGCAGGGGGTAAAGCATTGCCTTTCCCGATCAGCAGATGTTTCTTCTTCCATATGATCTTCTTTAGCTGATCGATCTGTTTGGGACTGTTGACATCCCGATCACCCACTTGCAGTTCGTCCAAGGTGACTTCGGGCGGATCGTCAGACAATTCAAGGAGGACTGCCATCTGGCTCTCCATCTCCTGAATGTATTGATCCCCGCCCTCATGTATACAAACTTGATCGTATTTTGGGGAAACATCATCCAAAACGTCCTGATCGGTTGCACATTGCTGTTCCCGATCGGCGGGCTGCTCTTCAACGACTTCGATCTGCTTAGGCGATCCATCGTGGTCCGCCCCAGCTATCCCATGTTCCCTTTTTTCTATTTCCAGCTCCGCTGTCGCCTGTTCTTGTGACACCACCATGTTGACAAACCTTGGATCATCTGCTTGATGGTCCACCGTGTCCGGCGACTGCGGTTCCTTTCTTCGAATTAACATCTTCTTTGGGGTTACATAGCTGGGTCGTTCCACCACAGGTGAGGTATCTTCTTCCACCGATCCATCATCGCTGATCAGATCGGTGGTCGCTTGGTATGCCAAGTTCTACCACTCAACATACCGTCTCGATCCGATCGAGACGAACCACATCTTTCTTGGCACCTTCCCTTCCGCCATCCACATGCCAACAATAGTATTGTTGTCGAGCGTAAGCGTCTTGTCACCGATATTAGTGACTCGGACAAAATCATATCGGCCGGCGCTCTTCACAACGGTCGGCACCCACCGATCGCCCCTGGTCACCCATAACATCCTTGATAGAAAACCTTTGTCTACCGGGGTATCAGCGTATTGGCCGACTGGAATGGTGAAATCTTGGTCCCACCTGACCAGATCGGTGTGCGATCCGTATAGGGGCCGCCGACCAGCTAACTGGATCTGGACCTCATCCGGGAGTATAAGCACTCCATGAGACAGATCTAGGCGAATACCTCCCGGAACCATGAAAACCATGCCTAATAGGGCATCCTGACCGGCCAGCTTGCCAACCCAAGCGCTGAAGAAGTAGACCATCGAACCCGATAGGGTGATCTTCACGCGCGTCCTTCCTTCGGTAATGTAAGAGTTTTCACCGATTCCGACGCATTCTTGTCTCCGGGTGTCGTCTAAACGACATCCGACCTTATGAGCAAAGGCGGAGTCGATAATCGAGACTTCGTCCCCAGAGTCGAACAACATCGTTGCCTTCTGGTTGTTTATCTTATCACAGGCTTTCGCCTGCTTAAACCATTTGTCGGGCGCATGATACTTCCAGTATCCGCGATACTCCCCAGGCAGCAGATACAACTGCATGACGACCTTCGATCGGGAATATTCATCGGTCGTGAGATTGTAGACCGGATGATCCCGATAGACGCAATTGCGAACAAAACATGTATTGTCGGTTTTATTCTCCTTGCCGAAATATGCATAGATGCCAAACGTAGATCGCTCGGCTCGATCCAGATTCCAACCTGGCGAGCGTTCTAGTTTAACATCTTCTCCACGTCCGGTGGAAGCATCCCCGCGTGATTACCCGGCACATACCACTTTCGAATCAGATTGAAGAACTCTTCGATCTTACACTGGACGGCCTCGTGGATCTCTCCACATGACTTACATACGAAGAGGTAGTCATCGGTGGGGTGGCCGCGTCTTTAGCACTTCTTGCATATCAACTTCTTCCAGCAGTCCCCACCATCATGCTTGCTTTACCAGCAGTGAGAAAACTTCTTGCGAGGTCGGTCCGGATCGGACTTGTTCCCACTCCTGCCCTTCCGATCTGCCTGGTTAGGCGTCGATCTGGTTCTTGGGGCAGGTTCCGTGACGAAAACTTGGCGATACTGGTCCTCGTCTGACTCCCTACTGGACAGGCCGCTACTTTACTCTTCCTATCCAGTGCTGTCTTCAGTCACGATAGCTTTAACAGCACGGGTCGATCTGGTCAGGGGACTCTTCACAGGGTCGGTCTTGGTCTTCGATCTGTAGCGACCCGATCCAACGGCGATCTTCGCCCTCATGCTGCGTGAGTGTTGCAGCGTCCGCAACGTCTGCTCCACTTCCGTCACATCCTCTAGGCTCAGCAGAGTGAGCTGATCTGCCAGCTCTTGGTCATCAAGGGTACTAATATAGTGACCCACGTGCTCCATAGTGGCACCGGTAGGCGGGTTGCTTTCCTTGATCACTATCCCGGCGCGAATTACAGCCACGTTCAAACGGTGCAAGTACTCAATCGGCGTCTCGTCGCCCCGCTTCTGCATATGGTAGTACTTGCGGGCGGTAGAAAATCCGGAGTTGCAGTACTGCCCCTCAAATTCTGAACATAGCAAATCCCAGTCAGATCGGACATCCCGACCCAAATGTTGGATCCAGTTCGCAGCCGGTCCTTTCAGCAGATCCCTGAAGATCAGACACCGTTCCTTTTTTTGTGTCTGATCCCGTAAGAAAGCAGACTTGACCCGACCAAACCACGATCTGGCTTGCTCCTCGTCGGCTTCCTTGCCAGTGAAATCCTTAAGATCCGTGGTCGCAGCCATTCGAATGCGTGGGATAGCAGTAGATCCAAAATCAAAAGCGGTTGTAGAGGCTAGACTAGCCCTTCGCGCTCTGCCCGCCCCTGCACCGTCTGACCCATAGTGGTCATCCGGGTCGCCGATCGACTCCATGTCGAAATCACTATTCTTGCTTGGTCGGCACGGTCGGGCTGGCTGCGGCTTGCGTCTTCCTCTGCCAACTGGTTTGCCACCTCGGATAGCCTTGTACGTTGATGCCACTGACTCCATATCGACATCCCGGAAAATATTGACGTTTTGCCGGGTAGATCGGTCCTGGGCATGCGGGCGCGGAGGCGATCGGCATCGGTCTCCCATGAAACGCTCTATCATTGCCTCAAACATGGCTTGGACGTTAGCTTGGGTCATGGGCAGCGTGTCGGCATCCTCCTTTGGAGGTACTGAAACCTGTGGGGGATCCTGGGGCCCCGACCGGCATGCAGCCCCTTGCTGTCGCACGTCCTTTTTATGCTCCCATGGGGGTACGGTCCGCCCCCATGGTCATCCGCTCATCACCGACTTCCAACTCCGATGAGCTATTAGAGGCAGGTGGAGACTGATACAACGACTTATCGTCGGAGCACGCATCATCCTATGCTGCCGTGACTTCGGCGGCCTTCAATGCCACGGTGGGAGTTGGGCGGCGAACCGCCCCCACCAACGGCACCAAATGATCATGGAGGGTCGACATCGACATCCTCAGTTTACAAGTGTCCAGATCGAACAGTTTTGCACGTTGGCGAGTTTTTGCACTTTTATGTCGACCTCAGCCAACATCGCCAGCAGGTTCTTCACCAATAGCAAAGGACGATCGATCTGGATCGGCTCGGTGGTGGGTCCGAGAAGGCGAGCGGGGATCTGGAGGTTTCATATCCGCATGACCTGGTCTTCACGAGTAAATCGCTTTAACTCGTTGATGTAATACATCCTGGTCAGGTCTTCTTCCTTGATAACCCCATCCCCGACCTGCAACTTTTCTTCCAAGTCTTCTCCATCGGACGGCATTCTGAGCCTCTGCTTGGGGACCTTGGGAAAATGGATCGGATCGTTCCGATCAGCCTCCAAGTCGTTTTCATCTTTAATTTTCTTTTCATCAAAACATTCATTCAAATGCATAAGATCAGGACAAAAGTCCTGATCCTTTCCGGAACTATAGCAAGACTTGCTATAGTCCCGATCGGCTCCGGTGGGAGCCTTATGGGGAGGTAAAAACTTATTAATCCCGATCTGGTCCTCCACCCGGCCATATCGGACATCGACATCCTTATCGACAAAGTGAACATAAGGCGATAGCCGTTCTTATGTCCTCTACAGAACGATTCCACATTTAATTCATTATAATCGATAATTCGTGAGATATCATCTCGGTGATATCCACGATCACAAAGTGATCCGGGGACGCGCACCATTGTGGTGGAGTCAAGTTCAAAATCGAACACCGTAGTGTCGAGAACCTGACCACCATCGTGCCCGGCCTTCCAACTTACGGTGGGGGTACCCCGCGAACCTTCGCCTACGATCCGATCTGTTCGTCCGCTGCTAGAAGCAGACGACCGATCATGAGCACAGGACGCCTGGTCCGATTATTTCGTCATATCACCTTGTGTACCCGATGGAATGGTCTGGTTTCACACTCGGTGGATCGGTGCTGGGAATCGACTTGAGGTCTAAAAACGTGAGACCGTGCTGGATGGTGTACCCTGGGCAGAACTCTTCACTTTGGGTACGGGCAGATCGCTCAATCGATCGTAGAGCCCAACCAATACGAGAATAAAAGTCCAATACTCCAATATAGAGATCCAATAAGAACGTGATAAACTACACGAACGATATCTCCACGAAATAATCCAATAACTTGATAACACGTCCCAAACGTGCGTAACTTGCGCTTACAAAGCCGACCAATACGTACTCCCGTCGAGGGACTTCCGGCGGGCTAAGTGCGTCTGTGACGCATCCCGGCCGGGTATAACAAGCTAGAGGGGATTACTCGACCCTCTGCTTCCAAACACTCTGCGGCGTGCAGAGGCGACTGATGTACAGTGCGAAGAAACGACTTCTTGTTGAGTGTTAAAGGCTGAAAATTAACGACTAACCAAAACTATCTCCCTTTGGTCCCCAATATGTACAAACATGAAAATATGTAAGTACACGCAATATCATGTGACTTACCAAAATCCATGTTCTTGACACCTCTTGCACACGATTGGCCCAAAAGACTCCTTGATTTCCACCAATCCGATCGCCGAATAGCCGATCGGTATGCTGCTGACGCAAAACGACCAAAATGCTTGAGTCCGCTTCACCACAATGTCCACGAGGGACTCCGCGATGAGTGGGATGCTACTGAACGCTTCGAGAGGCGGCTTGCCTCTCTAGAGACGACCGTTGCGCAACTTCGTGGTCGCATTTTAGCCCTTTCGGGCTTCCTCTGCCCTGCCGTGTCTTACGGCTCTTATGACTATTCGCCTTATCAACCCCCTCCAAGAGGGGACCCGCCTCCGGGTTCTGGTGTGGCTTAAGCATACCCACATAGAAGGTTGGATGCGTACGCATCGCCTTCGGAATGTCCAAGGTATACGACAAGCCCTTTCGAGCTAGTACCTTTAAAGTCCCCACAAACCTGGGGCGCAGTTTATTCCGCAACACGTTGGAAACTGCATGTGTAGGAAGATTATTAGCGTTTAATAAAACACTTTCTCCTACTTTGTACACCTTTTCGTTACGCCACCCCTTGCGGTCAGCCTGCTCCTTCTGCTTGTCTTGGCTTTCCACCATGGCATCGCAGACGTGTCGTAAGACACTAAGGCGCGTCGATAAGAACTTATCGATATGATTTCGCACAGATACAGGGCTGACATCAGGTAATCCTCCCCCCTCAAGCCCTGGGACACATACACGTTGCGTCAACGGAACCCTCGGATACGCTAATCCGTTCACGTAAAACGGGGTAAGCCCCGTAGTTGCATGGACCGAATTGTTTATAGCAAATTCGGCCATCGGAAGCATCTCACTCCAACTCTTTGGAGAATCCGGACATAAACTCCGGAAAATATCCTCAACAACGCGATTAACGCGTTTCGTTTGACCGTCCGTCTGCGGATGATCCGTAGTGGACATGAAGAGCTTGGTTTCCAGCACCTTAAACAACGCTCCCCAAAATTGTCCCGTAAAACGGGGGTCCCGATCCGACACAACGGAATCGGGTAGACCATGCTGTCGAAAGACACGGTCTAGGAACACTTTTGCTGTTCTTTGTCCATAAATGGACTCTGGCACCGCCGCCAGGTGATCCATCTTGCTAAAACGGTCTACAAAGACCAATATGCCGGTGTTACGAGCCTTATCCTTCGGAAAACCGAAAATAAATCCATACTAATGGATTTCAAACACTCGGTCAGAACGTCTAAGCTCGCCAAAGGCGCAGATGAATCTGCAGAGCGTTTAACCCTCGGAAACATCTCACATGTGCGTATATACGCACCGACCAACTTATACATGTTGGGCCACCAATACAAAGCGCTTAAAGCGCTGTAGGTCTTATCCCGACCAAAATGACCCCCGGTAGGGGCGTCATGTGCCTCAACGAGGCCTTTATACTTCAGTTCCTCATCATGAGGAACAACCACCCGCGGAGTGTGGTCGGAATCAATTCCGACGTGTGAAAGAGACAAACTACGGGTCTCTTTGCTTGGAAGCGCTTCGCGCTTAACCATAGGGGTCTCTACCCCTACCACTGGAGTCGCAACTTGTTCGCCGAATACGGCGTGGTCGGAATCGGTTCCTACCTGCAGAAGAGACGAACTTCGGGTCTCTTCTCTAAACGCCTCGCTCTTAACCTCAGAGGAATCCACCTCTGCCACTGGCAACTCACCAGTCTCACCTTTAACGGCGTGGGGATTAACCGCCGAATCCCCCTCGTTAAGAAACTCTTCCTTAACCTCATTGAGACTGATCATTTCAGACATCCCAATCTCTGGCGTCTCACGCCAGAATCGCTTTTGCGATCGAGCAAAGGTGGGTTCATGACTCGCCAATGCTTCACCCCATCGCGGGTGCGTTGAGCCAATGGACTTAGACTTCCAGTCTATCCATGGATCGTGGCGTTCCAGCCACTTCATGCCCAGAATGAGGTCATACCTCGAGTCCAAATCCAGGACTAGGCAACGTTCTAAGCTGTCGAAGTCCGCAAACTTCAGCTTAAGGTCAATCGAGACCTTGGGTACAGAAACATGTACGCCCGTCGCAAGACGGACCGTGACAACGTCACGAGAACGTGCCGCTAGGGCCTCGGCATACAGCCGACTCTTCTCTACAGAAGCCCGTCTGACATAATTTTCAGACGCTCCAGAGTCTATCAAGACTCTCCAAGGCTTATCAAAGCCTTACACGTCCGCAAGGACTACCAGCAAACCTGGCTGGTACACCAACTCGGTGCTAGAAAGCACCGCTTCCCTCGGGGCTTTGTGCTGTCGTTCCCTACCTTGGGGCTTAACAGCACTGAGGGAACCCCCAGTAGGGCGCCCCGCACCTACTGGGAGCCGTCGTTTCCCGACGGCTTGGGCGAGGGCTTCTTACCTACCCTCGGCCCCTTAAAGCGAATATCTCGCTGGGGGTTCCGCGGACATCTGTTCCGCAGATGATCCGCGCTTCCACACAGGAAGCATCTCAGCGGCCCCTGCCGCTGCAACATTGCCTGGAGCTCCGCTTCAGAACCCAGTGAAGTAGAGTCAGCGTGATTATTAACGGAAGCTTTCTCTTCCGCTTCGACCTGACTCAGGTCCATGGGTTCGGGACCCACCTTAGAGGAACGAAATTTCCTCTCGGCGTTAAACGCCATCTTAAACGCCTCTACCAGGGATTGGGGTCGTATTCGAAATAGCTCCTAACGTGCTGTCCCTTCTCTCAGGCCTCCCATGAACACGGGAATGGACACATCGTCCGATTACGCTTTCACGTACATCCCTGCCAACAGGGTCTTAAGTTCTTGGATATATGTTTCCAAGTCCTTAGTGCCCTGACGGAACCTCAGAAACGCCAGCTGATTCTGGAAAACCAGATCAGACGTGGCATACATGTCCATAAGATTTTGCTTAAGGACTTCCCAGGTCGGGAACACGTCCATGACCGAATCCGAGCATGTAAAAGCCCATGCACGGGCTTACCCGTAAGATGGTTCAGTGCAAGTCCCACTTGCAAGTGATCTGCGATCACGTTCGCTTTGTCGATGGCCGTTTCGACCTCTCGAAGTCACACATAAAGATTATCACCCTTTTCACCGGTGAATTCCTTTATCTTAAAGGACAATGGGGGACGCACCCCCGTGGAACGAATTCCACCTAAACTCGCCTCATGGGCGATGAGGGCACTGACCCTTGCCTTCACGGCCTCAAGGCCCTGCTCCACTAGGAGCTGCATGCCTTCGTCACCAGTAAGAATAACAGCCTGTTAAAGGCTTCCTGCTGGACGAGGGTTAACCTTTCCCAATCGTCCTGATTCATCCCTTGCAGAGGATGCCGTAGCCTACCAACACAGGTGTTGAATTGACTACAAATTCTACCAGATGGAGCCGGTGCGAACACGCACGGTGCGGCTAGCGCACAGAGGAAGACTTTCCTAAAGCGGCGATGTGCAGCTACTTAGCCGATATGCCCTTATAAAAGGGCTTAGTAAGAGAGTACTCTCTTACTCGGGGCCAAAATTTCCCATTATTTTACAAGTTAGCATGAGCTAACGCCTTAACACAAGGCTCGCTTAATAAGGGGGTAGCTAAGGGAAGGACTTCCCTTACACTACAACACTCACTGCGCGCACGACCGGTCGAGGTCGTGCGTCTTGCAGTCTTTTGAGTGAAATGTAAACTGAATGTATATTTAATATGTAATTAGCCTAAATTAATTTAAACTAATGTAAACTATATGTAATACTAAGTAGAACTTACTAAATTCGTACCTAGCTAAAATGTAGTGTACACCACCTGTGTACTAACACGTGGATGGCTGACACGCCTCCACCAAGGGCTCCTGCCCTGATTGGTTAAAATAACCAATAGGTCTAAACCTTTCGGACCGGTCAATAGTGACCCCATCCGTAGTGTACTCACTTAAACAACATAAATAAATGTACCAGAATGTAACTCTGTTACAGCATTCCTACAAATTGGATTTTGTGACTTACACGCACAAAAAATGGACCCTATGTGCAATCTCACCTTTTGCAACTAATCGCTAAGCTTCTTTTCCCTCCTACTTCATCTACATGAAGTACAATCTTTGCTTGTTCCAGAGCACGATGGGCCTTGCGGTACTGGACTTCAACACTGAGATTAGTACGACAATGTGTCTGGACGGTTGTTGGTCTCACTGACGAGTCCGCATCAACCATTGCTACGGAATTTGCCGCAAGAAACTTGACAGTAATATTCGGCTTTGTCAACCCGAGAAAAAAACTGTGCTGTCCAATCATAGTCACGCAAATTTGCTGCAAGGACGCTTTTGTGCGACTGGATGTAATGTCAAATGAGCAGCCATCGGCTTTGCATATGATTCGGGCGCTGATTTCTCGTTTAGCCTGAGTTTTCGTGGCATATCCATGAAGGATATTATGTTCATTGACCTCGTCTTTGAATTGTTCCCAGTTGTCGTAAATTTGGCCCACTACTAGTTCTGGGAGAGGCATCGTCGTAAATTTTGAAGATTTACTGAGAGTCAGAAGCCCTCGTGCTGTTCTTTTGAAAGTCTCCGCGCGCAGCTGTTCTGAAATTCTCCGCGAGCAGCTGCCAGTTTATTTGAAATTTGTTCACACGCGCTGCGCAGCAAGATCACTCAGGGACAAAGGAGCGACAACTCGGCTAGCGCTTTTTTGTCAATAATTTTATCACGTGATCCAGATTTTTGGTTCTCGGTTGGTTCGCGACCCAGGGTCTGCCCTGAGGTTATCCCTGACTTGCGATTTTTTTATTATTATATACAGAATTGCGTATTTGTCAAACATTTTGCGTATCTCTGTCAATAGTTTCAAAAGCTTGCGTATTTTTGTCTTTATTATATATAGAATTGCGTATTTTTATCAATAGTTTGAAAATTTGCGTATTTCTGTCAATAGTTTCAAAAGCTTGCGTACTTTTGTCATTTTCCCTAAATAATAAATAGAACGAGTAGGATTTAAGTCTATTTATTATTGTAGGAAGACAGCCAATTCACTACAATTAAATAGGGCCGACAGACCCCACTCTCTCTCTCCAAGGTGGCGCTACGTTCGGTGTATCCCAGTCGGGAGACGATCAGAAAGTCCCAAGTGTGTTGGCAACGAATTCTAGCCAAGCACCGTACGAATGTCGGAGGTCAAGGTTGCCCCTCGGTTGGATGACCGTCCAGGTCGGTTTCAATCTACTCTGACTAGGTCCCGGATCGGGAACACCACCACCAAGTCAGTTCATCCACCCGTGACATTCCAGCAGTGTCGGTAAAAGCTACTCCCAAAGCATTCCACTCGGATTGCTTATTGACGTGAGAGAAAAACTCTTCTCACGCATTAGGATTTGATGAAATCCATCGCATAAATCGAGAGCACTGAAGACGGTGCTCACGCTCATGCCATAAATGATGAGCTTGGGGAACATAAAGTATGTATTGGCTTAATTTAAAGTATATGTTATGAGATAGACCCCTTGTGATCTATACCGACCATGCGTCCTTATGCACGGCCATAACTCATCACATCCTTCCCACAGATTGATAAGATTGTTCTCATTCTTTGCAGATACAACTTCACGGTTCTATACAAAAGAATAAAATTAAGCGTGCGCTATCACGTGGGCCTTATTAGAGACGAAACCGTCTGTAACAGAAAAGACCATTGCAAACACAGTCGGCTTCACTGCACCTACTTCGCCTATTTTACAGAAGATATCAGTAGCGTATGAAGAGACCAAAAGTAGTCTCGTCTATTGATTGGTTATTTAGACAGTCAATCAAATTAGAAAGGTAAAGGTCTCCTGAATTCTTAAGAGCAAATGTGCATCGTTATCGATCGGACGACGATCTGCTGCTCTACAGCACAGACCAAGATGACTTAAATCGTATAGTTCTTACCAACGATGCTGATCTCAAACGTGAGATCATCTTCAATATCATGCTGCACCAATTTCGGGCATCAAGGTCGGGAGAAGACGTACGCTTCTCTTGCACGCAATTTAACTGTTGGAACCAGTTCAAGTGGGTACGCGCTTGCGAGGATTTTCAGCGCTCAGAGTCTGTGCAACCTGTCCAGGCTCCACATAAATCTCTGTCGGTTCCAACAGAGTGTTGGAAAGTCCATTTGCATGGATTCTGTTTTTCGTCTTCCGCCTAATAAAGTTGAAAGACAGGGATATTGGTCTCCGGTAAACCGATTCAGTAAGATGGTAGTCTTATTGCAGTTTTGGCAAATATATCTGCCACGCAAAGAGTGCGTATATTTTTCGATACGGTATTCCGTTTGCACGGAATTCCAGAGAACATATCCTCGGATAGAGATTCGAGATTCACAGGAGTTTCTGGCAAGGAACTTTCTCGTTATTGGTCACGTAGTTGGAGATGTCAACTGCAGACCATCGAAAATGATTGGCAAACAGAACGTTAACTGTGTTCTGGGCGACATGCTGCGTTCTTGCGCGCATGCATTCGACCAGTGGAGTCACTCACTGATATTGCAATCAGCAATTCTGTGAATGCTTCAACAAAACACACACCGTTATACGTGAATGCCATGCGGCATTCAACGAAACGCACCATAGATTTACTTGGCGATACGCAAAATTTAAGTGGGGGGAAGTGCTGCTCAAATTTCGAGCGAGTCGATGCGAACGAAACACTAGTTGCAGTGGCAACTTGAAAGGGCATGGTGAAAGCGCTTAATGCTCATATGGCAGTCGATTTTACCAATACATATCCATCAACAGTAGATGTCCACATAGTTTTAGTCATATCGACAGGAGCAGGAATACAAAGTAGAAATGAAATTAGAAAGATACTGCAAGCATTTCAGTTTCAGCCGAAAAGCATGGCTGAAGCTATTAACTTTGAATATGCATCTGCTGCAGAAGCGGCAAATAAAGTAGACAAGACATTTGCTGCTAATAAAGCAGTAGACACCTTCGTATTACAGCGCCAACCTTTAATATCAGTAATTTTTCTACACAGAAGGTGCTGCATTAGTTCATTGGAACGTTTAAGGTCCAAAATTTTAAAGGAATGCCTATACATTAGCCATTCTAGCAGTAATAAATGCGACGACACCCGATATTTTATGTCGCTCCCCTTAAATAGTAAACTTTCACTAGCCAAAAAGACAAGATGAGTCCCCACGACGAGTGTCGTGGCAAGCCGGATCGGCCAGAATGATCGATAATCCGAGTTTATTTGTCCTGAGAGAACTTAGTAGACTTTCTTGTTTCGTCTGCTGCCAATCAGCCTTTTCTTATAGGGAAATATTTGCATTCAACACATCCCGGTTCTCATTAAAAAGAGAAAAAAGGGACTTACCCATCGAGGCGAAGTCGACATCAAGGAAAGCAAACATCTTGTGAAGGTCATTTAGACACTTCATAAGTTTGAGAAGCCGTTTTTCGTGATTTTCGACATCGATGGCAGCTTACTCTTCATAAATTTGAGAAACCGTTTTTCGTGCTTTTCGACATCGATGGAAGCATACTCTTCTTTATCCCTCTTTTTTGATTGTCACGGAAGTACCCGCTATATTCTTAAGCGCTGGATTCAAAGTGCTCAAGCCAAACCGGCTGTATCGAGCACTTAGTACTCTGCTTGGTTATTTGACTATTGAGAGCCACTCGAGGTACTGAGAACCGGCGCCCAGAACGTTTGGAAGAGTTTGAGCGCAGGATTCTGCTCGAACTCAGAAATAGTGCTTCCAGTAACACTATGATTTTCGCGTTAAACACGTCAATGCAACGTGCCACGTGGTCTGGTACTGTGTAACCGCAGTACCCACACATCCCCTCTTTTGTGATGCGTGGTGCTCCTTTTGAATAACTGGGGTACTTTATATCTGGAAACCCCGCAAGGAATCCTGCTTTGGCACAGGCATAGTATAGTCATTCCACTTTGCCTAAAAGCGAATGCTTAAAGAAGCGTTTGCGCAAGGTTCACATCTTGCACAAGACATTTATTGTAGTTGTCAACAAATCGTTTCACGATTGACATTCGTAATCTTATTTTCCATATTCTTCCGTGATGACTTCAGCCGCCGAAGTAGCAGACATGAAGAATAATCAATACAAGCACCGACATCTTTCCTCGGTACTTGAGTTAATTGGTGATCGAGTAGGTCTTCGCAGTCCTACAAGATATCAACACATCGAAAACAACGTATGCCCATAGTCGGGGTTGTGAATACCCGTGCGATAGCCTAGGCAGGGGTCCCAAAAACAAATAATCCACTTTGTGCGGAACATATGGTTCCGCATACAAAGAAACGGAAGTGGCTGCTGCCACCTCTGAGTGCTGCCTTTTCGCACGGGGATCACTACGGTACCAACACTTGGTGCTGCGTCTTCACACAGATTCCCACACGTTTGGAGGTAGTAGAGCCCTTAAGACTCTACTTGATAAGTTCATCTTCTTCGGAATCAGCATAGCCTTGTGATGACTCACTTTCGCCGCTATAATCGACAGGCTCTATGTTGTAATCGTCATATAGAATTTTGTCGATCAGCAAACGAGCGGGGCTTGACATGATAGATGCTGCCTTAGCAATATCTGCAGCAGGGGTCACACTGTCCCTTGACTAGATGATTGAAGATGTTTCCACTATACTTGTACCCAAGATTTTAGCTCGAGACTTATTGTAAGTTGCTAAAGTATTAGCCTCGAGTCGACAGCTGCCTTCAAGCCGCCGTTCTTTCCGCTCATTCCGACAACAAATTTACATTTGTTTCTTGCCTATTTGCTCAACACAACTATACATGTAAGCCTGTTATAGCACCACGGTTACAACAGTTCTTCCAAGCTGAGATGTACGCAGAAACGCTGTCATTTAAAGGCTTGTAGGTTGCGATATTCCCCGCTTGGAATTCCAGGTCATATTTCCAGGGATAGGGTACATGCTCCCATTCTAGTTAACGCAGTCGACCTTCAGGCACTTCCGATATGAGCGATAATTTCCCATTTAAAAATGTTTACCGGTTGAGCTAATTCCATTCGGATTACAAGAGGTAGTGTTGTACCTTTAATACCATTAAAAGCGCTAAAAATTAAATATAAAGGTCCCGTATTTTTATGATCTGTTGATAGAAGGCAACGGGTAAGCCATTACTCGATATTTACGAATGAATGTATTTTCTGGAACGTGGTAGACGCTTGGGAATGCCCACGGAGATGAAAAACTTGGTCCACATAAGCCTTGGGATGCCATACAGAGGAACTAAGCTTTCCTTTCCTTTTCCGATAATGGTGGAAGTAAGCTTGCGTCTCAGCGTCACAGCGACGATCAACACGACTCGGATGGACGCAAGTCAGTGGGACGAATACCGATATGGTGGGCTCCTTGTACACCTCGTGTTTATACTCGAAGTAACGAAGTCTCGTGGGTTTATGGATATCAACAACATAAGGAATCCAGCCAGCACCTCTTTCTTCAGCGAACCGGGTAGGTCAGTATACTAATCTGCCCGATCACTGCAATCATCACGTTGACTCGACAATCCACCTTGGTAACCTTTCCCACCTTTTGTACCCACCGTTGCGCTCTATGTTCCAACTCTTGACAATTTATGCGTATTTCATAGCAAGGATAGATAATACTTTGTGTTAGCTCCTGGTCCACCGGGGAGCGAGCGGGTAGTGGTAAAACCATGTTTCAAAAACGGGTGAGTTGCGTGAGTGCGATTCCCCAGTAATTCTTGTCCGGGTACTTCCAGGCAGCCCAATACTAATCTTCTTGGGAGCGAATGCAGCCTGAGGGTGCCTTGTTAACCCCCTTGCGGCTGAGACAATGACGTGAAGTCGCCTGCACAGGAAAGGAAATCGTAGACTGATTTATTTATCCCTAGTATCCAATGATCCTAATTTACACCACATCAACTCATGTGATATACCTGAAAGCTATATATCCTAAAATACTATCAAATGTTTGATCAATATTAAGGGGAGTCAACATGACGTTTTTGAGGGGGGATAACTGATGGGGGGATTCAGATTTACCTGGGGGGATAAAGTTATCGGGTACCCGAGGAGCTGGGTGAAAACGTTATCCCCTTTCCCCCAGTCCGGGTATCCCAAATCCCCCCCGTCCCCCCGCCATCAAAATCCACTTGACACACTCGAGCGCGCTCCTCCACAGTTCCTCCACACAACAACAACAACAACGGCGCTCTCCTCCAGACTTTACCCCAGACACCATCACCGACAATCTGCCTAATCTGCCTGCAAAGTACGATCAACGCGCTTCGACGGCCTTCCTGCGCTCCCCCCTGCCTCTAACGCCGTGATGTTGTAAACAATGGGGGACAGCACTACTCCTAAAGGGCTAAGCCACTGGGGGACGAGTCACACAGGACACGTGGGGACTGGGGTGTTGGTGGCGGGTACGCGCTGGTGCAAGGAGTGAGAAAGGGGAGCTGCGGATTCTTGGCGAGTAAAAATTGTGAAATTCCCCACGTCGACTAGGTGAAATAAGACGGTTTGTTATATGTTGGCAGGGGTGATGGACGGGATCTGATCCGGGTTTATCAGGGGTGACAAATTTTCGGGGTTTTGTCATGTTGACTCCCCCTATTACCATTCGTAGAGTTACCTTGTATCCTGACCTTCTTACTTCGTCTTGATGCTTGGATCTGGTCCCCGCGCTTCATTCATTGTCCGAGCATAGTGAGGACACTAATTGACCACTATATCTAATATTCCTTAGTCTAGGCAGCTATTTTCCTGCTCTGCTTCCCAAATATACTTTCGAATTGCCCGCAAATATCATTTTCATGTGTCCCAGAACAAGAACCATTCGTACCTGTACACTTGATCCTGCATGCTATAGCCGTCAAACATCGCTGTGATTCTCCATCGTTAATAAGTCTCTAGATGTTCCGATTCTCGGGCATCTCTTCCATCTTGTCGCTTCAATTGACACTCGACCAATCAAAATAATCGGGAAGCCTTTTTTATCCATTTTTCCTGCAGTTAATAGCAGTTGACCGTTGGGGGTTTCTATGAAATCACTTGAGCCTGAGTCCTCTATCAGAGATAACAACGGTTGGGGCACGGTCTCACACTCCATTATGATACCAGCTTCCCTTAAATACGTGTCATAACCATCTCTTCTATCGTCATGTAAGTTCCCCACCCTAAATTGTGCCCTTCGTGTTCACTCAAAAACATTATACGCTCGCCATGGGGATAAAAGCGTCATCGGACTCTTGTGATCCTGCTACGAGTTAACCCTCAAGCAGGGTGGTCTGGATAAAGCATTCTGCTTCTACTGAAAGAGGCGGGCTTCTGAGGCGGTTGCCGCGAAGAATTAACCACGGTGTGTCTTACCAACAAAATTAGCGATCTTGCAGGGTGAGAAGGACCAGGTGCATCTAATTTTGCTGACACCATAGGTCGTTCATCACAACAATTTTCTCGCGCCATGTTGCAGTGTAAGTGCTCTTCCTTTTCTCCCCGGGAAACATGGATTGATCTTTCCTCAATAAAACATATTACTTATATCATCGGGTAGGTGAGGTGGCCGTGGAGTTTTTTAGATCTCCTCGAAGCTGCCGTGCGTCACCTAACCGTGCACAAAGCGCATATCCAGGGGTTCATTGACAGCCTGCAGTGTGACATCCGAACTACTGCTCGGGACGCCAAGGAGATGCGTGGTCAAATTGCGGTCGCGGCTTGACAACCTAAAGACGGCATGAGAACTTATTTTGGCCGAGATCTCCCTGTTGCAAGGTCAGGATCAGAAGTGGTTTGCTTCATTTCAAACCCTTCCGGACAGACACGACCAGCCAAAGACACGGGTCGCGTAGCTGCTAAAGGGTCCTGCTCAATTTGTCCAACTTGGGGGACGAGGTGGCCACCAATTGCCTGTTCCGTCACCCCGCAGTCGTCTTCGCACACCGAATCTTCCATTACGGGCCATTTTAATTTTAACTGACTTCTCCATCGATTGGCTTTTCATCGGGAAGAATACAAAGGCCACCAGGTTCATGCGAGAGCGGGCTCCGCCTGTGAGACAGCATCGACCTACAACACCAGTCGGGTTCCCTGGTTTCAGGGCATTTCAACCCAAGCCTACCTTTTTGCTCCTCCTCCCCAAGCTGCCATGGAAGAGAAGCAGGTTGATCATCCAGAAGCAGCTCCTCCGGGGCTGTTTGTTTTTGCTTTTAAATGGAGCATTAAGCTCCTTGCCCTTGGAGAACTTATTGCCCGATAACCATAAAGATGAATCGAAGACCGGCACTAAATGATTATCATCGTTGTGTGAAGCAGCACCAGTGGTACCAAGTGGAGACGAAGGGGACGAAGAAAATTAATATAAAAGTTTTCTCGAGGAGCAAAAACTTGGACTTTATATCTCTCGCGAGTTGCCCCGACGTGTACTGAAGAGTCTCCTTCTTCCGGTCACATCATCGACCTAAAAATCCCTCCGACTACACGTTCAAGTGTAACCGGACAGCCGTCTTATTGTCAAAGCAAGCCTTCGTCCCATCTGAGGAGATCAAAACTAACATTCCTTCGAGCGACGTGGAGGAAGAACAAGAAAAGGAGAAGAGGCTAAGCTCGCCGTAGAATTTTCTGCTCTCCCTCTCTACTACCTTCAGGTCCAGTTTCCCCGGTCTCCGGGGCAGCTACCGCTTATGTACGACTGGTTTCCGCAGACCAAGTATTTACGAATTTCAGCCCTGGATCGCTGCGCCCCTGTAACAGGGGTGGTGTAAGAGCTTACCCTCTATGGTTGCGTTGAGCAACAGGTAAGAAACATGTAGGAAATTGACAAATTGACACGAGTTGGGGGCACATGCAATATTCAGATGTGACAGTGTCGCCGTTAGCGCCTTACCATCTGGGAGGAAGTTTCTCTAAAAGAAGCGCGTCCTACTTGATCAGGGGCGTACGGGAGGCAAGAAAGTGTTTGTTGTTTTAGAGTCGAAAAATAAAAATATACTAATTACAAATGCGTACTTTAGAACCTAACCTAAAATTCCTAATAAAAGCAAATATAAAGTTAAAATTCCAAAGTAGCTAAAAATGCATAAGTGACCACTATGGTCGCGCTTCACTTGAAGTTTGTATGTAGTCCCATATCGGACTCTATACACATCTCTTGCAAAACTTCAACACACCTTCCGCGATCATCGTGTAATCACTTGATATCACTTCAATCCAATCTCATTACGTAGCGTGAAACCTTAGCTGCACACAGTGGCTTCGTCAGAAGATCTGAGACCATTTCATCACCGTCCACGTGCAGTGGTTTCACTGCCTTGCGCTTCACGTAGTCCTTGAGAAACTTTATTTATATCCACATGTTTTGAAGCAGCACCATAGCTTCGTCTTCGAGTTGCCTTATGGCCGCTTGATTTTCCATTCGTAAGATAATCTATCTTTCAACTTGTAAGCCAATTTCCTCCAGCAGCTCCTTCAGACCGAGAACTTCTTTCCCTCTAACTGCGGCGGCCACGAATTCCGCCTCGGCAGTCGATAATGCAACCGTGTCTTGCATCTTGCAAGCCCATCCAATCAACATACCATTCAGCGAAACCACACAACCACTCACACTCTTTCTATCGTGTTTGTCACCAGCGAAATCAGCATCTGTGTATCCAATTAATTGCAAACTTCCATCACTCTTGGCTTCACAGTCCAGATGCAACTTCAACTCCTTCTAAACCTTCAAATATCTTATTATCTTCTTCGCCAGTTTGTAGTCGCTCTGCTTTGGCGCATGCATACGCCTCGTAACTCTGTGAACTGCAAACAAAATGCCCGGCCACGTACATCTTGAAATTCATAGTAAACTTCCAATCATCGATTAAAACACCTTCTGTGTTGGAACACCTGCCGTTGCATTCTTCGGTAAGAAATTATCATCTTCGCCATCATCATTTGTATCCGTTATCGGCAGCTTCAACGAATTTGCCTGTTCCATTTTGTACTTTTCCAGCAATTCGAATATCGTTGCTTCTTGGTCCATGGTGTACCCGCATCCTTGGTCTCCACGAATACGTATCCCGAGAAACTTCTCCACTAATCCTCGGTCCTTCAACCATAGTATCTTCATCTTAACAAAAAAATCATCCACCAACTGTTCCGTCGTTTCCGTCACTAGTAGATCGTCCGCGTATACTCCAACAATTGCTATTGCAACGTGTTTGTTCCTCAAAAATATACACGTGTTAGTCGTACACTGTGTGAAGTCCAGATCGATAAGTGTCTTCCGTAACAGTTCGTACCACATACTTCTAGCCTGCTTCAAACCATATAAGTTTTTCTTTAAACATAAAGCTAGATTCTTGGTCGAATTCACACCAAAATCCTTCAATACTTCGTTTGTACTAGTTATGCCTTGAGGTATCTTCAGAAAAAATCGCGAAGTTCTTGTCCGTGTGTGCCTTCGGATATGAGCTTGGTACATCCCCAATGTCGTGCCGGTACGTTCTGCAATCGTGCCATAGCAAGCACCACCTTTATGTTGCTTAATTCCATCACCGTTGAAAACGTTAAGACAAAATCCCTGCCGTACACCTGTTTGTCGCCACGCGCCACTAGGCGTGCCTTGTATCGCCCGATTGTGCCGTCCACCTTCAGCTTCGTCTTGTATACCCATTTTGTGGGTATATCCCGGTTACCTTCGCATTTTATCACTTCCCATGTGTCCATATCATGCAATGCCTTCAATTCTGCATCTTCTGCTGTCTGCCACATGTTTGCGTGTTCCTTCTTGTGAACCTCCTTGTGGCTGTGAGAATCATTTGCATATTTCACCGTGGCTCCAACATGATTGGGTCCCAGAACTGCGTATACCGCCAACACGTGCTCCTTTACAGCTGTTTCCACTACATTTACTTCTTCGGTCGCGTGTGAAGCTCCTTGCACGCCTGACTTCTTCCTTGTTTTCTTCTCTTTCACCGAGTTCTTGTATTCCTTGAACCTCGTTGTTTCCCGCACGTTTCTAATTACCCTTTCGTTTACTTGCTATGATGCTTGCTGTGTCTGGTAGCCTGTATTCCCGGAACGTTCCATCTCAACTCCGTTATGCGATTCCATGTTATCATCCACGTGATTATCCACGTCAGCTTCCACATCTTCTTCCGCAAATCTTTCTCCGGCTAGTGCATTCGTGACTTGTTCGCTCGCTTTATTGTCCAGCGTTTCAATTTGGCTAATGTGCCGCGTCGTCGAATATTCGCCGTCAAAATGGATCCATTAACTTCTACAGTAAAGAGTAAATCCCTGCGCAGCCGCACTTTCATCTTGTCCCTTCAGTGTACAAAGTTACACCCCTTCTGCATAAAATTACCAAGGGAAATCAGGTTACTTGTCAGCTTTGGTGAGAATTAGACTTCTTGTAAGACTATAATGTGTCCTGGTCATCGATACTTCTCAAGAAAACCTTAGTAACCTTTAAGAAACCTCCATCGGTCAATGTTAACTTCATTCCACCCGTGCATGTCACTACATCCTCCAAAATATTTTCGCCACCAACGATGTGACGACTGGCTGGCTCCACTATCGAGAATCCACACATAGTCTTCATCACTGTCACCCAAACTTAATGATCCAGACCATTCTGAACCCGTTTCGGTTGTATCTAAACCTTACGCCTTCTCGAAACTACTCTGCGCCTTGCATGACCTTTTTTCTTGCGCTTATCAATCTTTTTTGCACATTCTCTGCGAATATGTCCTTTTCCACCACAGTTGTGACACATAATCGCTCTCTTGTTGTCCTGAACCGCGCTTACACCCATCCTTTGCGTCCTTCTGATTCTGACGTGATCTTCTTCAACCTCCTGAGCCCACTCTACCAATTCTTGCGCGTGCAATATGTAGTCTGTTCTTGCTGGGTTGTAACGCGTCATCATTTCCTACTTCAGACTCGGAACTGCAGGTATAGTAGATGCTCGTTCCAGGACCTTCCGCGTCCTTTTCGCTTTCGAACCTTGTTGATGCGAGATTGTGACTTTATACACACTCCACATCTGATTCAGAACGTAATGCAAAGTCTGCAATACTTGCCACCATACTCCAATGTTTGACCGAAAATATATTGATGCGGCGCGATCAAGGTATTCGCCGAGCTTGTTGACCTTGAGCCGCTAGGTCCATGCAAACCAGACGAGATCTCCTCTATTTCCAACGCTTCCATGAAGAAATATGTGTGGTGGAGCAGCTGATCAAATTTTGAGGCTTGGACAGTCGTTCCCACAGTGCTCGGACTACCGACTAACGAAGGGGGCCCTCCGGTTGTCCTGTGACAGGCCTATGTCTTACTCACCTTTTGTACCCGACGGTTTGGGCGTGGGTCACTCTCCAGGTGACTGGGACGTAGATAAGACATAGTCTGTGGAGGTAAAGATCAGTTGGAAATGGGTCAGGTTCGGTGCGGGTCTGTGCTTTATGAAATGGGTTGGGTCGGGTCTGGGTGCACTTATTTTGAAAATGGGTTGGGTCGGGTATCGGTCTGCAGATCAAGCGTTGGGTCGGATCATGGTTTTCCCCAAACCTGACCCAACCTGACCCATTTCCACCCCTAGCCACAATTCTTGGAAATCGATATGGTAACCAAGGAAATAAATGAAGTCATAGTCATGGTTATCCATTACTGTAGACCGTAAATGCACTTCTCCGGCAAAGAACTTCCTGTCTGTAAATGATTATCCACGGTTTGGGAATTTGTGGGCGGGTATTGTAGATAACCGTGCAAAATCCAAGATGTAGTTTAGTTATTGATGACGGGTTCATCTAATATCTTCGTGAGCTCCGTCGAGGGATTGCACTTTTGCTCTTCAATCATCTCGCTCAGCCCACTTTCAGAGGAAGAAAGGGACTTAGACGTCGTTATTCGAGATCAATCACTCCCTGTGTCTAGGAATACATAATATATTGGGTATTTCCTTAGCGATCTAGGCTTACGAGGCTCGGCGATCAAGTGGTGAAGACTTCCGCCACGTGGTCAAGTACCCCTTCGCTGATTGCCACTAGATCGACACCGTCGATCTGCGATCATCGATCATCGATCTGCGATCATCGATCATCGACCTGCGATCATCGATCTACGATCTCGCCAAACCGCACAAAATCAACTAGATCGATCTGCGATCTGCTATCATCAAATCTGCGATCTCGACAAACCGCACAAAATCAACTAGATCGATCTGCGATCTGCTATCATCAAATCTGCGATCTCGCCAAATCGCACAAGATCAACTAGATCGATCTGCGATCATCGATCATTGATCTGCGATCTTCGATCCCCAGTTTTTCCCCGGGATCTCGAATCTACGATTTTGCACCTGATCGACACCCGTCGATCTGCTACGAATTCACTCGTTAACAATTAAGTAAGTGGCGTTAAAAAATCCCAGATAAAGCTAGCAAGTTAAAAAACATAAATTCCAAGAAATTTAGTATGGAGCTTCTAGCTTGTGTATCCATATGCATTTAAAGCCAATGCGGTTTCATCTTTAAAAGTATTTCACCCGAAGGGTACATATAACTACAACAACCATTAGACAGGAACACTAGTAGGAGCTTCGACTGGTGTTTTAAGATACCTCCCTCCTTAACTGCTTGGCGCAAGAAGTGGTAGAGACCGACGAAAAAGAGAATAATACACTCCAAGAAGGTATTGTTGCGTGGCGCAACCCCGTTTCTTAGCATACGTAGGAAAAATCCATTCCATGTGTTTTTTCGTTGCCAAGCCAAAGGCCATTTAGAAGTATCTGCGCCTTCATCTCCACTCTACAATGTCAATCATAAGAAAGTGTCAGGAAGAATAACCACAATAAAGTAATTGATTTACAATCTTGCAGCAGACGTATTGTGATCCATAAAAGTGGAATAACCTGAGTGACATGATGATGGGGTTAGTTTCCTTTTCTATTAATGTACCTAACCAACCGAGTTGCCACTTACTTGTCGTTATATGCCTTCACTCGCTCTATATTAACAATAACAATAACAATAACAACAATTTAGCGGTGACGACGATAGACATAGTGACGCAACTCAAGAGTATCGCACCTTTCGTCTTCAACGACATCGTTCGTGATCTCATTGGTTCAAAGTCGTCCAAGAGATTAAAAGATGACGTCCCCATGTAATAGACAGCCACAGACATGTTACACAACAAAAGCTCATTGCGTAAACCTGCCTGCCAAACCTCGAATGACAATTTTCGATCCACCGCTGGCACCAGAACCTACGGAAAACTCGAGAGCGTCCACGCTGCTCACGAAAACGATGCGTCCACAATTCTTAGCTTCAATCATTGCTGTTAAAGAAGCCTTTTGCAATGAAATGCAGTGAAAATCCTTCGTTAAGACTTTTTAACAAAAGGATGCGAGTGATTTCACCTTGAGCAAAACGACAGCGTTATAGTAATTCGTCGATACAACGTCTTGCTTCCAAAAGTTTCCAGGCTTCAAACGTCTGTGGGCAGCATACACGATATAATCGGTAGGTCGTTCATAGAAAGCATTAGCTTCCTGTACTACATTTGCCACTTGTTGTGAGTCGATAATATAACATTCGAACACAAACACGGCTTAATTTGGTCCTGCCACTTTCTAAATTTTATATCATCAATAATTAGGGAATTGTTAACGCCACTTACGGGGAAGCTCGTCTCCCACTTTTTTAGAATAAATAACTTGCGCCACAAAAGAAGTGTCATCAACATTTTTGTAAGTGGCGTTAATAATTCCCTATACTTATTGGAGAAAACTTACAAACCCTTTGGGGGAAAATGAAAACCATACTCTTCACAGACGTTTCCATACCTTAGCCAGTCTTGCGTGAAAACAAGCGCATCGACAGTTTCTGGCTTTAGAAAGCTCCAAAAATCATCCAGAATTGTCCCTGCAGTACTGAATACCTGGATAATTTATCAAGCATTACAGTATTTACTAGTTCTATCACTCTTACACTATTCTTACCGATTCGCTGGCAACAGTTGAAGCTGGAATGCGAAGAATATCCTTTGTCGTTTTGGCAACAGTGTGATACCGTTGCTCCTGCAATTTTAACCAGCTAAGGATGTCGAATTCCTTGATCATCGGAGTGAGAGGAGCTGCCAGGTAGCGGTCCAAGTCACTTCCGATTGTAACCTGAGATTTTGCAGAGCTAGCTAGAAATGGGTTGAAACCATCCTCATCATCCATGACAGTAGACAGTGATGATGGAACACTTGTTACAGCTGGTTCAGGGGTATCCGGATGATAATTTAGGTTGTAATAGTCAAGAATCGTGATGGAACATATTAACGAACCAGATGCAATGTGGCAATAACTATAAAAAACCATTTACGATGATTGAACTTCAGCAGCCCGCTCATACCACAAATCAGAATCGGTTCCATACATCTTTGCAAAACTCCCGGGGTCTTGTACTCTGGATCAAGAATAAGTTCGTATGCGAAGATGGTCTCGGACTTGGCCCAGTATTTCTTGAACTTTTCCAACATTGGACGTGCCATCAAACGGATGAATTCAACAGGGTATTGCATCCCATTTTCCAGTTTCGTGTAATCCTTGTGATCTTCAAGAAGAAAGTGATTCGCTGTTGGATATTTTTGATCCCGAAAATATTTCATTTGCTTTACAACAATTGGTCAACTCAGTGATTCATATTGGTATAATAGGTGCAATTGGCACTTCAATAGTAGCTCGCCGTGTCCAAACCTCAGAGAAACTTGTAGAGTGCTTGTGCTCGTGTCCAATCAGCGGGATCTGGATTGCTTTTATAGTTGGCATCATGGATATATAGCTTGCAGAACACATGATGATATGGAGCCACTGATTCCAGCATTTTCAACGTCGAATTCAAACGGGTAACAAAATCTAGAGTTGGCTTCCGTCCATAGCTGATTTTTAATTTTCTCGAATAATTGTTGGCGGCTCGGTGAGGCAGACACATATTTGATGCTCTGCCTTATCTATGTTGTCAATGTTGTCAAGAGTGGTGTAGTGACGCCTCGCCAAGCAACCATGTGATGCTAAGTTGTGTGTTCAACATCAAGTTGAGCGTTCGACATAAGTTGGGGAGAGTGACGTCATACGATGACGTCATGGTTTTGAATGACGTCATGTTCTAGAAGCTTCTAGAATAATCCAGGCTTAGACGTAGCAATGAGCGAACTAAGGACCTTAAATATATTTACTTTGCATTTTGTCATCTACTACTCAAGTGCGCCTATACTTTTGGTTATGAGCCCAAGCCCCGTCTTCCCTGCCCCCGCCACCGAACACGTTTTCATCATGGACGCTGCCACTGCTTTAAAGTCGTGCATCAACAAGCTTGATGGCACCAACTTCCACACATGGAAATTCAAGATGCAGATGGTGTTGGAGGAGCGAGACCTATGGGAGGTTACGTGTGGAGAAATCAAGTTGGAGCACCTCACGAATTAGCTGGACAAGTCAAAGTTCAAGAGCAAGTCAAGAAAGGCGCTCGCAATTGTTTTTCTCGCGCTGGAGGACTCGCAGCTGCCGTTGGTACGGTCGGCAAAAGATGCGCAAGATGCTTGGTCAAGACTGGTTGGACAATTCGAGAAGAAGAGCCTGGCGAACAATCTCTTTCTTCGTCGAAGATTTTTCACTACGATGATGGAAGAAGGAGATGATGTGCTGGAGCACATCAACAAGCTCAAGAAGCTCGAGGAGAAGCTCGACGCGTTGACGCGCAAGTCAGCGAGGATGACATGGTTATCACGCTTCTTGCCAGTCTGAGCGGTTCATACCAGTTCCTTATCACGTCATTGGAATCAAGAGCTGACACGTTGACATGGGAGCTCGTGACGTCTCGGCTTCTGCACGAAGAAATGAAACGCAAGTAACAAGGTGGCGGTGCTGAAGGAATCGCACATGCTCAAGGTCAAGCCTTTATGACAAGCGAAAATGGAAAACTCAAGGGACGACAGGCGCAAACGCAAAGGACGAGTGCCTGTCACTACTGCGGTGAGAACGTATTGCGAAGTGCCCAGTCCGGATACGCGAGAACGGAGAGAGGCAGAGACCACAGCGATCAAACGTCGCGCAGGTTGAAGACAACTCTAGCGACTTCCTCTTCTCGGTTGGTGGCGACGCGGGTGTCTCCAAAACAAGTGACATGTGGCTGGTCGACTCGGACGCGACGCAGCATATGACGTACTCAAAAGAGTACATGGAGAATTACAATAAGATCACTCCGGTGGACGTACATCTTGCGGACGACGGCGTGGTTCAGGCAGTTGAAGTGGCGACATAGTGATGTTGATAAAGACACCAAGACGTCGAGAAGGGTTTACTCACAGTTGTATGGAATATTCCGAAGTTGTCGCAAAATCTGTTCTCCGTCGGCCACTTTACCAAGGATGTCGGACCTGTGACTTTCAAGAGTGACGGGTGCTTTGTGAAAACGAAGTGAATCAAGTTGAAACTCGGTGCTCGTGAAGGAAAAGGACTTTTCAAGCTCTGCATGACGCCAAGAACACCTGATGACGAGGCTAATGCGGCAAGTTCAAAGAATCGCCAAGAGTAAACCGCATCGTATCTCTGGAGCCTTCGACTTGGTCATATCAGCCACGGCGGTCCTGACGCCATCGTCAAGAAAGGCTATGGGACTGGCATTCCGATTACATCAGTGAAGCATTGGGAGGTATGAGACGGGTGTGCACTCGGCAAGCAAACGCGAGTCAGCTTCATGAAGTCGTCGCCAAACCGTGCAAAGCAATTGCTGGAAGTTATTCACAGCGACTTATGCGGCCATATGCAGACCCAGACGCTTGGAGGCAAGCGTTTCTTTGTGACGTTCATCGATGACAAGTCGCATTTTTGCGTGGTGTACCTGCTGCGGAACAAGTCGGAGGTGGCTACCAAGTTTGCTGCATACGCTGCGTTTGCTGAAACGCAGACCGGCAATCGAGTGAAGACGCTCCGGAGCGACAACGGCGGTGAATACACTTCAAGTACGATGGCCAAGTTTTGTGAGGATCGAGGCATCAAGCAGAAATTTACGCCACCGTGCACACCTCAGCTAAACGTAGTAGCGGAGCGGATGAACAGGACGCTAGTGGAGTGTGCGCGCTGCATGCTGGAGCACGCCGGATTATCGAAGAAATACTGGGGAGAAGCAGTGATGACAGCCAAATTTCTCCGCAACCGATGTCCAACGTGCGCCATCAGCCATGGCAAGTCACCTCGCCATATTTGGACTGGCAAGAAGCCTTTGCTGGCCAATCTCAAGGTGCTCGGTTGTCACGAGTTCGTGCACATACCGAAAGATAAGCATTCAAAGCTTGATGCTCGATCGGTGCGATCTCGTTTTCTTGGTTACTCGGAGCATGGGAAGGCGTATCGCTTTGGGGAAATCGAGAGCAGTCGCGTGTAAGTAAGCCGCGACGCGCAGTTTATGGAAGACGTCTTCGACAGTGGGAGGCGCGACTATTCTTAGAAGGAAGAGTTGGCGGATCTTCCGACAAGTGATAACAAAGATACCACGGATGAAGGGCATCAATTCGAAATGAATGAAAACAGAAATGAAGAAGCTGCGCCGAATCAAGACTTTGATCCCGGCAGCAAGAGACATTTGCGCACGCAGTCCCTTCAACAAGCTGTAGACATTCCAAAAGCCAAGCGATATGCGGTGCCAGGTCGACAGCAGCCGATGGACGAAATGTCTGCTGAAGCTCAAGCAAAAAAAGATTTTGAGGCTGCGTACGTCATGGATTCAGTAGGAGAAATGCCAACGACGTTCAAGTCGGCGATGGAATCCAGCGACGCAGACAAATGGAAGGAAGCGTGTAATTCAGAAGTGGAGTCGCTTTGCAAGAACAAGACGTGGATTCTGGTACCTCTACCAAAAGGACGCAAGGCAAACAGCTGCCGATGGGTGTTTCGAGTGAAGGAGAATCAGTTTGGAGAAATCTAGCGGTTCAAGATACGACTAGTGGCGAAAGAATTCTCGCAGAAGTACGGCATTGACTATGAAGAGACGTTCGCGCCTGTGGACAAGTTTACGTCGATCAGGGTATTACTCAGTCTGGCGGCCAAGTACAAGCTTACTGTGCATCAGATAGATGTGGATATCGCATTCCTTAATGGCTCGCTAGACGAATACATATACATGGTGCAGCCAGACGGATATGTGAACGAAGATAAACCAGACTACGTGTGCAAGCTCAAGCGTTCGCTGTATGGCCTGAAGCAATATCTACGTATGTGGAACAAGACGATGAACGAGTTTATGCCGAAACTTGGGTTCAAGAAGTGCAAATCTGATCATTGCATCTACTTGAATCGGGACGGTCAAGACATGATGTTTGTGGCGCTATATGTGGACGACCTGGTTGTCGCGAGCAGCAGCGATGGGATGCTGAAGGATACGAATCAAGCGCTTAGTGATCAGTTTGATATGAACGACATGGGAAAACTTAAGTATTTTCTCGGAATGGAGATCAAGCACGATGTGGCTACTGGGAAAACGTCGGTGCGGCAAACCAGGTTCGCGAAGGACATTCTCGAGAAATTCAAGATGGACGAAAGCAGCCCCGTGAAGACGCCGCAGGATCCAAGCCTAAAACTAACCAAGGCCATGTGTGAAGGATGCTGCAAGCACCAAGAGACTATGGCAAATGTCCCGTACCGGAATGCAGTAGGATGCCTCAGGTATCTCATGGTTGGTACTAGTCCGGACCTAGCAGCAGCAGTGGGAGTCTTGAGCCAGTTCGCAGCGGAACCTTGTCTAACACATTGTCAGGCACTCAAGAGGGTTTTCCGTTACATTCAAAACACGAAAACACACGGCCTAGTGTTTCAAGCGAGTAACTATGAAGGACTATAAGGCTACTCGGACGCAGACTGGGCCGGTGACATCGAGTCTCGACGGAGCACAAGCGGCTATGCATTTATGATGAACGGCGAATGAATCAGTTGGATAAGCAATAAGCAGCACACCGTGGCACTCTCGTCGACTGAAGCTAAGTGCATGGCGCTATCGGAAGCGACGCAAGAGGCAGTATGGCTCAAGGTATTTTTGTGTGAGCTGGACGAGATGACAAGTGATGAAGCGGTGAAAATCTACGAGGACAATCAAGGCTCCATCGCGTTGGACAAGAATCCTGAGTTCCACAAGCGCACCAACAACATCGACATTCACTATCACTTTGTCCGCGAGAAGGTTGAGGATGGTCAAGTGGTACTGCAGTATATTTCGACGCTTGACATGCTAGCAGACATATTGACGAAGCCGATTTCGACGCTCTCAGGACCAAGTTGGGCATCATAGTAGCTGACGAGTCGAGAGAGAGTGTTGTCAATGTTGTCAAGAGTGGTGTAGTGACGCCTCGCAGGCAACCATGTGATGCTAAGTTGTGTGTTCGACATCAAGTTGAGCTTTCAACATAAGTTGGGCAAAGTGACGTCATACGATGACGTCATGGTTTTGAATGACGTCATGTTCTAGAAGCTTCTAGAATAATCCAGGCTTAGACGTAGCAATGAGCGAACTAAAGACCTTAAATATATTTACTTTGCATTTTGTCATCTACTACTCAATTTCCCCTATAATTTTGTTCTAAGGTAGCAGTTTACAACAGCAGTTAGCCATAAACAACCAGCGAAAATTTTGAAGTAAAGTCTCATACGTTTTCCACAAACATCAGCGATCTGGGAAACATCATCCTGAACAGTTAAATTCAAAATATGAGCGCAGCACCGTATGTGGAAGTACAGTCTGCCAAATAGCAGTACCGATTTAGATTAAGACTTGAAATCAAGCGCCGCACAGCAGCATTGTTTGATGATGCATCATAAACAGTTAAGCACATGCACTGTTGTGTAACCAACATATTATTAGAGCAATCCAATAGGTTTGGAATGAAGTTAGCATGTTTACTTTACCTTGGTTGCAATGTTCCAATCTGCCAGAGTCCCTTCCAAGGACTCCGAAATGCATTGACCTGTATGTGGGTTGGGTAGGGTATTGCATGACAGAACATGTTTCTGCAGTAACCAATATTTTGTGATGTAATGGATAGTAACAACCATATAACTAATAGATAACGTCTAATATGCCCCTGTTTTGGTCCAAAAATTCTAAAATGCCCCTCTTTTTCAAAAATTACAAAAATACCCCTGGGTTTTCGCGGTGACGTTTTGGATGGCGAAGTAAGTTCATTAGGGTTTTATATCAGAGCCAGCTGTCGCAGTCAGATTGCTCAGATCGGTGAGATTGCGGCCACGATCCACGCCAAGATCTGAGAGATCTGAGCGAAGATCATTGCAATCATGGAGGTCGGTGCCTGCTTTGACAACTTTGCTGCCGTGAAGCGTGCTGCTGCGTACCATGCCTCTATCAATGGGTATTATTTTAATGTGGACAAGCACGACAAGAAACGCCTGGTATTGGCTTGTCAAAAAAACTACTGTCCCTATCATCTACGTGCAATCATTGATTGTCACTCAGTCTGCAAAATCTAAAAACTGAACCTTACGCACACCTGTGTCGGCAACCTCCAGGAGGGACGTGGATCGCAGAACGCGAAGAAGTGGGTCGCTCAGGCGATTCACACCGGAATGGTTGTGAATCCGAAGACTACACCCAAGCAAATTCAAGATCACATGCAAATGAAGCATGGGACAGTTCCTTCTTACTATACGGCTTTGCGTGAGCATTTGCCCATCATTTTCACAGCGTTTTTGTCTGCACCGGAAGTGCAAAGCATTTCTGGGACCACAACCGGAAGTTCCTTGCTATGTACGGAACATTTACCAAGAATCGATTTATCCAAACCTTACTGCTCGCATGTGCGATGGATGGCAATGATAGACTGGTTGTTTTGGCTAAGGCGCTAGTACCCAATGAATGCGAGTAAACCTGGAAAAAGTTTCTGTAGCATTTGTCTGATGCATTGCCAACGTTGAATACCAGTCGGACTACTATGATCAATGACCGTGAGAAGGGATTTATCAATGCTCTGGAGAAGCAAGTTCCAGCCGCTTATGCTGCATGGTGCTGTTTTAATATTGCTCAGAACGTCCAAACCAAATTTGGTCTCAAAGCCAAATGTTTGTTCTGGCGCTGCGCTTACGCTGGTGGGTTGTTTGGACAACTTGAAAGTACAACAACTGAGATGCGTCATATATATAGGTTCAGAGGAGAAATTTACCGAACGTTTGGCAGAGGTTAGTTCGGAGAATTCAAGTGCCTCAGATTATATCAACGAGATTCCTCACGAACGCTGGTCCACTTATGCAGTTACTGGCAGGCGTTTTGGACATGTCACGTCCAATTTGGCAGAAATCCAATGCTCTTTTGCGCGACATCCGTTCACTCCCTGCGCTGGAAATGATGCATGCCATCTACTTGCACCAAATGGAAAAATTCTATTAACGCGCCCAAGACTCTCTTTCCTGGCGAGTCCAGTTGGTGCCCTCGGTGGAGGAATCTCTAAGGAAGAACATGCTGGATGAACTTGCCCATACACCAATGCCTGCTACAGCAACATATGCTGTCGTAATTTGTACTAAAACGGCTAAGCAGTTCACCGTTTATTTTCCGACAACAGCGAATAGTGAGGGACGTTGTTCCTGCACAGAATTTCAGCTGTTGTGGATTCCTTGTGAGCATGCCTGCGCCTTTGGCAATGCAGTGAGAACCTCTCCCATCTTCCTCGTGTCAGACGTGTACTCGACCGCAACATACAGAAATGCATATGGACATCCGTATGCACCTGAAACGTTGGAGGGGCTGGAAAAGGACGATTTAAATCCTCCTGCCTTGAAACGCCCCCGTGGTCGTCCCAAGACTCGACGTGTGGAAAGTGGAATGCAAGGCACTAGAAGCTCTGGCTCTTCTTCTAACCAGGGATGTCGCACATGTGGAGAGGCCGGACACAATCGTCGTACTTGTCATGAAGCGCAAAGTTGATGGATATTATTTTAAAAGTTTAGGTAGCTGTTGAGATGCATGTTAGACCTTATTTTTGTGCGTGTGAAAGGAACCCAGTCAAATGTAACCCAAAGCAAGCCTTATAGCCTGTATGTCCCAATATCATCGCGAAAACTGGTGCATTTTAGAATTTTTGGGCCAAAATAGGGGCATATCGGACGTTATCTCTATAACTAAATTTAGGACCCGATCAAACCCTATGAATCACCATTTTCGCACGAGTGTGACTCACAAGGTTCTGATTGGATGTACAAAGGTCTGTTGTAGCCGGTGAGTATACGCACGGTGCGGTTAGCGTACAGAGGAAGACTCTTCCTTAAAGCGGTATCTACCGCTACTTAGCCGATACGCCCTTATAAAGGGCTTAGTAAGAGAGCTCTCCTACTCGGGGCTAAGATTCTCGGGTTGGTTTACTACTTAGCCTTAACGACTGTGTTCCCTTTACGGGGTGTAAGTAAAGGGAGGTCTCCCTCTTACCTACGACACTCACTGCACGCGCGACCGGTCGAGGCCGCGCGTCTGCACTTTAAAGTGAAATGTAAACTGAATATATTTAATATGTAATTAGCCTAAATTAATTTTAACTAATATAAACTATATGTAATACTAAGTAGAATATTCCAAATTCGTACCTAGCTAAAGTAGAGTGTACACACCTGTGTACCGACACGTGGATGGCTGACACACCACCACACCAAGGGACCCTGCCCTGATTGGTTAAAATAACAATGGTTCAAAACCTTTCAAACTGGTCAATACTGACCTCAACCGTAGTGTACTCATGTACACCAACACTAAATGTAACTCAATGTAACCCCGTTACATCCTCCCCCATCAAGACTATTGCTTACGCAATAATCAAAATCTTGTTGGAGAAGTCCAACGCCAGTACCTTTGGCTGTCCATTGTACACCTTCAGTGGTGCTATGGACGAAAACTATTCCGACAACTCGGAAGTGGATGCCCTTGGGGAGATCTCCCCAACGGCTCGCCACGCTGACAGCGCTGAACGGAGCTGTCGGTCATCCAACCCATTCCCCACACGTGGGGAAAACGCACTAACTCGTGCGCCACCGTTACCCGCTAGGGGTGATACCTCCAGGTTACCACAGGCGACCACCATCAATGAACCTTCCTTGGTTCAAGAGGCCCGACGTGCCGTACGGGCACGGAAGGGACCTCGCGACCCTCAAAAGAGGGCTAAGCAGGCGGTCAAGAGGGGTCTAGCCTCCTATACCCCTGGTCCGGCGGATATACTGTCGCGTGAAATTGCGCGTCGGAACCAACTCCGGGACCGACTACCAACGCCAAATACCGTTAAGTCCTACCGGACGCGCATCGGGAAGCAGGCACGCGGTGACCTCGTGGATATCATCGGCGAGATTCCATTTGTTATCTTGAGGGACGAAAGCGTCGAAGGCGCAGAACAGGCATTCCGCGGCTGGGCGGAAAGGGAGAAACGCCTCACCAGTTTCGATGCGCTGTACAACAGCTTTTCCGAACACGACGTTCGGGTAGAGAGGGCGCTACACTTGGCCTATGCTCAGGCCAAAGCGCAAGGGCAATTACCTGCATACTATTATACGCGCTCTGCTCTCGATGTGGTGCCGGAGAGCAATGCAAGCACAGCATCTGCCTCCGGCGAACTCCCAGCTACTGGGAGTGAAGGGGCTTCTTCAGCCCCTTTGGTCGTTGACTATCAGTGAGATTCTCCCTTCGAAAGCGTCAACGAAGTCACGTCAATCCTGCCGCAGGGGAGTCTCGTATTCACACGATCTCTTGGAATGTGGATACCATTTCCACTTCACCAGGTACTGGGTCTCACCCCGGTGATGGCGTCGTGCCATCAGGCGTTCCACATGGTAATGTGGAGTACCCTCCGTATCGAGCACTGGAGGAGGGGGTCGCGCTATTGCGACGTGACTTCCACGAGCGCTGTGATCGGCACAGCCGTCGCATCCAAGATTCTAAGGAGGAACTCCGCAACGAAGGGAGTGCGAATGAACGCATCGAGGGGCGGCTTGCCTCTCTCGAGTCTCTCGTTGCGGAGCTTCAGGGTCGTATTTCGACCCTGTCGGAGATGTTCCGACCTGTCGCGCCTTTCGGCTATCCGGCTTCTCACCCTCCTCCGAGAGGGGACCCGCCTCAGGGTTCCGGTATGGCTTAAGCGTACCCACATAGAAGGTTGGATGCGTACGCATCGCCTTCGGGTTGTCCAAGGTATACGACAAGCCCTTTCGGGATAATACCTTAAAGGGGCCCACAAACCTGGGGCATAGTTTATTGCGCAACACGTTGGAAACTGCATGTGTAGGAAGATTTTTAGCGTTTAATAAAACACTTTCTCCTACGTTATATATCTTTTCGTTACGCCGCCACTTGCGGTCAGATTGCTCCTTCTGCTTGTCTTGGCTTTCCGCCATGGCATCGCAGACGTGTCGTAAGACACTAATGCGCGTCGATAAAAACTTATTGATGTGCTTTCGCACAGATACAGGGCTGACATCGGGGAATCCCCCCCCCCTCAAGCCCTGGGCCACACACACGTGGCGTCAACGGAACCGTCGGATTCACTAATCCGTTCACGTAAAACGGGGTAAACCCCGTAGATGCATGTACCGAATTGTTGATAGCAATTTCAACCATCGGAAGCATCTCACTCCAACTCTTTGGAGAATCCGGGCTTAAACTCCGGAGAATATCCTCAACAACGCGATTAACGCGTTCTGTTTGACCGTCCGTCTGCGGATGATCCACAGTGGACATGAGGAGCTTGGTTCCTAGCCCCTTAAACAACGCTACACAGAATTGTTCCGTAAAACGGGGATCCCGATCCGACACAACGAAATCGGGTAGACCATGCTGTCGAAAGACACGGTCTAGGAACACTTTCGCTGTTCCTTGTCCATCTATGGACTCTGGCGCCGCCGCCAGGTGAGCCATCTTGCTCAATCGGTATACAAAGACCAATATGCCGGTGTTCCCGGCCCTATCCTTCGGAAAACCGAAGATAAAAAAAATCCATGCTAATGGATTTCCAACACTCCGTTAGAACCGATAAGCTCGCCAAAGGCGCAGCTGAACTTTCAGAGGGTTTAACCCTCTGAAACGTCTCACAGGTGCGTATATACGCACCGACCCACTTATACATGTTGGGCCACCAATACAAAGCGCTTAAAGCGCTGTAGGTCTTATCCCGACCTAAATGACCCCCGGTAGGGGCGTCATGTGCCTCAAAGAGGACTCTATACTTCAGTTCCTCATTATGAGGAACTACCAACCGCGGAGTGTCCTTCGCGCTCGTGCTGTAAAATAGCATACCGTCACAGTACCTGTAACGGTGTAAACGAGCTTTAGATAGACTCGAAAGGGTTGGCTCAGACGAGCCAAGACCCTTTTCACCTAACGCGCTGATTAGCGCCGTACACTGTGGGTCTTTCTCATACGCCTGGCGTATGAGATCCACCACAGAGCGTGAGCGAGCTCGTAATCGGGACGACGCGACAACGCGTCTGCAAGCACGTTCTGCTTGCCAGGTTTATACTTAACTTTAAAGTTGTACTCCGCAAAGAAGGAGAGCCAACGGGCCATCCGTTGCGAGAGATGAGGAGACTTTGTAGCTGTCCGTAAGGAAGCGTGGTCAGTATAAACCACGAACGGCTTTGAGCCGAGTAGGTGAACCCTAAATTTGACAAGAGCATACTTCATTGCAAGTAGATCCTTGTCATGAACGGGATAATTCCGTTCCGCACCTTTAAGCTGCCTCGACTCAAACGCAATTAAGCGTTCCCTTCCTGCATCGTCTGCTTGTAACAAAGCACATCCGATTGCGAAATCGGAGGCGTCGCAGACGACACTAAATGGTTTCCCAGAATCTGGGAGATCAAGAACGGGAGCTTTTAACAAGCTCCCCTTAACCGCTTCAAAAGCGTTTTGGTGTTCGGTTTTCCAACACCAATCAACATCCCTTCTTAAGAAGGTCGGTCAATGGCTTCGCCATTTCAGCGTAGTTCTCGCTGTACTTGTGGAGATAGTTGGCTAATCCAAGCCACTTCCGTAAATCTCTAATATTTACAGGCGAAGGCCACTCCACAATGGCTTTCACCTTCGCGGGATCCGCCCGCACTCCATCCTTACCGATGAAGCATCCAAGGAAAGGAATTTCCTCAGCACCAAAGATACATTTGGATGCGTTTGCATACAACTTATGCTCTCGCATACATTCGAGAACCGCTCGAAGGTGTATTAGATGCGTCATAACATCAGACGAGTCGCCTTCCGTACGACTATGAACGAATATATCGTCGAAGTACGTCTGGGCGTACTTCCTATGATGGCGGAAGAGTTGAGTCACCAAGCGATTTAAAGTCGCTGGTGCATTTGAAAGCCCTTGAGGCATAACAATCCACTCCCACATCATGCCACTAGGCGTGCTGACCACTGTAAGCGGAATATTGGACGCTCGCATGAGCACCTGATAATACCCGTCCACAAGATCTAAGGCACTGTATACAGTAAAGCCCGCCATATTGTTCTGGAGGACATCCTTCCGAGGAATCGGAGTCTGCATGGGTACAGTAGCTGCATTCAGCTTGTTGTACGCATGCACAATGCGCCACTTTCCGTTCGGTTTACGAACACAAAAAGTGGGAGATGAGTGGGGAGACTTTCTCTCCCGCACCATCCCTGCCTCTTCTTTCCCCTTGAAGAATGCGTCGATGACGTCGCATTGCTCCTTGGGGAGAGGCCACTGCCTATTGACGCAGTATTGGTTTCAGGAACCAAATCAATTTCATGTCGGACTCCCCGATCCGGTTGTAACCTCATCGGTGGGTTTTCACTAATGACATCTACAAATTCCTTTAATAAGGAATGGTAAAGGTCCTCAGGATCCGCGAGGATCTTGAGACCGCTTCGGGCATTCAATGCCTGTTTGGTTTGCACCAAAACTGACTCGTCCATCGTGGATGAGGAGCTCAACTGCTCTTCCGGACGTAATACGACAACCTCGTCGATTTCATCTGCTTTCAAAGTAGTTTCAAATTCGTTGAAGGACATCTCCTCCAACGACAACAGTTCGCCTACCCCAGGCAACCGTTCCAGGCTTACGCCTTCTGTGACAACACGTGTCACACTATTCAGCATCCTATAGGACTGCTGAATACTGGCCTCGGGACTCATCTTGAGACCCAGATGGGGGAAGTCAATTGCACCATCTATTGGAAGCGCCACGCGCCTATCCACAGAGTCTCTACCTCTACCACCGGTGACTCGCCGGTCTCACCTGTATCGGCGTGGTCGAAATCATTTACGACGTGCGAAAGAGACAAACTTCGGGTCTCCTCGCTTGGAAGCGCCTCGCGCTTGACCACAGGGGTCTCTACCCCTACCACTGGAGTCGTCTCAGAGGAATCCACCTCTGTCAATAGCGACTTTCCAGTCTCGCCTATAACGGCGTGGTCGGAATCATTTCCGACGTGCAAAATGACGAATACGGGTCTCTTTCCTTGGAAGCGCCTCGCGCTTAACCACAGTGGTCTCTACCCCTACCACTGGAGTTACCTCAGAGGAATCCACCTCTGCCACTGGTAACTCACCAGTCTCGCCATTAACGGCGTGTGGATTAAACGCTGAATCCCCCTCGTTAAGGAACTCTCCCTTAACGCCATTGGGAATGATCATTTCAGACATCCCAATCTCTGGCATCTCACGCCAGAATCGCTTTGCGATCGAGCAAAGGTGGGTTCATGACTCGCCAATAATTCACCCGACCGCGGGTGCGTTGAGCCAATGGACTTAGACTTCCAGTCTATCCATGGCTCGTGGCGTTCCAGCCACTTCATGCCCAGAATGAGGTCATACCGTGAGTCCAAATCCAGGACTAGACAACGTTCTAAGGTGTCAAAGTCTGCAAACTTCAGCTTAAGGTCAATAGAGACCTTGGGTACAGTAACATGTACACACGTCGCAAGACGGACCGTGACAACGTCACGAGAACGTGCCTCTAGGGTCTCGGCATACAGCCAACTCTTCTCAACGGAAGCCCGTCTGACATAATTGTCAGACGCTCCAAGAGTCTATCAAGACTCTCCAAGGCTTATCAAAGCCTTTCACGTCCGGAAGGACTACCAGCAAACCTGTCTGGTACACCAACTCGGTGCTAGAAAGCACCGCTTCCCTCGGGGCTTTTGTACTGTCGTCCCGTACCCTGGGGATTAACAGCACCGAGGGGTCCCCAAGTAGGGCTCCCCGCACCTACTGGGAGCCGTCGTTTCCCGAAGGCTTGGGAAAGGGCTTTTTCCCCACCCTTGGTCCCTTGTAGCGAGTGTCTCGCTGGGGATTTTTCGGACATCTGTTCCTCAGATGATCCGTGCTCCCACACAGGAAGCATCTCAGCGGCCCATGTCGCTGCAGCATAGCTAAGAGCTCCGCCTCGAAGCTCTGAGAAAAAGAGTCGGTGTGACTCTTAGCGGGAGGTCTCCTCCGCTTTGACCTGACTAAGGTCCATGGGTTCGGGACCACTTTAGAGGAACGGAAGTTCCTCTCGGCGTTGAACGCCATCTTGAACGCCTCCCCCAGGGATTGGGGTCGGCATCGGAACAATTCTGAAAGTGCTGGCCCTTCTCTCAGGCCTCCCATGAAGACGGGGATGGACATGTGGTGGAGTCAAGTTCGAAATCGAAAACATTAGCATCGATATTCTGACTACCACCATCGCGCCCAGCCT
>CM047580.1:20629235-20641307 GCA_026184515.1 Peronosclerospora sorghi
CTATCCTATAGTCCCTAAATGTACCCACACAAAAATATGTAAAATACCCAAAGTCGGGCGACTCACCAAAACTTGCGTTCTTGACACTTCTTGAGTCTGATAGGCTGAAAAGCCCCCCTTGTTTAAACCAATCCGAAATTGACCAAGTGCCTTGACGAAACTTGACCAGAAGTGTGCCAAATTTTGGGCACGCTTCTCCACAGACACATCGTCCGAATACGCTTTAGCGTACATCCCTGCCAACAGGATCTTAAGCACCTGGATATATGTCTCCAGGTCCCTAGTGCCCTGACGGCACCTCAGAAACTCCAGTTGATTCTGGAAAACCAGATCAGGCGTTGCGTACATGTCCATAAGCTTCTACTTAAGGACCTCCCAGGTTGGGAACACGTCCGTGACTGACTCCGAACACGAAAACGCCCATGTACGGGCTTTGCCCGTAAGATGGGTCAATTCAAGTCCCACTTGCAAGTGATCAGCGATCACACTCGCTGTGGCGAAGGCTGTTTCGACCTCTCGCAACCACACGTAAAGGTTGTCACCCTTCTCCCCGTTTAACTCCTTTATTTTGAATGATAATGGAGGGCGCACCCCCGTGGAACGACCTCCAATACAACTCGCCTCATGAGCGATGAGGGCATTTACCCTTGCCTTTACGGCCTCAAGGCCCTGCTCCACTAGGAGCTTCATGCCTTCGTCACCCATTAAGGGTAACAGCCTTTTAAAGGATTCCTGCTGGACGAGGGTCAAACTATCCCAATCGTCCTGATTCATCCTTTCCAGAGGATGCCTTAGTCTACCAACACAGGTGTTGGATTGACTACAAGTGCTACCAGATGTAGCCGGTGCGTATACGCACGGTGCGGCTAGCGCACAGAGAAAGACTCTTCCTTAAAGCGGAATCTACCGCTACTTAGCCAATACGCCCTTATAAAGGGCTTAGTAGGAGAGCTCTCCTACTCGGGGCCAAGATTCCCGGGTTGGTTTACTACTTAGCCTTAACGTCTGATTTCCCTTTACGGGGTGTAAGTAAAGGAAGGGATCCCTCTTACCTACGACACTCACTGCATGCGCGACCGGTCGAGGTCGCGCGTCTGCACTTTAGAGTGAAATGTAAACTGAATATATTTAATATGTAATTTGTAATGGGGTGCCATTACATAATTGATATTCAAGTTAGAATATCACAATTGAATTTCAGACGCGTTGTCTGAAATTCAAATAATAGATTATAAGTTATTATAATCTACGAAGGAAAAGTCGATTCGGTATAAATACCGAATTATTCAGGTTAACTAATAGTACAGTTAGTTTAACTCTTGAATTCTTGATATTATTATATTAGTTAGGTAATTACTATACTGCTAGCCGCTAACCACCCATTTAATAAACACTCTTAATTTTGCGTTCTTAAGGTAAAGCGAATATTATATTTGCTTTTAGTATAGGATTAGTTGTCATCAACTAATCCTACCCCTCCCGTATTGCGCGCTTCCTCGCACAACACAGTGTAAGCCTGTAACAGGATCAGTCCTGTTACACCTGGTAGCACTTTGTGGTCCGTCTTAACCACCACAGTTCCGTTCCGCTAGTCAACTAACGGAGTGAAGATTGAGAGCCGCTCGGCATCAAGTCGTGAGACATGACGCCTGCCGAGCGAGAGAGAACGCTGGAAGTGGTGACGAAACGATTCCCCCACTTCTCGTCGAGTAGTAAAGACGCGGCGGTAGAAGTGGTTCGGTACATGGGGACCGACATCCATACCTTCCTCCTGGGTAAGACCCCGGAGGAAGCGATAGAGGTGGTGAATCGCTTTAGGCGAAACCACCTAGAAAATCCAGCACGGCCCGCGCAAGAGGCAGCGCGGACCTCACCTTCACCTGCAACGCATAGCGTGGAAGTAGTAAAGGCGCGAGTACCGCCCTTTACCGGTGAAGGAAGCTAGCCCCTTCGTGGATGGTTCACAGAGGTGGAAGATGCCATCTCTGCGCAAAATATTGTTGACGAACGTCAACAGGCGTACTTCGCCACAACATGTCTGGGCGGCAGAGCCACTGATGACTCTGCGCTCCTGACTTATCAGGAATTAAAAGCTGAGCTAGAGCTCAACTTTGAAGCTCCAGAAATGGAGCTAAGTAGTCGGCAGGAGTTCATGGAACTCCGGCAAGGTAAGCTTGAACTTGAAGCTTACGCTCAGAAGACGCAATATTTGCTGTCAAATATTGTGTATGAGCCGGTGCTACCTGCTATGCAGGTCACTGGCTTCATGAAGGGACTCAATGATGGTCCCGTCAAACGGAGTCTTTACCGGCACCCGCCAAAGACTCTAAGGGATGCCATTGATATGAGCATCCGTGAAGAGTTCAGCATGCGATCAGCGTCATCGCATGCTGGGTACAGCCGAAGGGCTCAACAGCCCTTCGCGTTTGACATGCCGCAACAGCATGTCAACAATCAGCAGTCGGGCAGACGAAGTTCAAACTTCGTCTCAAGAAACAGCCACCCGCGCCAGAGCATGGGCGGTGGAGGTCCAGAGCCGATGGACCTATCGGTTGCGGTTGCTTCGAACTCGAAGCAACAGACATTTAAGAAGAACATTCGCTGCAATCGATGCGCGAAAGTGGGGCATTTTGCCCATGAGTGTATGGCACCGCGTCCAGTGCCACGCAGTCAGCGGACGGAACCGTCCGCTGCACGGCGACACCAACAGGGTGATGTCCCTGTTGGTGCAAAAAACGTAAATCACCAGTAGGGGCGGGGCGCCCTACTGGGAATGTTATCCCACATGCCGACATAGGGAATGTGAGGGTAATAGCCCCAGACGGGACTATGTCCTGTCAAAAGGTGCAGGGTGATGATAAGCCTCTTATCACCCTGGAGGTAAGCCGAACGGGAGCGATGTCCCCATGCTAGCTTTGTTTGACACAGTACCGTCAAGAAATTTCGTTAGAACTCAGAGTCTAACGCTGTTGAGCTTCGTGGAGGTAGAAACCCCACGAAGTATGTTGTCAGTCCGGTTAGCAACAGATGCAACCGTGACTATTCCAAAGCGTGTGATTAAAACACGTATCGAGTTGAATGAACTGTCATTCGAGGATGAATTCATCGCCCTCGATTTAGATGACAAGTTCGATGTGATACTTGGAATCCCATGGATGTCCAAGTTTAAACCTTCGATCGACTGGGTTAACCTATCGATCGACTGCGGCGGACCCACAGGGTCTGATCACCCTGTGTGTAATCCGGCTGTATCAGAAGATACAACCGCAGCGTCGGACAGTCTGGTGGATAGCGATGGCACCACCAGGTCTGTTCCGACACGATCAGCGGAAGGTACCTCCGCTGGTGAGAGTCCATAGGGACTACCACACGCAACAGAAGATTCGTTGCGTGTTGGAGAGAAACATTCCACGAGTGATAAATACCACCGTGAGAATGAAGTGATATCCACGGTGGGAAACACCCACCGTGAGAATGAAATAGTATCCACAGTGGGAAACACCCACTGTGCGACCGAAGGCTCCAAAACGATGAAAGAATTCCGTGTTGATGAGAGTGAACTCACGATCGAGTGCAATCGTGAGCACAACTCCGTGGTGGCCAGTGCCCACCACGTTGCGTTAGCCATGCACACGGGTGATAAAGACCACCGTGTCGCAGAACAGGCGGCCGATCAGACGAGCAAATCTGATCGCCAAGAAAATTCCATGGTAGGCAGTGGCCACCATGATGATGAGTATTCGCACACGGTGAATCGTAATCACCGTGTAGCAGTCAATCAGACGAGTGCGTCTGATTTCATGGGCAGTTCCTTCGAGACGATCAACGTCTTGACGCAAAGGAGACCGGATTAGCTACCCAGTCTCTGTTGATGAAACACCCTCCGAAAGAAGGTTCGGAGGTGATGGCTCTTCCAGCGCTAAGCTGGAAGAAGTTTATGAGAAACTTGCACGATGGTCAGATCGAACAGATCTGTATCATCGTTGCAACAGATGATGTAGTGGATATTCGTGAACGAATATCCACATTACAAGTGGAAAACATTGGGAAAGAGGTTCCCAATGATCAAACGAGAGTTCAGCGCTTTGAAGCGCAGAGCTGGGAGTCGCTTAAAGCGACCTCCCCATTTTATGCGGTACTTCGAGAATACGCTGACGTATTCCCAGAAGAAGTACCTAGCGAGCTCCCTAAGGATAAGGGAACTCGTCACGAGATTGACCTCGTGCCAGGCACGAAGTATTGTGTCACGCGGCAATGTCCGTTGCCGCGTGATCAAGTAAAAGCGATCGACGAGTTTTTTTAAGCTCGTCGTAAAGCAGGCCAAGTGCGGGAGTCTATCTCACCGCACTCTACCCCCACCTTTTGTGTGAAAAAGTCCACAGGTGGGTGGAGAATCGTTCACGCTTACAACAAGCTGAACGCAGCGACGGTACCGGTGCAGAAGCCGATACCGCGAAAAGATGTCATCATTGATGGCATGTGCGGGAGCACCATCTTTAGTGCTCTCGATCTAAGAGATGGATTTTATCAAATCCTAATGCGTGAGAAGTATATAACTCTCACGGCGGTAAGCACCCCAAGCGGCATGCTTTGGGAGTGGCTTGTTATGCCACAGGGGCTTCGAAATGCCCCTGCTCCGTTTAACAGATGCGTAACGCATCTATTACGCCCGGTGCGAGAATTCGCACCGAGTTATTTCGATGACGTGTTCATCCATAGTAAGGGTGAACACGATAAAAGCGATGTAGATGTCCATAGGGAACATCTACGTCGAGTGTTAGAGCTTATGCGTAAGCATAAGCTCTATGTAAATCTAAAGAAGTGCACCTTTGGTGCACCTGAGATACCCGTTCTTGGATGTTTTGTGGGCAAGAACGGGGTGCGCTCTGATCCAGAAAAGATCAGGGTGATCGTTGAATGGCCTACGCCAATCAACGTTAAGGAACTTCGAAAGTTCCTTGGGTTGGCAACATATTTGCACAAGTATTCGTGCAACTATGCTGGGTTAATACGACCTCTTTCTCAATTACTTAAGAAAGATGTCGAATGGCATTGGGATACCCAATGCCAAGATGATTTTGATGCAGTCAAGCAAAGCTTGACTGAAGCGCCTGTCTTGGATATAGCCGATAACGAGCGTCCGTTCCACGTCGTTTGCGACGCGAGAGATTTCGCTATCGGCTGTGCTTTGATGCAGCGTGATCACGATGATCGATCGCGTAATCTGCTATCAATCGCGTCAGTTGCGCCCAGCCGAGCGCAACTATCCAGTGCATGAAAAGAAACTCTGTGCCATGAAGTATGCACTGGCCAAGTTTCGGATCTATCTCTTGGGAGATAGACCGTTTGTGGTTTACACGGACCATGCGTCGCTACGCACGGCCGTGAATTCACCACACATTTCTCAAAGAATGGCTCGATGGCTGTCATTATTTGCTGAGTACAACTTTACGGTTGAATACAAACCCGGAAAGTTGAGCGTGATAGCGGATGCGCTATCACGAAGGCCCGATTACGAGACGAAACCGTCCGTAACCGAAGGTGCCAGTGCAAACGCGATCCGTTGCACTGCTTTGTCGTCGTCAATTATACGACAAGTACGCGAGGCGTACAAAACAGACGAGGAGACACGTCTGTTAATTGATTACTTAAGTAATCAATCAAGTGAGAAGCGCGACGAACTCCCAGAGTTCCTCCGCGCTTGCGTGAATCGATATCGACTGCACGATGGTGTACTGCTTTACAGCACAGACCAAAAAGATGAAAGTCGCATCGTCGTTCCAAACGACGATGATCTCAAACATCAAATCATGTTTGAGTATCATGATGAACCGATTTCGGGGCATCAAGGTCGAGAGAAGACATACGCTTCTATCGCACGTGACTTTTACTGGCGAAACCAGTACAAGTGGGTACGGAAATTACGTACGCGCTTGCAAGATTTGCCAGCGCGTTAAGCCTGCGCAGTCTGCACAGGCTCCGCTGCAATCTCTTCCGGTTCCGACAGAGTGTTGGAAGTCCATTTCAATGGACTTCGTATTCGGTCTTCCACCCGACAATAGTCGGAAGACCGGAATAGTGGTCTTTGTAGACCGTTTCAGTAAGATGGTACATCTTACTGCAGTATCAGCGAACGTAACCGCCGCTCAAACAGCGCGTATATTCGTTGATACGGTATTCCGTTTGCACGGAATTCCGGAAGACATTGTCTCGGATCGAGATCCGAGATTTACAGGACGTTTCTGGCAAGAAACGTTCTCATTGTTGGGATCCCAGTTGTCAACTGCGGACCATCCGAAAACGGATGGGCAGACGGAACGGGTTAACCGCGTTCTCGGAGACATGTTGCGATCATACGCACATGCCTTTGAACAGTGGAGTGACTATCTGCCACTCACTGAATTCGCGATTAACAATTCGGTGCATGCTTCAACTAAGCATACACCGTTCTACGTGAATGCCTTAAGGCATACACGAACCCCAGCTTTACTTGGCGGTACGCCAAATCTAAGTGCGGGAGGGACCCGCTCAAATTTTGAGCGAGTCAATGCGCAAGTTGCAACTGCAACTTGTGAACAAAACGATGGCCCTTCTACTGAAAGTACAGTAGAAGAGGAAGCTGCTTCAAATGAAACTGAAGCTGCATATGATGAATATGTGTCTGCAGCAATGGCTGCAGACAATGAGGGCAACGCACCTACTGCTGATAAAGCAGTAGATGAATTCGTATTACAGCGCCAAGCTGTAATACGCTATATAAAAGATGTACTTGCTTTTGCTTTGGATATGCAGAAGAAAAATGCAGACAAGCAAGGAAGGAAGAACAAAAACTCTTTTAGGAAAGGCGAATTGGTACTATTAAGTACTACCAATTTGCCTATACATGCAATAAGCAACTTCCCTACACGGAAGTTGCTTCCTAAGTACATTGGACCTTTCAAGGTACATGATATTCGGGGGAATGCCTATACTTTAGACATTACCACAGCAATGCGGCTCCACCCAACATTCTATGTTGGGCGGCTCAAAACGTTCATTCGTCTTCGTCTTACGACGAGACACAGAACCACGGAAGATACCGTGCTTCTCCAAGTCTCCCAAGAGAGACTTGTAGTCGGTTTCCAGCCGTTGATGAGCAGAGCGGAGAGTCATTACCTCCGCCTTCGACTGCTCAAGATCAGCCTTGTGCCGATCGAGCTCTTCCTTACAGCGGGAAAGCTTGATGTACAGAAGATAATTCTTCCGCTAAAGGGCAGTGTGCGCCCCGAGGATGTCGCGGACATTCTCGCGAAGAGACCGATATGTCTTCACAGAGTGAGACATATCGCTGCTCAAGGAGGAGCAACCCTCCTCGAGTTTGCGGAGCAAAAAAAACCATGCTCCGCAACAACAACGGCGAGGTAATTCTGAACCTCCACCGCCCCTGATCGATAATCAGGGGAATAAGCGATACGTTCTCGAGCGCTTGATCTCGAAGCGCTCGGTTCCTTCGAAGAAGGGGCAGCGTATAGAGTGCTTAGTACGCTGGCTGGGTTACCCCCAAGAGTTCGACTCTTGGGAGCCGATTGAGGTTCTGAGGGCCGACGCCCCAGACTTTTTAACTGATTTTGAGAAGGAGTCTCAAACGCATAATGCGAAATAGCACCAACACTAGGTGTTGATGCATTTAGGGCATCGATTAGGCCCTGAATGTCGTCGGGTACGGAAAAACCACCGTACCCCCTCAACTCCTCCTCTGAAAGACGAGGAGCGCCCTGCGGACACCGCGGGAAAACGAGGTGAGAAGGTACACCATAGTTCAAACCCTCTTTGATGCAATCAAAGTGGATGTATTCCATTTTGCCTGTTCGCGAGTGCTTTAAAAAGCGCTCGCGCATTACGTGAACTTTGTTCACGTAGTCATCGGGGCTTTTGTTGTAGTTGTCAACAAAAGCGTTCCTACTCTGAGTCAGGGCGTCTTTATCGTCCCTGTTCCTCCTTGACCCTTTCCGGCTCGAATAATATCGAACCTGGAAAAAGAGGTCAATAAAGTACAGACGTATATCGTCTGTACTTCGATGGAATCGACGTGACTGGATGTATTCGCAGTCATCCAGCACGTTGATATCGAACAACGCATATTGGCAGTCCCGCTTATGGTGACCGCCACTGTTGGGGGCAATAGCCCATCCAGGGGTCCAAAACCCCGCTTTGTACGGAACATGTGGTTCCGTACGATGATACGCTTCAGAAGCGGCGCCTGCCGCTTCTGTTCGAGCTCTTCTAGCAGGCGGAACACCGCCTGCTTCAACACCACGCGCCGGGATTAAACCACCCTGACGTGGAGACGTACTTGGTCCAGGTGGGTTTCTGTGTTACCGCAACCATCTGTGATGATCATTGTCGCTGTCATAACTGACAGCGACACAAGAGTTATCATCGCTGTTAGGCGATGAGCACCTAGCGAGTTTCGACTCGCTAGATCCTTTCGCGGGGACACCTGTGCCCCGATCACTTTGTTCGGAGTCAGAACTGTCTCCGAACATGGAAGAACCCTTCCTGGCAACACACCATTCGGGGGTTGTCATCGTGCGAGATGTTGCATTAGCAACATCTCCCTGGTTCTTGCCAGATGCCGCCTTAGCAGCATCTGTGGTCGAAGACGGTACGTCTTCCGACCTTTGCGTAGTTGAAGCTGCTAATGCAGCGTCACTGTTGTCACTCAACACCTCAGCACCTAGTGCTGAGGCGGAGGAAGAAGCTCCTTCGATGTTTTCAGCAGCGCTCTTTAGAGCGCCGCCGCGTGCTTCGACCATCGAGTCGATGGTCAATCAGTTGGTGAATGATAAATTCCGACCAACAAATGCCACCTATGATTGGACAAAATAAGAATTATTATTGGCCAGCCACCTTAAGTGGGGGTGATGTGATGGGGTGCCATTACATAATTGATATTCAAGTTAGAATATCACAGTTGAATTTCAGACGCGTTGTCTGAAATTCAAATAATATATTAGAAGTTATTATAATCTACGAAGGACAAGTCGTTTCGGTATAAATACCTAATCATGCAGGTTAGCTAATAGTACATTTAGTTTAATACTTTATATTATTATATTAGTTAGGTAATTACTATACTGTTAGCCGCTAACCATCCATTTAACAAACACTCTTAATTTTGCGTTCTAAAGAATAAGTAAATACTTATATTTACTTTTAGTATAGTATTAGTTGTTACCAACAAATCCTGCCCTTATTGTATTGCGCGCTTCCTCGCAAAATACAGTGTAAGCCCGTAACAGGATCAGTCCTGTTACATAATTAGCCTAAATTAACTTAAACTAATGTAAACTATATGTAATACTAAGTAGAATACTCCAAATTCGTACCTAGCTAAAATGTAGTGTACACACCTGTGTACCGACACGTGGATGGCTGACACACCACCACCCAAGGGATCATGCCCTCATTGGTTAAAATAACAATGGTTCAAAACCTTTCAAACAGGTCAATACTGACCTCAACCGTAGTGTACTCATGTACACCAACACTAAATGTAACTCAAATATAACCCCGTTACAGAACGCGACGCATCTCCATTACCACAGATGCAACCGGGATACATTTGAGTTACATTTAGTGTTGGTGTACATGAGTACACTACGGTTGAGGTCAGTATTGACCGGTTTGAAAGGTTTTGAACCATTGTTATTTTAACCAATCAGGGCAGGGTCCCTTGGTGTGGTGGTGTGTCAGCCATCCACGTGTCGGTACACAGGTGTGTACACTACATTTGAGCTAGGTACAAATTTGGAATATTCTACTTAGTATTACATATAGTTTATATTAGTTAAAATTAATTTAGGCTAATTACATATTAAATATATTCAGTTTACATTTCACTCTAAAGTGCAGACGCGCGACCTCGACCGGTCGCGCGTGCAGTGAGTTTCGTAGGTAAGAGGGATCCCTTCCTTTACTTACACCCCGTAAAGGGAACACAGCCGTTAAGGCTAAGTCGTAAACTAACCCGGGAATCTTAGCCTCGAGTAGGAGAACTCTCCTACTAAGCCCTTTATAAGGGCGTATTGGCTAAGTAGCGGTAGATACCGCTTTAAGGAAGAGTCTTCCTCTGTGCGCTAGCCGCACCGTGCGTATACGCACCGGCTACATCTGGTAGCACTTGTAGTCAATCCAACACCTGTGTTGGTAGACTAAGGCATCCTCTGCAAAGGATGAATCAGGACGATTGGGATAGTTTGACCCTCGTCCAGCAGGAATCCTTTAAAAGGCTGTTACCCTTAATGGGTGACGAAGGCATGAAGCTCCTAGTGGAGCAGGGCCTTGAGGCCGTAAAGTCAAGGGTAAATGCCCTCATCGCTCATGAGGAGAGTTGTAGTGGAGGTCGTTCCACGGGGGTGCGCCCTCCATTATCATTCAAAATAAAGGAGTTCAACGGGGAGAAGGGTGACAACCTTTACGTGTGGTTGCGAGAGGTCGAAACAGCCTTCGCCACAGCGAGTGTGATCGCTGATCACTTGCAAGTGGGACTTGAATTGACCTATCTTACGGGCAAAGCCCGTACATGGGCGTTTACGTGTTCGGAGTCAGTCACGGACGTGTTCCCAACCTGGGAGGTCCTTAAGTAGAAGCTTATGGACATGTACGCAACGCCTGATCTGGTTTTCCAGAATCAATTGGAGTTTCTGAGGTGCCGTCAGGGAACTAGGGGCCTGGAGACATATATCCATGAACTTAAGACCCTGTTGGCAGGGATGTACGCTAAAGCGTATTCGGACGATGTGTCCATCCCCGTCTTCATGGGAGGCCTGAGAGAAAGACCAGCACGTTCGGAATTGTTCCGATGCCGACCCCAATCACTGGGGGAGGCGTTCAAGATGGCGTTAAACGCCGAGAGGAACTTCCGTTCCTCTAAGGTGGTCCCGAACCCATGGACCTTAGTAAGGTCGAAGCGGAGGAGAAACCTCCCGCTAAGAGTCACACCGACTCTTTTTCGCAGAGCTTCGAGGCGAAGCTCTTAGCTATGCTATAGCGACATGGCCGCTGAGATGCTTCCTGTGTGGGAGCACGGATCATCTGAGGAACAGATGTCCGAAAAATCCCCAGCGAGACACTCGCTACAAGGGGCCAAGAGTGGGGAAAAAGCCCTTGCCCAAGCCTTCGGTAAACGACGGCTTCCAGTAGGTGCGGGGAGCCCTACTGGGGGACCCCTCGGTGCTGTTAAGCCTCAGGGTAGGGGACGACAGCACAAAGCCCCGAGGGAAGCGGTGCTTTCTAGCACCGAGTTGGTGTACCAGCCAGGTTTGCTGGTAGTCCTTCCGGACGTGAAAGGCTTTGATAAGCCTTGGAGAGTCTTGATAGACTCTTGGAGCGTCTGACAATTATGTCAGACTGGCTTCTGTTGAGAAGGGTCGGCTGTATTCCGAGACCCTAGAGGCACTTTCTCGTGACGTTGTCACGGTCCGTCTTCTGTGGTGGAGTCAAGTTCAAAATCGAACACGGTTGTGTCGAGAACCTGACCACCATCGTGCCCAGCCTTCTAACTTACGGGGGTGGTGGTACCCCGCGGACCTTCGCTTGCGATCCGATCTGATCGTCCGCTGCTGGCAGACGACCGATCATCAACAGAAGACGCCTGGTCCGATTCATCTTGCGTTGCCATCTCACCTTGTGTACCCGATGGAATGGGCTAGTTACACACTCGGTAGATCGGGATCGCAGATTGATCTGATTCTGTCTTGAATATCGTACACCGTGCTGGGTAGGTGTACCTATGGGGGAACTCTTCACCCCGGGTACGAGCAGACCAGAAACACTTCCAATAGTTAAATTCCAATGGGTCGATCGTCCAATCGATCTAGACCCAACCAATACGAGATAATAGAGGGTAGACCACTCAACCGGTCTAGCCCCTGACCAATATGAGAGAAGACCAAAGCCGGTCTAAACTCCAACCAATGTTATATTAAACCAATATGTCCACGTAGAGATCCAATATGCTCTTGAATTCCACAAACGATATCTCCACGTAAAGACAAATCCACTTGTTAGTACGTTCCAAACGTACGTGAC
>CM047580.1:20641317-20707432 GCA_026184515.1 Peronosclerospora sorghi
AATATGTAAAATACCCAATGTCAGGTGACTCACCAAAACTTGCGTTCTTGACACTCCTTGAATCTGATAGGCTAAAAAGCCCCCCTTGTTTAGACCAACCCGAAATTCGACCAGCTGCCTTGACCAAAAGTGACCGAATTTGTGGTACACTTCACCACACTTGCGACGGGTGTACAGGTTACTGTACCCAAGGTCTCGATTGACCTTAAGCTGAAGTTTGCAGACTTAGACAGCTTAGAACGTTGCCTACTCCTGGATTTGGACTCACGGTATGACCTCATTCTGGGTATGAAGTGGCTGGAACGCCACGAGCCATGGATAGACTGGAAGTATAAGTCCATTGGCTCAACGCACCCGCGGTCGGGTGAAGCATTGGCGAGTCATGAACCCACCTTTTCTTGATCGCAAAAGATATTCTGGCGTGAGATGCTAGAGATTGGGATGTCTGAAATGATCATTCCCAATGGCGTTAAGGGAGAGTTCCTTAAAGAGGGGGATTCAGCGTTTAATCCCCACGCCGTGAATGGCGAGACTGGTGAGTTACCAGTGGCAGAGGTGGATTCCTCTGAGGTAACTCCAGTGGTAGGGGTAGAGACCCCTGTGGTTAAGCGCGAGGCGCTTCCAAGCAAAGAGACCCGTATTTCGTCTCTTTTGCACGTCGGAAATGATTCCGACTACGCCGATATAGGTGAGACCGGCGAGTCACCGGTGGTAGAGGTAGAGACCTCTGTGTATAGGCGCGTGGTGCTTCCAATAGATGGGGCAATTGACTCCCCCCATATGGGTGTCGGGATGAGTCCCGAGGCCAGTATTCAGCAGTCCTATAGGATGCTGAATAGTGTGACAGGTGTTGTCACAGAAGGCGTAAGCCTGGAACGGTTGCCTGGGGTAGGCGAACTGTTGTCGTTGGAGATGTCCTTCAACTAATTTGAAACTACTTTGAAAGCAGATGAAATCGACGAGGTTGTCGTATTACGTCCGGAAGAGGAGTTAAGCTCCTCATCCACGATGGACGAGTAAGTTTTGGTGCAAACCAAACAGGCATTGAATGCCCGAAGCGGCCTCAAGATCCTCGCGGATCCTGAGGACCCTTACCATTCCTTATTAAAGGAATTTGGAGATGTCATTAGTGACAACCCACCGATGGGGTTACCACCGGATCGGGGAGTCCGACATGAAATTGATTTGGTTCCTGAAACCAAATACTGCGTCAATAGGCAGTGGCCTCTCCCCAAGGAGCAATGCGACGTCATCGACGCATTCTTCAAGGGGAAAGAAGAGGCAGGGATGGTGCGGGAGAGAAAGTCTCCCCACTCATCTCCCACTTTTTGTGTTCGTAAACCGAACGGAAAGTGGCGCATTGTGCATGCGTACAACAAGCTGAATGCAGCTACTGTACCCATGCAGACTCCGATTCCTCGGAAGGATGTCCTCCAGAACAATATGGCGGGCTGTACTGTATACAGTGCCTTAGATCTTGTGGACGGGTATTATCAGGTGCTCATGCGAGCGTCCAATATTCCGCTTACAGCGGTCACCACGCCTAGCGTCATGCTGTGGGAGTGGATTGTTATTCCACAAGGGCTTTCAAATGCACCAGCTACTTTCAATCGCTTGGTGACTCAACTCTTCCGCCCTCATAGGAAGTACGCTCAGACGTACTTCGACGATATATTCGTTCATAGTCGTGCGGAAGGCGACTCGTGTGATGTTCAGACGCATCTGATACACCTTCGAGCGGTGCTCGAATGTATGCGAGAGCATAAGTTGTATGCAAACGCATCCAAATGTATCTTTGGTGCTGAGGAAATTCCTTTCCTTGGATGCTTCATCGGTAAGGATGGAGTGCGGGCGGATCCCGCGAAGGTGAAAGTCATTGTGGAGTGGCCTTTGCCTGTAAATCTTAGAGATTTGCGGAAGTGGCTTGGATTAGCCAACTATCTCCACAAGTACAGCGAGAACTACGCTGAAATGGCGAAGCCATTGACCGACCTTCTTAAGAAGGATGTTGATTGGTGTTGGAAAACCGAACACCAAAAAGATTTTGAAGCGGTTAAGGGGAGCTTGTTAAGATCTCCCGTTCTTGCTCTCCCAGATTCTGGGAAAACATTTAGTGTCGTCTGCGACGCCTCCAATTTCGCAATCGGATGTGCTTTGTTACAAGCAGATGATGCGGGAAGGGAACGCTTGATCGTGTATGAGTCGAGGAAGCTTAAGGCTGCGGAACGGAATTATCCCGTTCATGACAAGAAGCTACTTGCTATCAAGTATGCCCTTGTCAAATTTAGGGTTCACCTACTCGGCTCAAAGTCGTTCGTGGTTTATACAAACCACTCGTCCTTACGGACAGCGACGAAGTCGCCTCATCTCTCCCAACGGATGGCCCGTTGGCTCTCCTTATTTGCGGAGTACAACTTTGAGGGGGGGTTAAGTATCAACCTGGCAAGCAGAACGTGCTTGCAGACGCGTTGTCGCGTCGTCCCGATTACGAGCTCGCTCACGCTCTGTGGTGGATCTCATACGCCAGGCGTATGAGAAAGACCCACAGTGTACGGCGCTAATCAGCGCGTTAGGTGAAAAGGGTCTTGGCTCGTCTGAGCCAACCCTTTCGAGTCTATCTAAAGCTCGTTTACACCGTTACAGGTACTGTGACGGTATGCTATTTTACAGCACGAGCGCGAAGGACACTCCGCGGTTGGTAGTTCCTCATAATGAGGAACTGAAGTATAGAGTTCTCTTTGAGGAACATTACGCCCCTACCGGGGTCATTTAGGTCGGGATAAGACCTACAGCGCTTTAAGCGCTTTGTATTGGTGTCCCAACATGTATAAGTGGGTCGGTGCGAATATACGCACCTGTGAGACGTGTCAGATAGTCAAACCCTCTGAAGAGTCCGCTGAGCCTTTGGCGAGCTTATCGGTTCCAACGGAGTGTTGGAAATCCATTAGCATGGATTTTATTTTCGGTTTTCCGGAGGATAGGGTCGGGAACACCGGAATATTGGTCTTTGTAGACCGATTGAGGAAGATGGCTCACCTGGCGGCGGTGCCAGAGTCCATAGATTGACAAGGAACAGCGAAAGTGTTCCTAGACCGTGTATTTCGACAGCATGGTCAACCCGATTCCGTTGTGTCGGATCGGGATCCCCGTTTTACGGGACAATTCTGGGGAGCGTTGTTTAAGGTGCTAGGCACCAAACTCCTCATGTCCACTGCGGATCATCCGCAGACGGACGGTCAAACAAAACGCATTAATCGCGTTGTTGAGGATATTCTCCGGAGTTTATGTACGGATTCTCCAAAGAGTTGGATTGAGATGCTTCCGATGGTTGAATTTGCTATCAACAATTTGGTACATGCATCTACGGGGTTTACCCCGTTTTACGTGAACGGATTAGTGAATCCGAGGGTTCCGTTGACGCCACATGTGTGTAGCCCAGGGCTTGAAGGGGGGGTAGGATTCCCCGATGTCAGCCCTGTATCTGTGCGAAAGCACATCGATAAGTTTTTATCGACGCGCCTTAGTGTCTTACGACACGTCTGCGATGCCATGGCGGAAAGCCAAGACAAGCATGAGGAGCAAGATGACCGCAAGGGGCGGCGTAACGAAAAAGTATACAAAGTAGGAGAAAGTGTTTTATTAAACGCTAAAAATCTTCCTACACATGCATTTTCCAACGTGTTGCGCAATAAACTGCGCCACAGGTTTGTGGGGCCCTTTAAGGTACTAGCCCGAAAGGGCTTATCGTGTACCTTGGACATCCCGAAGGTGATGCGTACGCATCCAACCTTCTATGTCGGTATGCTTAAGCCATACCAGGACCCGGAGGCGGGACCCCTCCTGGAGGGGGGTGGAAAGGTGGATAGCCGTAAGAGCCGTAAGGCACGGCAGGGTGAAGGAAGCCCGAAAGGGCTAAAATGCGACCACGAAGCTCCGCAACGGTCGTCTCGAGAGAGGCAAGCCGCCTCTCGAAGCGATCAATGGCATCCCACTCATCGCGGAGCCCCTCGTGGATATCATGGATGCGATGGTTGTGTCGATCACAGCGCTCGCGAATCTCACGTCGAAATTGCGCGACCTCCTCCTCCAATGCTCGATGCGGAGGGTACTCCACACTATCATGCGGAGCGTCTGATGACGCGACTCCATCATCGGGGTCAAACACAGTATCTGGTGAAGTGGAAGGGTTATCCACACTCACAGAGCTCGTGGGAGTCCGAGACTCCCCTACGGCAGGATTGACGCGACGTCGTTGACGCTTTCGAGCGGGAGAATCCCGCTGTAGGTCAACGACCAGAGGGGTATGAGAAGCCCCTTCACTCCCAGTAAGTGGGAGTTCGCCGGAGTCAGATGTGACGCTCACACTGTCCTCTGGCACCATGGTGGAGACAGGGACGCTGGCGTAGCGCGTGCGATATGGAGCACGTAATAGCTCCATCGCTTTGGCTCTGGCAAATGCCAGGCGCAACGCCCTCTCCACGCAAATGTCTCGACGGGAATAGCTGTCGTGCAGCTCATTGAAGCTGGGGAGAAGCTTCTCCCCTTCCGCCCAAGCGCGGAACTTCTTCTCTGCATCATCAGCACTTTCTCCAGGATAAAGAGCGAAAGGAACCTCGCGGAGGTTCTCAACAGCGTCACCCTGTGCATGCCTGTCTAAGCGCTCTCGGTATGAGACGCTAGTGAACTGCTTTTGTGTAATCAGTTGTTGCCGGAGTTTCTCCCGGCGTTTGCATTGATACGGCTGTTCAGCCGCAGGGCCAGGGGTATAGGACGCTAAAACAGTCCTTACCAAACGCCTGGCCCACCTTGGAAGGTCACGAGGACCATCAAAATTATAAGCCGCCCTTGGCAGGCGTTTGGGGTGCGTAACGCAGCCCTTAGTGCCTGTGCGGCAAGTTGGGTGTCTTGAGCTGCGTCCAGCTCATTAGTGACGATCGCCTTTGGCGATTCGGATGTATCATCCGATATGGGCAGGGGTGGCGCACTGGTTAGTGCATTTTCCCCACGTGTGGGGAACGGATTAGGCTGCCGACAACGCCGTTCGGCGCTGTCGGAGAGGTTAACCGTTGGGGAGGTATCCCCAAGGGCATCCACCTCCGAGTTCTCGGAGTAGTCTACCTCTTCTAGAGGAGACGCCATAGCACCACTGAAGGTGTACATATGGAGGGCCAGAGAAACTGGCGTTGGAGTTCTCCAACAAAATTTTGTTTATTGCGTAAGCAATAGTCTTGATGGGGGAGGATGTAACGGGGTTACATTTGAGTTACATTTAGTGTTGGTGTACATGAGTACACTACGGTTGAGGTCAGTATTGACCGGTTTGAAAGGTTTCGAACCATGGTTTTTTTTAACGAATGAAGGCATGAGCCCTTGGGTGGTGGTGTGTCAGCCATCCACGTGTCGGTACACAGGTGTGTACATTACATTTTAGCTAGGTACGAATTGGGTATATTCTACTTAGTATTACATATAGTTTACATTAGTTTAAATTAATTTAGGCTAATTACATATTAAATATATTCAGTTTACATTTCACTCCAAAGTGCAGACGCGCGACCTCGACCGGTCGCGCGTGGAGTGAGTGTCGTAGGTAAGAGGGAGCCCTCCCTTTACTTACACCCGGTAAAGGGAACACAGCCGTTAAGGCTAAGTAGTAAACCAACCCGGGAATCTTGGCCCCGAGTAGGAGAGCTCTCGTACTAAGCCCTTTATAAGGGCGTATCGGCTAAGTAGCGGTAGATACCGCTTTAATGAAGAGTCTTTCTCTGTGCGCTAGCCTCACCGTGCGTATACGCACCGGCTACACGTTCCCTGCTCCATTATGTCCTTGATGATTTCTTCATGTTGCAGTACATCTTGAGACAATCTGCCTAAACAGTTTTTAGACCTGGGATTACAAACTGGGGGTTCAGATCATTTAGCAGGCACTGGAATCCGACATTTTCCACAGTCTGAAATGGAATTTCGTGCAGGATGATGAACTCCGTAAGCTGGCGTCTGCTGCGCTCCTGGTAGAAGGTCCAGTTGGAAAGGGTCGATCCAGTAGCAGTCTTGCGAAATGTCAACATAAGTTGACTATTTGGGACCTCCTTTTTGTATTTGGTGCACTTCTCCAGGTTGTTCCAGAGGTTTTTTTCATACTTGCATTGTAGGTAGTTGCACAGTACTTGCACTTTGCGGTTAATGGTTCGTCTGTTCGGGCCAGTTAGACGAACATTACATGCAAAGTCTCACTTAGGCTTAATATACACGTAGGTACCTGTTTGATTCTTGTAGTAGTTATTACTTACTGAGGATGTTGAGTTCTTGAAACGCTTGCGTGTAGATGCAGACTCTGATTCAACTTCACATGGTGTGCGCTCACTAAAGGGTAGAGACCCATACTAGCTTCGGAGTCCATCTGAGGGGTTCAGTTTGTCCTTGGAGGGATGGTCGAGCAGATGGAGAAGCGGATGGAGGAGCAGATGGGCAACCAGAGGGGCGAGCGGATGGACAACCGGGGGGGGGGGCGAGCGGATGGGGAGATACTGTAATAGTCTACCGTATCTACCATACATGCTGCCACATGGTCGATGTGTCGATGCAGGCGAGTGTAGGCACCTATTTCTATGTGGATAAAATGGGTCTGTGAGTCAGGTTGGACCCAGTCCCGACCCATATTACATATTGAGTTTATATATGGACCCAGACCCGACCTATGGGTTTAAGTCTAATTTGCTGACCCAGACCAGACCCAGACCTGACCCAGACAAGACCCAGACCTGACCCAGACCCAAATGGGTCAGGTCAACCCGTTGGGTAGGCTGACCCATTTCCACCTTTAATTGTGGCACACCTGCTTTTGGTAGAAGCTTGCCTGGAGGGTCTTCTATTATTCAGGTAATACGTTATTTATCATCCGGCGAGTTTGGGCTCATAACCACTAATGATATTCTACATCTTAATACAATGCAAAATAATAGTGATCTTATTAGGCAGAGTTGTTTTTGCGAGCATAAAGAGCAACGTAGTTCGAGATTGCTCTTTTAACTTTAGAATTCTCGAGCGATGTAATGTTCTTCCTGTCGTACTTGAAGAAAAAAAATCCTTTCTATGTCAATGGGATCGGCATATCCGTCATATTACTTAACGCAGACAAAATTTGAGAAATGGTACTTGAATTATTTGTTCACCCAATTGATATTTGAAGAAAGCATACCCACCAAGTAAAATTGAGATGAGCGTGGGAATTTGTAATTGTTACCGTGGATACATCTCTTCGGGTCTTTCCTGCTGTGCATTTAGATCCTCCGTCGAACACAGACGCACCACACAGCATTGTCTGAGATGTGTCCGATCTCTTTTTTACGATTAAAATATCGCATCTCGTCTCGTTTGAGGCTAGTTTTAGTAGAACTAGGGTTTTAGGCATTTTGCATTCCCTATAAAGCTAAATAGACTCTCTCTGCACACACACGTACAGGCCTGGTCGTCTTTCCAGCTGCTACAACCTCACTGATTCTCCCGGTACACCCACGTTATGTACGTGATAAAAAGGAATCGACCCATTGCAGATCTTCTGGAAATGCAACGGTGCATCGCAGTAGAGGAGCCGAAAGTAGGAGGGAGTTCGAGATCTGTTAGGCACAAAGATTGTCTGCTGTAGCCAGCCGCGAAATATAGCTGATTCAGGTACGGCTACGATAAAGGCTGACTCTCATGTATCCGGATACAATTACACAGCACCCGTAAAAATGCTGTCGCAGACCTGAAGTACGGATTCGACATCATTGCAAGCGTGTCCATCCGAGTTATAGAGGTACAATTGTAAATGTAGTGCATCAAACGTGTTGCCTCTGGTAAGATTTCTGCGCCAATGGATCTTACAAGAGATGGAGCACCACTGTTCAAGGGATAGTACGAGCGTGCTACATGTCCAGTAGAGTATAGGGAATCTAGCGCGACAGATCACAAGCGAGAATACAAGTGATTCTATTGAGAAGAGAGAGGATGCGTTCATGAATTTTAAATTAAGTAACATCGTGCTTATACTAGTACTAATTACAGGTACATATATGTACGACTTTTGCTCCAAGACTTCCATAATCCCAAAGGGGTAGTAGTAAGCGACCCAATGGCGTATGCTTGTTAACAGCACTTGGCCTACCTCTTCAATGTTTCTGAATATTCCAAAGAATTACAGGCGCTGATATATACCACTCAGATCACATCAGCAGGTGGTGGGTACACGAACAGGCCGCTGCCCACAACCCATGTCGTTCTCACATCTGTTGGGCAAGGGCGGACTGCAAGCTGACCTGATTCTGAAGCCTGAGCAAGAGCATCCACCTGGGCTCATCTTCTATCCCATCTTATGCGCGCATCACATTTCTCCGCTTGTCTTTAACCCTTTAAAATTGCTCTGTAACGGTACAGTACTTACCTAGATCCAAATTACAGCAACGTGTGTGTCCGCATATGAACTTGGGACCGCCAATTTCTACATCATCTATACATAAGTACTTACGTCTACCACACAAAGATTCTGATGGCGGCACAGCGGAGCGAGGTGTTGTGGACGCGCGTGTTTCTCTTTTGTGCGTCCTGCATTGCTGGGCTCATTGTCGCCCGTCGCCGCAAGTTGCACCGCTTTCATTTGCATATCTTGAATGAAAAGTCGGCGGATTGCGGTCGCTTGTTCGCGCTTGACATAGGCGGCACTCTGGCCAAAATGGTCTATTTTCAGCCGGTGGACGGCGTGTCCGCAACTCAGCAGCGCCAGATGGAACTCCAACTCAACCGATCGAAGCCACTGAAAATCAGTGAGAAAAGGCGTTTAGAGGGTAGTCTGCCGCTCATCGACGACTTCATCATGAGTCTCCACAGCACAGACGAAGCCCAGCGCGATGCGCGGCTACAGATGTTTGTACCCGATTTGGGTGGTACAATTCACTTTATTAAGTCCGTGTTTGAGCAGGTAGATGGCGTGCGGATAACGAATCTCTTGAACTGAGTAAGATTGTTGCTTTACAACTTGCTGCAGCTTCCCGACTGCAAAAATGGACGCGATTACAGACTTTGTGCGCCGTCGGTTCTTCCATCGATATATCAAAACAATCGCGTGCACAGGCGGTGGTGCGTTTAAGGTGCAGCTCTTCTTGACGCTTTATTGTGGGGCCTTAATTCTGATGTGTACTTTGTTGTGTTGTTCAATGTAGTTTTCTTCACTATTCGAGTCGCGCCTAGGCATTGAGCTTGAAAAAGAAGATGAAATGGATGCTCTCATTAAGGGACTGAATTTCGTACTGTGGCACGCTCCAAATGAGTGCTACACGTTCGTAAACGTTGTTCCAGCCACCCATGGATTGGGAAGTGCGACCAAGACCATTTTGCCCAAGCCAGACAAGCACGACTTGTACCCCTTCCTGCTTGTTAATATCGGTTCTGGTGTAAGTATTTTGAAAATTACTGGAGAGTCAAATTACGAGCGCGTGTCTGGGACGAGTTTGGGTGGTGGTACATTTCTGGGGCTGTGCCGTGCGCTATCTAAACTGCGCACGTTTGACGAAGCGATGGATGCTAGTGTTGACGGAGATTCAAATTCAGTGGATATGACCGTGGGTGATATCTACGGAAGTAATGGTTACAAGCAATTTCAGCTCAGTCCTGACACACTTGCCAGTAGCTTCGGTAAGGTCGGTGCGCGTAATCTACCACATTCACCGCGAGACGCCGATATAGCGTGCTCACTACTGTTCATGATCACACAAAACCTGGGTCAGCTGGCATTTTTGAATGCGCGTCGTGTGAACACCCAGCGTATCTATTTTTCAGGCAACTTCCTGCGACACAATGAGCTGGCTTGTCGGCAACTAGCTTTTGCAATCAGTTTTTGGTCAAAAGGTGATATGCAAGCGCAGTTTTTCCACCACGAAGGATTTTTTGGCGCATTAGGAGCGTTCTTGCTTCGCTATAACTCACTCTCAGAGTCACCGGCAACTAGTGGGACGGAGGTTGAGCCGCAGCGACGGGTAGATCCAAACAAGAAAGAAAGAGTAACGAGCAATAGTAGAGCGAGCATAGCGACAGAAACCGAGTGTGGCACTTCCTAGTTTTTGAATAATATGTAAGTGTTGCAGCAAACTGCCGATGAGAAAAGCGTTCGTTCGGCACAGAGATGGGAAAAAGATGGGTGGATGAGCCGATGAAGTAACGATCCTCTTTTACGCACCATGCTACTAAATATGAACATATAAATGATGTGACATCGCAGACTTGGGGAATGAATGTATGAGAGTGCTACTCAACAATTGATATATATCCAGCGCCATTCGAAAAACAAACTAGGAACAAACGCTTTCTTATTAAATAAGACTTGACACAGGCTATGAACTATTTCCAACTACAGACAGTTTACTCTCTTGGCTCTGCTTCTGCTTTGCGCTAAGATTAGCTGCTATTTCTCTTTTAATTCACCCAGACGACCACGCGTGAGTGTATGTCACCATCTGCACCGTCTAAGGTTATATGATGAATAGCTGACTAGCTGGTTGCGGTGATAGCTGGAAGGGAGATTTCAGTCTGTGGTAAGTACGACTTTGAAGCTCTAGCTCATGCTAAGAATCGCCACAAAATCTGTAGCTCATCAGACCCGAGGTCACCAGCAGGTGGAGCTTCAAATGAAATGGGCTCGGCCACCTCCAAACATTCCATGTTCAGCGTATTAGTAACACCAGCCATCACGTGGTAGTCCCGCTTGCTCTGGTTGCCGTTGTCTTCCGCCTTAACCTTCTTCTTGGGTGAAATTACGCGATCCTCGTGCGAAGTACTGCAACTGGTGCTGCTAGTGCTGCGGCTGCTAGCCACTTCCTCCAATGATGTAGGTGACGCGACCTCTGAGGTTCTGGCGTCGCTGAACTTGCGCTTGCGCGGAGATAGCACGGGGCGCACCACCGACTGTGTTGTATTAGCAGTACTGTTACTAGTGGTAGCTGATGGTGAGGTACAGGTAGCAGGCATGGCTTGCTATTATAGTGTGTTGTGAAAAGATGCTGGTTGGGCGCAAGCTTTGGGGCACGAAGTAAATTGAATTATGAACAAGGTTTTGGTTGCAGCGAGTATGGGTGGCTCTTCTATCCAACCAGATCTTGTGTTCTTTCTTCTGCTTCTTCAAAGCGACGTTGGACAAATCTCATCGCGTGCCTGCTTATGGGGCTCTGCTGGCAGAGAAGAGCAACACAACGGCTGCGTCTATGATGTTGTTGGTGGCTGTCGCACTGGGTGTGGCTGAAACGGAACAGCAACGCAAGCTCAACTCAGAAAGGACTGATGAAACGCTGGATTGCGCGGCCGTTTCGCCGGAATTTCTGAAACGTTAGTCTATTGTCGGCGCCCGGCTCTCGTCCGTCCGTCCGCGCTCTGGTACATCTACACTAGGCGGAGTGGATGTATTCCGAATAGAAGAGTTCGCAGACGGGGCGTGGTAGCACATCATCAACATCACTCGACGTGCGATCTAATCTTGCGAAAAGGGGTGCCAAATATGTGTCATCAAATAGCCGTTGCCCTCTCCCAGCCGTTGACTATATTCCACTTTTACTTTTTACACTTCCTTCGCGACACATCTGCGAAAAGGGAAGGAAAGTCAATACCGACCAGAACGGCCGATGGAATGCTGTCCATTCTGGGTGCGCCGCCCTGTCGCGATGATGCCCTATCGCTACTCAGCCTCAGATTCGATGCAAGAGCTTACCGTCTGGATCGCAAAAATTATACAACCGACGGTTGCTGATTTTTGCATCAGTTGAAGTCTGACCTACAGACGACGGTGATAGGACTGGCGCGATGATTACCCATCTTCTTCTCGCCTGACGATGAGCTTAATCTGATGGCACAACAATCTGTGCCGCAACGCGATTGAACCCCCTATGGCTTTCTTCTTGCTGTCCTACCATTTTTATCCATAACGCTTTCGCCGTTAAGTGCACAACGACGAAGTCATTCTGTTCGATTAAGTCATAGGCGTTAAGAGACAGGCATGTCCGGATGTACAAGTTGTTTTGTGTTGCAGTAATCGCAGGGCCTGACTCTGGTATTCGCAATTTTTCACTGCATCTGCCTATTAAAAGATACAACACCGCATTTCCAGAGAGGGTTCGTTACACCACCCTCAATATGTATCTACTTTCCTCGCTTCTGCATCTTAAAGAAACTGCATCGCGCGATGTGGTGGCTTCCTATCCACGTACCACATTGAAGGCGGTAACAAATGCTTCCCACCAGCGCGACGGTTGGCTTCCTGACGGCTCCGTCAGCTGTCGCATTGATCCTATACTTTTATGACGATTGGAGGACAATCCACAGTTCGTTTGCAACCATTGTTGCACGTCGAAAGCCATCCATCCCCTGCAATGTACATCCGGAATCCAATGGAAAGGCTGTCTACGACCGCTGTCAATGACGTTGCCGTCGTAAAAGTTGCACAGTAAATAGAGAGTAACAACAGAAAACAGTAGATGCAGTATAATTGTCACCAGAAATTGCAAATTTTGAGGGATCATACCAAACAGCCAGTCATCCTGGAAGATGCAGAAAAGTCAAATAAAGGATTGAATGATAGGAAGAAAGGGAAGGCGTGCTTGTGCAATTTTCGAGTGGTTGAATGAAGGTCTTAGATACTTTGTACCACGACTGATATCTACAAGAACTGTTCAGGCTTCATTCGTTCGTGATTTCTACCACAAAGATGGCTCCAGCAATTCTGAAGACGGCTTACGAAAACCGAAGTCCTACTACTATTTGACAGGGAATAAACACCAGATCGTTATTCAATACTTTTTCTATTAATTAACTCAACACCTAACACTGCCGTCGTTACTAAATTCTGGCAAACCCTACGATGGATTGATGTTGTTGGCTTGTGTCCTATATGAATTTTACCGATCCCGTTTTTTCCAACGGTGCCTGCCTGTGTCGCTGTCTGCGTCACCGTTAGTTACTGATTCGTATTCGAAGACTGTACTCTCGTCGTCCCATATATCCTTCCGCACTCTTTCCACGTACTACTTATTGGTTTATGAAAGTCGTACCAATAGGTACACATCACCCACCAAGTTCGTCGTGGTTGATCTGAAAAAGCCGTGTCCCACATGCCTCCTTCCTTAGTCGCGTGCATTTTTCATCATCTCACTAATTGCTTCATCCCAATGTTTCTTGATTTATTATCTTCATTTCTCTATACGTTAAAATATTTATATAAGCGGCTATCAGTAGCTAGAAGTTCTTACAACAGTCCGATCTACCACTCGTCCATGAAACACCTATCCTCGCTTGGACTGGTCATGTGTTCAAGATTACGAGGAAATATTCTATTATACAGAGTGCCTCGTTTTTCGGATTTTATTTTGAGCTGGATTCAAATGTGACATGATAATTACATCCGTTTTGTAGGGTGCAACTGTGTAAAGGAATGGAGCTTGCTGATCTTGTTTGGCCTGCTCTTATCAAGATTCGATTTCACCACTGCGACATCATTTGATAGCGGTCGCAGTTTTCTTCGAGTATGTAGTAATATTGTCGAGTGGTATATGAGGCCTATAAAAATATTTTGTAATGGTCACCGTTTACAAGTGGGAGGCAATACAATTATATCTGGGTTTATCTGGGTTAGGTTCCCAAGCAAGTTTCCTATAGATGAAGATGGGTTTTGAAAGCATAGTGACATCAAAGTTATTTTTCTTTCTCATCCAACGCCCTTACGTTCTTATCCGTATCCTCTATCAATTTCTATGCTATAGTATGATGTACAAGCATATGAAAAACTATAGGAGCACTGGATTTTTCTGAGCAAAAGCGAAACAGAATACTAGGAAAAACCGCCGATTCTGCCACGTAAAGCCCACCCACATAGCAAAGGATCACGAGAGAACTTATGTAAGCAGTAGTTACGCATTCATGCCGGCCCCGAGGGACCTCACTACCACCGGGAGAGGATGGGCTGCATCGACAGGCACGCCTGCCCGAGCGAGAGGGGGAAGACATTCCGATCCATCTCATTCTACCGAAGCTCAACAAAGTATAGCCAAATCCGATCTGACGAACATGACGATATAATTGATGCTTTAGGGCAACCAATTTATGGTAAAGGTCAAATTAAGACTAAAATTGAAAGTCGTGTTGAAGTTAAAGCTCCTGGTACTATGTGTAGAAAAAGTGTTAAAGAACCTGTATAACTGGTTTAAAAGCAGTAAATAGTTTAATTCCTGGCAAGATTAATGAGGAGGTAGGGAGCACTCCCTCTTTATTACGTCTCGCACAGCCTAGTGGCTCTACCCGACGAACACGTGATCACGTATATTCTAGCTGGAGTCTATTGGGGCGTCATCGATCACGTGGTATTGCGTTTATACTGTGGCAGCCTAATTTGCTGGTCAGGGCCATCTCGGCGATGAAGTTAACACGTTCAATACGGCCAATCGCTGCCACAAAAGCATTGTGAATGAGCGTGGCCTTTGCGAATGTACGTCCATGGTGAATGTTATCTACTACCCGCTGCTGAAAGGTTTCTGTGTGTTTGCGTGTGGCAAAAATTTCATTGTGCAGTCACGAATGGGGCGATAAATCAAGGAGCAAGAATTCAAGGTGCTAAGAGAGTGTGAGCAATTTCAACGGTCAGCGAGTGTAGCCGGTGTGTATACGCACGGTGCGGCTAGCGCACAGAGGAAGACTTTCCTAAAGCGGCGATATGCCGCTACTTAGCCGATACGCCCTTATAAAAGGGATTAGTAAGAGATTGCTCTCTTACTCGGGGCCAAGATTTCCCTTGGTTTACCAGTTAGAGCTAACTAACGTCTTGAAACAAGGCTTCCCTTAGAAAGGGAGTTATTCCCTTTCACTACAAGACTTACTGCGCGCGCGACCGGTCGAGGTCGTGCGCCTAGCAGTCTTAGTGTGATTTGTAAACTGAATATATATTTAATATGTAATTAGCCTAGATTAACTAAACTAATGTAAACTATATGTAATACTAAGTAGAACTTACTCCATTCGTACCTAGCCGAAATGCAATGTACACACCTGTGTACCAACACGTGGCAGGCTGCCACGCATCCACCAAGGGCTCCTGCCCTGATTGTGTGGTGGAGTCAAGTTCAAAATCGAACACCGTAGTGTCGAGAACCTGACCACCATCGTGCCTGGCCTTCTAACTGACGGGGGGGGTACCTCGCAAACCTTCGCCTACGATCCGATCTGATCGTCCGCTGCTAGCAGACGACCGATCATCAGCATAGGACGTCTGGTCCGATTGTTTCGTCATCTCACCTTGTGTACCCGATGGAATGGGCTAGTTTCACACTCGGTGGATCGGTGATGGGAATCGACTTGAGGTCTAAAATGTGGAAAACCGTGCTGGGTGGTGTACCCTGGGTGGAACTCTTCACCCTGGGTACGGGAAGACCAGTTATACTCGGAGCAAGTATACTCAAAAGGGCATATCGCTCAACCGATCGTAGAGCCCAACCAATACGATAATAAAAGTCCAATACTCCAATATAGAGATCCAACGAGAACGTGACAAACTCCACGAACGATATCTCCACGTAACAATCCAAAAACTTGATTACACGTTCCAAACGTGTGTGTCTTGGGCTTGAGAAGCTGACCAATGCGTACTCCCGTCGAGGGACTTCCGGCGGGCCAAGTGGGTCTGTAACGCGTCCCGGCCGGGTATAATGAGCTAGAGTGGATTACTCGACCCTCTTCTCCCAATCACTCTGCGGCATGCACAGGCGACTGATGTACAGTGCGAAGATGCTAACGACTTCTTGTTGAGTGCTAAAGGACAAAAAATAACGACGACTAACCAAAACTATCTCCCTATGGTCCCCAATATGTACAAACATGAAAATATGTAAGTACACGCAATATCATGTGACTTACCAAAATCCGTGTTCTTGACACCTCTCGCACACGATAGGCTTAAAAGCCTCCTTGATTTCCACCAATCCGATCGCCGATAAGACGATCGGCGTGACGCTGACATAAAGTGACTGAAATTCTTGAGTCCGCTTCATCAAAGCCGCCCCTGTGTCTGGTCGTAGCCGCGCAACGGTAACGACCCGATCTCATCACATCCTAAATCTTCGCAGAAGCGGACTTCACCGATGGACAGATCTTCAAGTCCACCTTCGCCAGGTACTTGCCTTGTACACCTGATCGTCTTGTAACAACTCTTAACGTTCGTTGCTGCAGGTTCCCTGCGTTCCTCATCGCCCCATATCGATTCACCGACCAGATCGGCCCGATCTGACAGCCCTCACAACACTCCAGAGTCCGACACACCGGCCGGGCATGAGATCGAGGTCGATCAGTCCAGAAAACAGTCAGGGAGCTCCAGTCACAGTTGACCATCAAGGATTCATCGCTCCTGCAACTTTGGAAGGAGGTAGACACTTTGATTCCTATATCCACGAAGCTGCAGGATGTGATCGCCCAAAACGCACATCTCCGGGCCCATATCGCCCAACAAACCACGCGAGGTGAGCTGAACGGTCTGCTTTCCGTCTTGGGTCTGGTCTAATCTTCCTTTGCGTGCAGATCAGTTGGCCACCGACATCGCCAAAACGTTCGACACTTTATTCGCGGCTGATCGGCAGTCGCATAACCACTGCGATCATCTCCGACCGATCTTGGACGGGCGGATCGGCGCACGGCATGATATGTCTCGCTTGGAAGCCTACAGGTCACACCTCCTGGAACAGATCGCGGTGGTCAACCGGCAAAGGTTGGAGGATCCGTCCGATCGGACTTTACTCCGCACCCAACATGGTGACCTGGAGAGGCAGATCGGCGAGTTTCAGGTCGTGGTCACGGAGCAGATCGGGAAGGTCGAGTCCTTCCATAGCCGATCGGACGCCTGGACCCAGGAGTCAGACCGTCGCTGGGCGGCCGTAAACCGGTGCTACCAGCAGTTGACCGACTTGTTGCACCGGCTTCCGGCTGCATGATCTAGCGTCGACCGAACTGCATCGGCCGCTATGATTGATCTACATCAAGATCTGACCCGACGCAACTCATTGGCTAAACGTAAGCACACCGAAATTCCAAAAACTTCCAAAAACGTAAGGACGCGTCGAAGGGCTCAAGGTCTCGGGGCATAGCGAGCGACTCCAAACTCGAGGAGACGCTAGCGGTGCCGCAGAAGAAAGCCAATACGCTGGATCATCTCCCAAGCCCAAAATCGGACGCATCCGACACGTCTATCATCACCAAATCACATGCGCCCTTGCTCCTCCGCGCTTCTCACACCGAGCGTGTAGAGGTCTCCTCCGGAGAGGACTCGGGGGATGGATCGGAGATTCCGAATTATTTATCCAAGTCCCGATCCGATCAGCGCCGAGGTCCCGTTCCTACGAATCCTGCATCGGGGGCTTATAAGGTGATCAGCTCCCAGGGTGATGGTGCTGCACGGACGCGCGAGTCAACCGGATCGGTGCCTTCGTTCCAGCCCGGCACATCTGGGCTGCACAATCACGCCCGATTGAAAGGGGTGTCGATCGGAGATCGACTTCTCCCATCGCTTACTTCAGATGCCACTTCGCCATTGTCATCGTGGCAGATTTGTAGCTTGTACCAATCCGCCCTGACCAATCAGATACTGGCCCGGTCTCTATCGCGTCCAGAATCCTGTCTTTTTCCTCCAGCTTCAAAGGATCCTGCCGCTTCTTCATGGCGGGCGGACCTGGTCACAGCACCACAAATCGCCCGTCTGTATGCGGATGAGCCATGGAAAGTTTTTGAGCGCCCCAAGATGGGGTCCATGTTTGCGTCGATTGCGTGGATCGACTCGTTCTTAGGTCGAGTGAAGGCCTTCAATGCAACCTACAGCCAAGCGATCTGGTAGTCTACACACTATATAGTGCTTCCTCCTGATCGAGCGCAACATGATCAAGGCCTGATCTCATTCCAGAAAAACCGGAAGAAGCGCCGGAGTCGGGCGGGCGAGGCCTGGAAGACCCTATGCCAGTTCGTTCTGGGAGGTATGCTTGCCCGCGAGTGCGACATCGACATCTTTCTATATCCTATGGTTCTCCATATGGCCAAGCGTCGGGTTGAGAAAGCCGGGGTATTAGCTGACGACGTCGTCTGGTATCCCGGTCTTCATTGTGACGAGCCGATCGCAGACCTGAAGGACGCTTTGATCAAGATCGATCGGAAGGATCCCTGGCGCAATTAACACCAGAACCAGATCGGAGACCATCCGGCGCTGACTATAGGCCGTCTGTGGGGTGATTGCTACTCTTGATGCGTCAGATAGCTGACCAGATAATCCGTAATACATGTCATCATTTTCCCAAAATTCACGGTCACCTGATCCCTTAACCAAATCTCGTCACTTTCTCCAAACTTGCACCAACACTTTATCACACACAGTTCCATCCACATCGCGAAAATTATCACCACGTTCGTCACTCCCATACTCCAGTTCATCACAGTTCATCATACTAATTCACAATAATTCAGACCTTATACATATTCACACCGATCGATATACTGATCGGTGCTACTGTGTGTCTTGATCTTCATCTTCATGAGTCTGCATCACTGCAAAGCGATTACGACTGACTCGTTCTCGCTCGAACTATCGTAGCAGTGCTCCACAATTTAGATCGAGTTCGTCGATTCAGGTTGCTTCGTCATGATCCTTCCAGCGGACCAGATATTCTCGGTGGGTGCGACCGAAACGTGTCTTCTTGACCGATCGGACATCTAACACCTTTTCCACCTCGAATTCTTCCTTTTCCAATGGCCTTTCCCAACTGTCCTCCGGCAGCAGAGCCTCATCAAAATCTAACCTCTCCGCTTCGTCCACCAGACAGGTCATTTTAGGCCGATCGGGAAATTCTCTGACCAGCTTCAGTTTGGACACGTGCACGATCGGAAAAACTTTGTAATCCGTGCCGATCGTGATCAGACGGGCAGCATGCTCACCGATCAGCTCTGCTACACGGAAAGGACCGTGCCACATATGATCCAACTTCTTTGCATAGCCTTCCTTGACCCGATCGAGGTATAACCATACCCTCGCCCCTGGTTCATACCATGAGGGCGGACCTGATCGTTATTCCGATCTGCTCGATCTTGCGTGTCCTGACGCAACTTTTCATTGAAGACTTCTTTCGCATGCTGACAATGCTTCTGGACCTGCATGCTCCAACGACGGGCATCGCGATCGCGGGTCCGAGTGCAGCCGATGGTATCGCCGCTTCAAGTGTCGATCGAGGGTCCCATCCATACTCCAGATAGAAAGGCGTTTCTCCTCGGACCCGATCGGTTGAAGAGTTGAGTGCGAATACCAGTCACTCTTCATACTCGTCACATTCACGTTGGTCCGGATCGGCCACATACATCTTAATAGCCCTTGTTATTGTCTGCACCATGCGTACAGCCGATCCGTTCGCTTGCGGTCGATATGCCATCGTCGCGCTCTGCTTCTGGCCTAGCATGTTATTGAACGATTGGAACACCTCAGACATAAAACAGGGTTCCCGATCGTGTCTAATAACTTCGCTGGCGACGAACCTTCTGAACATGCATTCCTTGTAACTCTGGGCGATCTGCTACGCAGATCGGGATGCAATAGCCTTTGCGATCACCATACCAGTGAACAGGTCGATCCAGATCAGCAGTTCAGTGTTGCCGCGCGTCGATCTGGGCAGCGACGGTATGTGATCCATTGCTATCACCTGGAAAGGGTAGGTAGCCTCGATATTTCCGGGCGATCGGCCCTTGTATCGGTCTGCCCTTTCCGGTCTCGCAATCTGTGCAACAGCCCACATATTTATGCACGCTCCGAGAAAGTCCTCTCCAGTGAAAGTGGACCCTGATCTTGTGGTATGTCCTGCATATGCCTTGATGTCCCCCTTCTAGACTCACATGGTAGTGATGAAGGACATCCGGCTGTAGCAACTCAGGGACCACCAATTTCGCTAGTCGATCTCGATCGGCACTGTCTTGGTCAACATCACGGCAGTAATACAGCAATCCATTGTCATCCACATCGTAACTGTCCGCGATCTTGGTACACTCTTTCGCCTGATCATTTTTTAACTTGGACAGTTCACCGCACAGATAGGCCTTCAAGTTCACTCTTGTTAGTCCTGCGCCTTGAGTATCCGTTCCGCCCTTAGCAGTTGTACAACGTACTCACTCAGCCTTTCCTTTGGGAACGATCGGCGAGACTTCTGAGTTCGCGATCTAGTCGCTGCCATCACATGCACTGGATCAGGGCTGTCCTTGGGCTTGATCAATTCCGGTAGCCTGTTTATGTCCATAAGTTCATGTAGAACGGCCTCCTCGGTGATCGTCGCCCCGATCTGGTCCCGCATGGCTTGGGTCGTGAGGTGGTCGGCGCTTCTGTTCCAATCACGTTTCACGTGCAATAGCTCGTGGTTGGGATAGTCTTTCAGTGCCTTCATCACCCGATCATTCAACAACTTCAGCCGTGGTGCCTTACAGTCGATCTCCCCGGTGACCTGCCTTATCACTAGGTTGGAGTCACCACATATGATGGTACGCCCTTTCTTTTGTGATGACAGCAGATCAAGACATAGAAGGAGCCCCCGATATTCCGCCTCGTTGACCGTTATGTCGGGCGTGAAATCAGCGGCGGTTGCTACTATAGACCATTGTGGTAACTTCCTATGGCACTATAGGAGCCAACCTTGTTCTTCACGCTAGCCGATCCGTCGAAACTCAAGACCAGGAGTTCCTCATCCCGATCTACGATCGGTGGCGGCAGAAAGATTGACTGTCGAGGTTGCTTCCTTGGGGGCAATCGCCGTCAGAGCCTCATCCACTTCATACCGAGGGGTGATACTGGCAGCGAATGTGCCCAATATCTCCTCCTCTCCCTTGGTGCACTTGACGACCTCGAGGGACCACTGCGACAAGATTGCTGAACATATGCCAAGCCGACCGTCCATCCAATTGGCTGATAACAGTCATGCCAATGTCGACTTTCTCGATACTACCTTTACAGATCGGCCGACCAGTAGGTTGTAGCACACATCCAAAATCCGTAGTAAAGCCAGAGTTTCCTTTTCGACTATCCCATAGTTGACTTCGTTCGGCTTCAACGTCCGGCTTGTAAAAGTGACCGGGTGGTACACTCCATCATGTTCTTGCACTAGAGTGGCAGAAATGGCCCACTTACTAGCATACACAATGACGATCGGCATTTTTTCCGGATCGAAGTATCCGAGAATCGGTGCCGTCGCCATCCTGGCCTTCAGCATACCGAAAGAAACCTGTGAACGATTCATGTGGTCATCTGCCTCCACCTGAGGAAAATCTGCAGGCAGATCAGAGTCGCAGCCCTCTCGTAAAGTTTCCCGATCTCCTTCGCGCAACATATGATAGTCGACTTCCCGGAGCTCGTACAACACGGCCGCGTAAATCGCGAAGTCTTGAATGAAGCGGCTATAGTAATTTAAGCTCCCTAAGAAGGACTGCATTGTCCTCAGTGATCTGGGAAACGGGAGGTTACTCAGCAAATCCAGGTCCTTGGTATTAGTCTCTAGACCATTGTTCGAGACCATATGGCCTAAATATGCGACCTTGGACATACCCCAAAAACTCTTCACAGCACTGATCGACAGGTTCCAGCGATCGCATATCTCCAACAACCGTTCGACCTTCTCGCAAAGATCGCTCCATGACGAAGCAGGGATCAGAATGTCGTCGATATACGATCGCCTCCCCAGAACGGACGGTCTCCTTTCCCGATCGGGTTCACCCTCTGTAAATACATCATGGTTTTCGGTGGGGTCCCGATCGGTGATGATCTTGAAGTGTCCATACAATGCGTTGTCGATCAGCCTCTGGTAGATCTGGGGCGCTTTCTTCAAACCGAACGGCATACGGTTCCACTCGAACAGACCAAACGGCGTAACAAATGCGGAGATCTCGCGAGCCCGATCGGACATCGAAACCACCCAAAATCCACTTGCCATATCCAGTGAGCAGTACCACAGTGTCTTGTCGAGATCTTCTAGCAGATCGCTGATCAGCGGCATCGGGTACACCATAAGCTTGGTCAACCGATTTAACAACCGATAATCGATACACAACCAGATGTCGACACCGTTCTTCTTGATAACAATCACGATCGGTGAGGCCCACGGCGAGGTCGACGGCTTAATAATCTTGGTAGCCAACATTCCTTTAATAAGATCAGACAATTTTTCACGGTACTGTGGCGCCACACGTCGGCATAGCTGGGCGATCGGCTTGGCATCACCCACGTCGATGTCACAGATCGCTCCGCGAGCAGCATGGGGTTAGGCGTTTCCTTTCCCGATCAGCAGATGTTTCTTCTTCCATATGATCTTCTTTAGCTGATCGATCTGATCGGGACTGTTGACATATCGATCACCCACTTGCAGATCGTCCAAGGTGACTTCGGGCGGATCAGCAGACACTTCAGGGATGACTGCCATCTGTCTATCCAGCTCCTGAATATATTCATCCCCGCCCTCATGGATACAAACTTGATCTTCTTCCGGGGAAATATCACCCAAACCGTCCTGATCGGTTGCACACTGCTGCTCCCGATCGGCGGGCTGCTCTTCAACGACATCGATCTGCTTAGGCGCGCTATCGTGGTACGCCCCAGCAATGCCATGGTCCCATTTTTTCTATTCCCGGTCCCGCTGTCGCCTGTTCTTGTGACGCCACCACGTTGACGAACCTTGGCTCATCTACTTGATGGTCCACCGTGTCCGGCGACTGCGGTGCCTTTTTTCGAACTAACATCTTCTTTGGGGTTACATAGCTTGGTCGTTCCACCACAGGTGAGGTATCTTCTTCCACCGATCCATCATCACTGATCAGATCGGTGCTCGCTTGGTATGCCAAGTTCTGCCACTCAATATACCGTCTCGATCCGATCGAGACGAACCCCGACTTTCTTGGCACCTTCCCTTCCGCCAGCCTCATTCCAACAATAGTATTGTTGTCGAGCGTAAGCGGCTTGTCACCGATATTAGTGACTCGGACAAAATCATATCGGCCGGCGCTCTTCACAAAGGTTGACACCCACCGATCGCCCCTGGTCACCCATAACTTCCTTTATCGAAAACATTTGTCGACCGGGGTATCAGCGGATTGGCCGACTGGAATGGTGACATCTTGGTCCCACCTGACCAGATCGGTGTTCGATCCGTATAGGGGCCGCCGACCAGCCAACTGGATCTGGACCTCATCCGGGAGTGTAAGCACTCCATGAGACAGATCAAGGCGAACACCTGAAATCCATGCCTAACAGGGCGTCCTGACCGGCCATCTTGCCAACCCAAGCGCTGAAGAAGTAGACAAAGAACCCGATAGGGTGATCTTCACGCGCGTCCTTCCTTCGGTCATGTAAGCGTTTTCACCGACTCCGACGCATTTTTGTCTCTGGGTGTCGTCTATACGACATCCGACCTTACGAGCAAAGGCGGAGCCGATAATCGAGACTTCGGCCCCAGAGTCGAGCAAAATCGTTGCCTTCTGGTTGTTTATCTTACCACAGGCTTTCGCCTGCTTGAACCATTTGTCAGGCGAATGATACTTCCAGTATCCGCGAGACTACCCAGGCAGCAGATCCAACTGCATGACCAGCTTCGATCGGGAATATTCATCGGTCGTGAGATGGTAGACCGGATGATCCCGATCGACGCAATTTAGAACAGAACATGTATTGTCGGTTTTATTCTCCTTGACGACATATGAATAGATGCCAAACGTAGATCGCTCGGCTCGATCCAGATTCCAACCTGGCGAGCGTTCTAGTTTAACATTTTCTCAACGTCAGGTTGAAGCATCCCCGCGTGCTTACCCGGCACATACCACTTGCGCATCAGATTGAAGAACTCTTCGATCTTGCACTGGCCGGCCTCGTGGATCTCTCCACATGACTTGCACACGAAGAGGCAGTGGTCAGTGAGGTGGGCGCGTCTTTAGCACTTCTTGCATATCATCTTCTTCCAGCAGTCCCCACCATCGTGCTTGCTTGACCCGCAGTGAGAACACTTCTTTCGAGGTCGGTCCGGATCGGACTTGTTTCCACTCCTGCCCTACCGATCTGCCTGGTTAGGCGTCGATCTGGTTCTTGGGACAGGTTCCGTGACGAAGACGTGGCGATACTGGTCCTCGTCTGACTCCCGACTGGACTGGCCGCTACTTTCTTCTTCCGATCCAGTGCTGTCTTCAGTCACGATCGCTTTAACAGCACGGGCCGATCTGGTCAGGGGCCTCTTCACCGGATCGGTCTGGGGTCTTCGATCTGTAGCGACCCGATCCAACGGCGACCTTCGCACTCATGCTGCGTGAGTGTTGCAACGTCCGCAACGTCTGCTCCACTTCCTCCAAATCTTTTAGGCGCATCAGAGTGAGCTGATATGCCAGATCTTGGTCATCAAGGGTACTGATATAGTGACCCACGTGCTCCATAGCGTCACCGGTCGGCGGGTTGCCTCCCTTGATCACTATCCCGGCGCGAATTGCAGTCAGGTTCAAGCGGTGCAAGTACACAATCGGCGTCTCGTTGCCCCGCTTCTGCATATGATGGTATTTGTGGACGGTAGAGAATGCGGAGTTGCAGTACTGCCCCTAAAATTCTGAAAATAGCAGATCCCAGTCAGATCGGACATCCCGACCCAACTGTTGGATACAGTTCGCAGCCGGTCCTTTCAGCAGATCCCTGAAGATCAAACACCGTTCCTTTTTTGGTGTATGATCCCGCAAGAAAGCAGACTTGACCCGACCAAACCCGATCTGGCTTGCTCCTCGTCGGCGTCCTTTCCAGTGAAATCCTTGAGATCTGTGGTCGCAGCCATGCGAATGCGTGGGATCACAGTAGATCGGAAATCAAAGGCGGTCGTAGAGGCTAGGTTAGCCTTGCGCGTTCTTCCCGTCCCTGCACCGTCTGACCCATAGTGTTCATCCGGATCGCCGATCGACTCCATGTCGAAATCGCTGTTCTTGCTTGATCGGCGCGGTCGGGCTGGCTGCGACTTGCGTCTTCCTCTGCCAACTGGTTTGCCACCTCGGGTAGCATTATCCGTTGATGCCACTGACTCCATATCGACATCCCGGCAAGTATTGACACTGCCGGGCAGATCGATACTGGGCATGCGGGCGTGGAGGCGATCGGCATCGGTCTCCCATGAAACGCTCCATCATTGCCTCAAACATGGCGTGGACGTTAGCTTGGGTCATGCACAGCGTGATGGCATCCTCCTTTGGAGGTACTGAAACCTGTGGGGGCTCCTGGGGCCCCGACCAGCATGCAGCCCCTTGCTGCCGAACGTCATTTTTATGCTCCCATGGGGTACGATCCGCCCCCATGGTCATCCGCTCAACACCGACCTCCAACTCTGATGAGCTATTAGAGGCAGGTGGAGACTGATACAGCGACTTATCATCGGAGCACACCTCATCCTGTGCTGCCGTGGCCTCAGAGGCCTTCAATGCCACGGTGGGAGTTGGGCGGCGAACCGCCCCCACCAACGGCACCAAATGATCATGGAGGGTCGACATCGACATCTCCACCTTCCAAGTGTCCAGATCAAACAATTTCTGTACGTTGGCGAGGTTTTGCAGTTTTATGCCAACCTCAGCCAACATCGCCAGCAGGTTCTTCACCAATAGCAACAGACGATCGCTTTGGATCGGCTCAGTGGTGGGTCCAAGAAGGCGATCAGGGATCTGGAGGTTTAAGATCTGCATGAACTGGTATTCACGAATAAATCGCTTTAACTCGTGGATGTAATACATCCTGGTAAGGTCTTCTTTCTTGATAACCCCGTCCCCGACCTGCGACTTTTCTTCCAAGTCGTCTTCATCGGATGGCATTCTGAGCCTCTGCTTGGGGATCTTGGGAAAGTGGATCGGATCATTCCGATCAGCCTCCAAGTCGTTTTCATCCTTTACTTTTTCATCAAAACATTCGTTTAAATGCATAGGATCAGTACAAAAGTCCTGATCCTTTCCGGGACTATAGCAGGATTTTGCTATAGTCACGATCGGCTCCGGTGGGAGCCTTTTGGGGAGGAAAAAATTATTAATCGCGATCTGGTCCTCCACCAGGCCAGACCGGACATCGCCATCTTTATCGAGAACGAAGACGTAAGGTGATAGCCTTTCCTTACGCCCTCTCCAGAACGATTCCAAATTCAATTCTTCAAATTCAATCTTTGATGACACCTCGCGGTGATATCCACGATCACCAAGTGATCCGGGCACGCGCACCATTGTGGTGGAGTCAAGTCCAAAATCGAACACCGTAGTGTCGAGAACCTGACCACCATCGTGCCCAGCCTTCCAACTTACGGGGGGGGGGGTACCCCGCGAACCTTCGCCTACGATCCGATCTGATCGTCCGCTGCTAGCAGACGACCGATCATCAGCATTGGACGCCTGGTCCGATTCTTTCGTCATCTCACCTTGTGTACCCGATGGAATGGGCTGGTTACACACTCGGTGGTTCGTCTATGGGAATTGATGTGGGTCTAAAAACGTGAGACCGTGCTGGGTAGTGTACCCTGGGCGGAACTCTTCACCCTGAGTACGGGCAGACCAATTATACTCGGAGCAAGTATACTCAAAAGGGCATATCGCTCAACCGATCGTAGAGCCCAACCAATACGATAATAAAAGTCCAATACTCCAATATAGAGATCCAACGAGAACGTGACAAACTCCACGAACGATATCTCCACGTAACAATCCAAAAACTTGATTATACGTTCCAACGTGTGTGACTTGGGCTTGAGAAGCCGACCAATGCGTACTCCCGTCGAGGGACTTCCGGCGGGCCAAGTGTGTCTGTAACGCGTCCCGGCCGGGTATAATGAGCTAGAGGGGATTACTCGACCCTCTTCTCCCAATCACTCTGCGGCGTGCACAGGCGACTGATGTACAGTGCGAAGATGCTAACGACTTCTTGTTGAGTGCTAAAGGCCAAAAAACAACGACGACTAACCAAAACTATCTCCCTATGGTCCCTAATATGTACAAACATGAAAATGTGTAAGTACACGCAATATCATGTGACTTACCAGAATCCGTGTTCTTGACACCTCTCGCACACGATAGGCTTAAAAGCCTCCTTTATTTCCACCAATCCGATCGCCGATAAGCCGATCGGCGTGCCGCTAACATAAAGTGACTGAAATTCTTTAGTCCGCTTCACCACACTTATCCCGACCTAAATGACCCCGGTAGGGGCGTCATGTGCTTCAAAGAGGACTCTATACTTCAGTTCCTCATCATGAGGAACAACCACCCTCGGAGTGTTCTCCGCGCTCGTGCTATAGTATAGCAAACCGTCACCATACCTGTAACGGTGTAACCGATCTCTAGCTCGACTTGACAGGGTTGGCTCAGACGAGCCAAGTACCTTTCCACCCAACGCGCTGATAAGCACCGTACACTGTGGGTCTTTCTCATACGCCTGGCGTATGAGATCCACCACAGAAGACGCGATGAATGTCGCGTGAGCGAGCTCGAAATCGGGACGACGCGACAACGCGTCTGCAAGCACGTTCTGCTTGCCAGGTTTATACTTAACCTCAAAGTTGTACTCCGCAAATAAGGAGAGCCAACGGGCCATCCGTTGGGAGAGATGAGGCGACTTCGTCGCTGTCCGTAAGGACCCGTGGTCAGTATAAACCACGAACGGCTTTGACGAGTAGGTGAACCCTAAATTTGACAAGGGCATACTTGATAGCAAGTAGCTTCTTGTCATGAACGGGATAATTCCGTTCCGCAGCATTAATCTTCCTCGACTCAAACACGATCAAGCGTTCCCTTCCCGCATCATCTGCTTGTAACAAAGCACATCCGATTGCGAAATCGGAGGCGTCGCAGACGACACTAAATGGTTTCCCAGAATCTGGTAGAGCAAGAACGGGAGCTTTTAACAAGATTCCCTTAACCACTTCGAAGGCGGTTTGGTGTTTGGTTTCCCAACACCAATCCACGTCCTTCTTAAGAAGGTCAGTTAATGGCTTCGCCATCTAGCGTAGTTCCGCTGTACTTGTGGAGATAATTCGCTAATCCAAGCCACTTCCGTAAATCTCTAAGATTTACAGGCGAAGGCCACTCCACAATGGCTTTCACCTTTGCGGGATCCGCCCGCACTCCATCCTTACCGATGAAGCATCCGAGGAAAGGAATTTCCTCAGCACCAAAGATACATTTGGTCGCGCTTGCATATAACTTATGCTCTCGCATACATTCGAGCACCGCTCGAAGGTGCATCAGGTGCGTCTGAAAATTAGACGAGTCTCCTTCCGCGCGACTATGGACGAATATATCGTCGAAGTACGTCTGAGCGTACTTTCTATGAGGGCGGAAGAGTTGAGTCACCAAGCGATTAAAAGTAGCTGGTGCATTTGAAATCCCTGTGGCATAACAAGCCACTCCCACAGCATGCCACTAGGCGTGCTGACCGCTGTAGCGGAATATCGGATGCTTGCATGAGCACCTGATAATACCCGTCCACCAGATCCACCAGATCTAAGGCACTGTATACAGTACAGCCCGCCATATTGTTCGGAGGGCGACATGTCTGAAGTGGGGTCGAGCAGTGCTAATAGCGAGGAACCCAAGATTACCAGGATGATGATTTGCCAGAAGGATGAAGCCAAGTTCTCAGTTGTCAAGAAGGAACCTCAATCAGTCAAGGCAGAAGATAACCAATCACCGCAGGACCCACAGCTACAACCGTTTTTTTGACACGGCTATGGGGCGGTTTTTGGAAGGAGAAAGAAACAAGTCGACACCTGCAGTCGTTAGCACAAAAAGTCACCAGCCAAATCCAGGAAGAGTTGCGACGGTTAATGACGTTGATATGGAATCAGTGCATTCGCTCCGTGATTATCAGTCAAGGTCAAGAAGATCGGCGAAGGTTAGAGATGTTGACATGGAATCTGTATATTCGCTCCATGATCAACAATCCCAGCGTGGTTACATCGATCCAGACGAGCCAATCACTCTGCCTCGACGAGCCGACGAGCGTGTTAATCATTTTATTTCATTCTCTTCCCATTCATCACCCCTCTTGCGCTTAACACCCATTCACCCTAACTTGGATTTTACCCCGGTTTTAGTCCTTAAGGTCCATCCCTTGGCGTAACACTGCTGAGTATACAAGTCATATATATATCATGCACTGAGGCATTCGTGTTTTCGCTTGCTCGTTGTATCTCCAATAACTCTTCTTCCTCCTCCTTGGTCCATTATGAGATAGGCATGGATGCTGGTACTGTTGTAGCTAATAATGTATTCGGATCTGGGGCTGGTGAAGATGTATTCCTTGTCGCTTCTTGCTTCATCATCTTCTCGTCCCGTCGTTCTCAAACTCAAGAGGGTCTCTACCATATCTGTACTCTCCATTTTTACGTTCCCGTTGGACTCGTAATCAATCACGAAGGTTGTCCTCTTCTTTCAATGAAATGTTTCCACGTTGACTCCGCTTTGGTGCAGTGTATGCTTTTGGTAGGTGTTTTACTAGCCAATTCGTTGTATTGACTGTGAGTTGAAATTGCGTCAGCCGACTCTATCTTAGCCCGTTTCTCGGGCAATCGGTTGGAAATAGCATCCACTATGCTTTAACCAGTGGAAAACTCTAAAACTCTAATATCACACACCAACTTCACTTAAACCCTCTGTGGTGAAGTGTACCACAAATTTGGTCACTTTTGGTCAAGGCAGTTGGTCGAGTTTCCGATTGGTCTAAACAAGGGGGGCTTTTTAGCCTATCAGATTCAAGGAGTATCAAGAACGCCGGTCTTGGGTGAGTCACCTGACATTGGGTATTTTACATAAATTTGTGTGGGTACATTAGGGACCATAGGGAGGTAGTATTATTGGTTAGTTGCGGTTTTTCCAAGTAGAAGTCTTTTGGTTGTGGTTTTTCGAAGTAAGAGTCTTTTGGTTACGAATTTTTCCAGGTAAAGGTTTTTGGTCTAGGAATAAGTGGCAAAAACCTCTTCTGGTCTTGGTCTACACCGCAGCAAGGGGTCGCCGTTATTCCTTTCACGTACACTAGTCGCCTCCTCCCGCCGCGGAGTGTTTGGGGTCAGAGGGTTGAATTATCCCCTCTTTCCTATTATACCCGGTCTGGACGCGCCGCACGCGCACTTTGGCCACCGGAAGTCCCTCGACGGGAGTACGATTTGGCGATCTAGACACTTTAAGTCAAGTACGATTAGAACGTGCTATTCACTGGATTGGTATTTACGTGGAGATATCGTTTGTGGAGTTTCACGGGCATATTGGGTTTTCACGAGGACATATTGGCTCATTGTAACATTGGTTGGAGTTTAGACCGGTATTGGTCTTCTCTCATATTGGTCAGGGGCTAGACGGGTTGATTGGTCTACCCTCTATTATTTCGTATTGGTCAGGTCTAGAGCGTTTGAACGATCGACCTATTGGAATTTATCTTTTGGAAGTGTTTCTGGTCTGTACGTACCTGGGGTGAAGAGTTCCGTCCTAGGTACATCTAGCCAGCACGGTCTCATATTCAAGACCGAATCAGATCGATCTGCGATCCCGATCCACCGAGTGTGTAACTAGCCCATTCCATAGGGTACACAAGGTGAGATGAACATAAGTGAATCGGACCAAGTGTCTTTGGATGATGTCCGGTCGTCTGCCAGCAGCGGACGATCGGACCAGATTTCGCGTGGAGGTCCGCGGGGTACCCCCCCCGTAAGTTGGAAGGCTGGGCATGATGGTGGTGGTCAGGTTGTAGATACAAAGGTATTCGATTTCGAACTTGACTCCACCACAATGGTGCGCGTGCCCGGATCACTTGGTGATCGTGGATATCACCGCGAGGTGTCATCAAAGATTGAATTTGAAGAATTGAATTTGGAATCGTTCTGGAGAGGGCGTAAGGAAAGGCTATCACCTTACGTCTTCGTTCTCGATAAAGATGGCGATGTCCGGTCTGGCCTGGTGGAGGACCAGATCGCGATTAAAAAATTTTTCCTCCCCAAAAGGCTCCCACCGGAGCCTATCGGGACTATAGCAAATCCTGCTATAGTCCCGGAAAGGACCAGGACCAAGGTCCTAATCCTATGTATGTGCATAAAAAAGTTGATGAAAAAGTAAAGGATGAAAACGACTTGGAGGCTGATCAGAACGATCAGACCAACCTCCCCAAGGTCCCCAAGGTCCCCAAGATTCCCAAGAAAGGGTTGGGAATGCCGGCCGACGAAGACGACCTCGAAGAAAAGTCGCAAGTCGGAGATGGAGGCATCACTGAAGAAGACCTAAACAAGTTGTATTATATTTTTGAGCTGAAACGATTTGTTCGCTTTGACGTGGTCTTTCGGGTGTTGAAACTCCAGATCCCCTCTTCTCGGTCCCACTACCGAGCCGATCCAGAGTGATCGCCCATTACTTTTGGTGAAGAACTTGGTGGCGATGTTGGCGGAGGTTGGCATTAAAATGCAGAACCCCGCCGATGTCCAAAAACTATTTGAATTTGAGACTTAGAGGCTGAAATCGTCGATGTCGACCTTCCACGACCATTTGGTCCCACTGGTGGGGGCGGTTCGCCGCCCAACTCCCACCGCAGCAGTGAAGGTCGCTGAAGCCTCCACAGCGCTTGTCGACATTGGTTCTGATGACTAATCGGTTTATCAGTCTCCACCGGCCTCAAACAGCTCATCAGAGTTGGAGACCGGTGTCGAGCGTATGACCATGGGGGCGGACCATGCCCAGCCTGAACAAAAAAGGGACATGCGGCAGCAAAGGGCTTCTTGCCAGTTGGGGCTCCAGCAGCCCCCACATGCCTCAGTTCCGCAGAAAGAGGGTATCAACACGTTGCCCATGACTCCAACTAACGTCCAAGCCATGTTTGAGAAGATGATGGAGCGTTTCATGGAAGAACGGGTTAGACCACCTATGTGCCCACATGTCCAAGACCGGTCTACCCGTCAAAGTGTCAATGTTTGCCGGGATGTAGATATGGAATCGGTACCATCTATGGATAAACCTACTCGAAGTGATAAGCAAGTCGGCAAAGGGAAGAGCAAGCCGCAACCGGCCAGACCGCGTAGACCAAGCAAGACAAGTGACTGTGACATGGAGTCGGTCGGCGGTCTTGACGATCACTGTGGGTCAGACTGTACGGGCGCTGGCAAGCCACGCAAGGCTAACCTAGCCTCCACTACTGCTTACGACTTTGGATCTGCTGCGATTCCGCGCATCCGTATGGCCGCGACGACCGACCTCAAGGACTTCACTGGCAAGGAAGCGGATGAAGACCAAGCCCGGTCTTGGTTCGGTCGGGTCAAGTCTGCGTTCCTGCGAGACCAGACCCCGAAAAGTGAAAGGTGTCTGATCTTCCGGGATTTGTTGAAAGGACCGGCTGCCAACTGGATCCAACAGTTAGGTCGGGATGTCCGGTCTGACTGGGACCAGATATGTGCAGAGTTTGAAGGGCAATATTGTAACTCCGGATTTTCGAGTGCCCGCAAGTATCACCATATGCAGAAGCGGAGCGACGAGACACCGATCGAGTATTTGCATCGGTTGAACGTGTCTGCACTCGTTCCGGCATAACAATTAAAGAGAATAACCAGCCAAACGGTGCTGCTCTGGAACATGTGGGTCACTACATTAGTACCCTGTACGATCAAGAACTGGCGGACCGGCTTACTCTGCTGCGTCTTAGGGACGCGGGTCAAGTTGAACAGACTCTACGGACGCTACAGCAGTCGCGTAGCATGAGGACGAAGAGTGCTGGTGGATCAGGTCGCTACCGATCCAAGACCCAGACCCAGACCGATCCGGTCAAGAGACCCTGGACCAGACCGACCCGAGCGGTCAAGGCGATCGTAGCCGAAGACAGCACGGGATCGGAAGGGGAAAGTGGAATTCCATCCATCCAGGAGTCATCGGATTAAGACCAGTATCGTTACGTCTATGTTGCGGGACCTGCCCCGAAGTCCAAGTCGAAGTCCGACCAGGTGGACCGGAAGGGAAGGAACGGAAGCAAGTCCGATCCGGACCGACCTCGTCAGAAGTGCTCCCACTGTGGGTCGAGCAAACATGATGGTCCAAACTGTTGGAAAAATATGGTGTGCAAGAAGTGCGAGAGACGCGGCCACCCGACTGACCACTGCCTTTTCGTACGCAAGTCATGTGGAGAGATCCACGAGGCCGGCCACTGCAAGATTGAAGAATTTTTTAACATGATACGCAAGTGGTACGTGCCGGACAAGCACGCGGGGATGCTGCCTCCGGACGCGGAAAAAATGTTAAACTAGATCGCTCGCCAGGTTGGAATCTGGATCGAGCCGAGCGTTCTACGGTTCACATCTATGCATATGTCGGCAAGGAGGATAAGACCGACAATACACGTTCTATCGCAAATTGCTTCGACTGAGACCATCCGGTCTACAGTCTGAAGACCGATGAGTACTCCCGGACCAAGGTGGTTATGCAGTTGGACTTGCTGCCTAGAGAATCCCGCGGACACTGGAAGTATCACGCGCCTGATAAATGTTTCAAGCAGGCGAAAGCCTTTGTCAAGATTAATAACCAGAAAGCGACGATGTTGTTCGACTCTGGAGCTGAAGTCTCGATAATCGACTCCGCCTTTGCTCGTAAGGTAGGATGTCGTATAGACGATACCCAGAGACAAGAATGCGTCGGGATCGGTGAAAACTCTTATATGACCGAAGGAAGAACGCGTGTGAAAATTACTTTGTCGGGATCGCTGGTCTACTTTTTCAGCGCTTGGGTTGGCAAGTTGGCTGGTCAGGACGCTTTACTAGGTATGGATTTCATGGTCCCAGCCGGTATTCGCCTAGACCTGTCACATGGAGTGCTTACACTCCCGGATGAGGTCCAGGTCCAGTTGGCTGGTCGAAGACCTCTGTATGGTTCGTATACCGATTTGGTCCGGTGGGACCAAGACCTCACTATCCCAGTCGGTCGGTCTGCCGATACCCCGGTCGAGAAGGGATTTCGTTCGAGGAAGTTATGGTTGACCAGGGGCGATCGGTGGGTCCCGACCTTCGTAAAGAGTGCTGGTCGACGTGATTTTGTCCGTGTTACCAATATCGGTGACAAGCCGATGACACTGGACAATAACCCTATTGTTGGTATGTGGTTAGCAGAAGGAAAGGTACCAAGGAAGATGGGGTTGGTCTCGATTGGGTCGAGGCGGTATGTCGACTGGCAAAACCTGGCGTACCAATCGACGACCGATCTTATCAGCGATGATGGGTCGGTGGAAGAGGATACCTCACCTTTAGTGGAAAGACCAAGTTATGTCACCCCAAAAAAGATGTTGGTCCGAAGAAAGGCGCCGCAGTCACCAGGAACGGTGAACCATCAAGTAGACGAGCCAAGGTTAGTCAACGTGGTGTCAGCACAAGACCAGGCGACAGCGGAGCAAAAAACGGAAGAAGGGGAACATGAAATTGCTAGGTCGGACCATGACGGTGTTCCTAATCAGACCGATATCAGTGAAGGACAGCCCGTCGATCAAGACCAGGGGCGTTCAGCCGGTCCAGATGGTCCAGGTGATATCTCTCCAGAAGATGAACAAGTCTGTATACATGAAGTCGGGGAACAGTATATTCAGGAGCTGTAAAGCCAAATGGAAGTCCTCCCTGAAGTGTTTGCCGACTTGCCCGAAGTTACAATGGATGATTTACAAGTGGGTGATCAAGACCTTAACAGTCCAGACCAGATCGGGCAGTTAAATAGTATCATATGGAAGAAAAGACATCTGCTGATCGGAAAGGGCAACGCCTTACCACCTGCAGCCCGTGGTGAGATTTGCGATATTGACGTGGGAGATACCAAGTCGATTGCCCAGCGATGTCGACGCGTGGCGCCACAGTACCGTGAAAAGCTTTCTGATCTCATTAAAGGACTGTTGGGCACCAAGATTATTAGACCGTCGACCTCGCCATGGGCCTCGCCGATCGTAATTGTTATCAAGAAGAACGGCGTTGACATTAGACTGTGCATCGACTATCGGCTGGTAAATCGGTTGACTAAACTCATGGTGTACCCGATGCCGCTGATTAATGATCTGTTGGAAGACCTAGACAAGACCTTGTGGTATTGTTCGCTAGATATGGCAAGTGGATTTTGGGTGGTCTCGATGACTGATCGAGCCCGTGAGATTTCCGCATTTGTGACGCCGTTTGGTCTTTTCGAGTGGAATCGTATGCCTTTCGTTCTGAAGAACGCGCCCCAGATCTATCAAAGGCTGATAGACAACGCATTGTACGGACACTTCAAGATCAAGACCGATCGGGACCCTGTTGAAAATTATGATGTGTTTAGAGAGGGTGAACTCGATCGGGAAAGAGGACCGTCCGTTCTAGGGAGGCGGTCGTATATCGACGACATTCTGATCCCTGCTTCGTCATGGAACGATCTGTGCGAGAAGGTTGAACGATTGTTGGAGACATGCGACCGCTGGAACCTGTCTATAAGTGCCGTGAAAAGTTTCTGGGGTATGTCCAGGGTCTCCTTCTTAGGCCATATGGTCTCAAACAATGGTCTAGAGACTAATCCCAAGGACCTGGATTTGCTGAGTAACCTCCCGTTCCCCAGATCGCTGAAGGCAATGCAGTCCTTCCTGGGAAGCTTGAACTATTATAGCCGATTCATCGAAGACTTTGCTATCTACGCGGCTGTGATGTACGAGCTCCGGGAAGTTGACTATCATATGTTTCGCGAAGGAGATCGGGCAACTTTACAGGAGGGCGCCGACTCTGGTCTTGCTGCAGTTTGTCTGAAAGTGGAGGCCGAGGATCATATGAAGCGTGCACAGTTTGCCTTTGGTATGCTGAAGGTTAAGATGGCGACGGCACCGATTCTCAAGCATTTCGCTCCCGAAAAAGTGCCGACCATTATTGTATATGCTAGTAAGTGGACTATCTCGGCCACTTTAGTGCAAGATCACGATGGTGTGTATCATCCAGTCACGTTTACGATCCGGACGCTAAAACCAAATGAAGTGAACTATGGAATTGTAGAGAAAGAAGTTCTGGCGTTGCTACGAATTCTGGATGTGTGTTACAACCTGCTGGTCGGCCGACCTATAAAGGTCCTGTCAAGACGGTCTACTTTGTCCTGGCTATTATCAGCCAATGGGATGGACGGACGTCTAGGCAGATGGTCCGCGGTCTTGTAGAAGTGGACCCTCGAGGTCTTTAAGTGCACCGGGGGCGAGGAAGAGATATTGGGCACATTAGCTGCCGGTATCACCCCTCGGTCTGAAGTGGACGAGGCATTGATAGCGATTGCCCCGAGGAAGCAACCTCGGCAGTCAGTTTCGAGACCGCCACCGACCGTCGACCATGATGAAGAGCTCTTGGACTTAAGTTTTGACGGATCGGCAAGCGTGAAGAAGAAGGTCGGCGCCTATAGTGCCATATTGTGGAAGTTGGCGCAATGGTCTATAGCTGCAGCCGTGCCGATTTCACGCCGTATATTACGCTTAACGAGGCGGAGTACCGAGGTCTACTTCTATGTTTGGACCTGCTGTAGTCGCAAGAGAAGGGGCGAGTTATCATATGTGGTGACTCCAACCTAGTGATCAGGCAGATCACCGGAGATATCGACTGCAAGGCTCCACGTCTAAGGACTCTAAATGATCGAGTAATGAAGGCATTGAAGGACCACCCCAACCACGAGCTATTGCACGTGAAACGGGACTGGAACAGAAGCGCCGAATACCTCGCGACCAAGGCCATGCAAGACCAGAACGGGGCTACGATCACCGAGAAGGCCGTTCTGGATGAATTGGTGAATATAAACAGGCTCCCCGAGGTGATCGGACCCAAGAACGCCCCAGTCCAGGTGCATGTGATGGTCGCGACTAGATAGAAAGCTCAGAAGTCTCGCCGACCGTTCCCGAAGGAAAGTTTGAACGAATATGCAGTGCAACAGTTAAGGATGGAACGGATCCTCAAGGAGCAGGACGAAGAAGAATGGATTATGAACCTGAAGACCTACCTGCGTGGTGAACTGTCCAAGTCGACGAACGATCAAGCGAAAGAGTGCATCAAGATCGCGGATAGCTACGAAGTGGATGATAATGGATTATTGTATTACTGCCGCGATGCCGACCAAGACAGTGCAGACCGGGACCGACTGGAGAAATTAGTGATCCCCGAGTTGATGCAGCCGGATATCCTTCATCACTATCACGTGAGTCTAGATGGGGTACATCAGGGCATAGGCAGGACCTATCACAAGATCAGGTCCCACTTTCACTGGAGAGGTCTATTTCGCAGTGTGCAGAAATATGTGGGCTGTTGCACGGATTGCGAGACCGGAAAGGGTAGACCGGTAATCAAGGGGCGATCGCCCGGAAATATCGAAGCTACCTACCCTTTCCATGTCATAGTGAAGGACCACATACCGTCACTGCCTAGATCGACACGCGGCAACACTGAGCTGCTGATCTGGGTAGACCTGTTCACTGGTCTAGTTATTGCGAAGGCAAGTGCATCTCGGTCTGCGGAGCAGATCGCCCATAGCTACGAAGAATGTGTGTTCCGAAGATTTGGCGCCAGCGAGTCATCAAGCACGATCGGGAACCCGGTTTGATGGCCGAGGTGTTCCGTTCGTTCAATAACATGCTGGGCCAGAAACAGAGTGCGACGATGGCATATCGTCCGCAAGCAAATGGATCGGCGGAACGCATGGTGCAGACCATAACGAGGGCGATCAAGATGTACATTGCTGACCCAGATCAGCGAGATTGGGACGAGTATGCAGAAAGGCTGGTGTTTGCACTCAGCTCGTCGACCGATCGGGTCCGAGGAGAAACGCCTTTTTATCTGACATATGGATGGGACCCTCGGTCGACATTGGAAGCTGCGATACCTATCGGTTGCACCCGGACCCGCGATCGCGATGCTCGACGCTGGCGCATGCAGGTCCAGAAACACTACCAGCATGCAAAAGAATTCGTCAACAAAAAGCTGCGTCAGGCCACACAAGACCGGGCAGACCGGACCAATGACCAGGTCCGACCCCACGGTATAGAACCAGGGGCGAGGGTATGGCTATACCTAGACCGAGTGAAAGAGGGCTATGCGAAGAATCTGGCTCACATGTGGCACGGCCCTTTCCGTGTTGCCGAGCTGATCGGTGAGCACGCTACCCGTCTAGTAACAACTGGTACAGATTACAAGGTCTTCCCGATCGTGCATGTGTCCAAGTTGAAGCTGGTCCGAGAATTTCCTGATCGACCCAAAACTCCCTGTCTGGTAGACGAAGAAAAGAGATTTGATTTCGATGAAGCGTTACTGCCGGAGGACGGTTGGGAACGACCATTAGAGGAAGACGTGTTTGAAGTGGAGAAGGTCTTAGATGTTTGGTCAACCAAGAATACCAGGTTCGGTCGGACTCACCGAGAGTACCTGGTCCGATGGAAGGACCATGAAGAATCAACTTGGGTCGACGAACTCGATTTGAATTGTGGGGCTCTTCTACGAGAGTTCGAACGAGAACGAGTCAGTCGTAATCGCTTCGCAGTGATGCAGACTCATGAAGACCAAGACCAAGACACGCAGTAGCATCGGTCGGTCTAGACCGGTGTGAAGATGTGGAAGGTCCGGAGTTGATGTGAAATTGTGATGAACTGTGACGAATTGGAGTAGCGGAATGACGAATGTGATGACTATTTTTCGTGATGGAGGTGGAACTGTTTACGATAACGTGTTCGGTGCAACTATGGAGAGAGTGGTAAAATTAGTTCAAGTGATTTGACGATTGGACATATGAAAAAGAAATGATGACATGTATTGCGAGTTATCTGGTCGACTACCTGCGACTTCACTTGCTATCGCCCCACAGACGGCCGATGACCATCGACGGATGATTTTGCACTTGATCCTGAAACTGGTTACGCCAGGGGTCCTTCCGGTCAAGCCGGACCAAAGCATCCTTGAGGTCCGCGACCGGCTCAGCGCAATCAAGACCGGGGTACTATATGCCGTCGTCGGCCAGCAGTCTGGTCTTCTCAACGCGACGCCCCGGCATGTGGAGGAACACCGGGTAAAAGTGTCAACTGCCATGTTCTTCAGTAGAGCGTACTTGTGAAGCTTAGATGTCCCGGGGAGAACCAAATGCGCCGGCTTCGCTGGTGCCGACACTGGTGTGGCGTCACTTGGCAAACCGGTCTTCTGTTCTGACCCCAATGTCAACGCCACTTGGATGAAACTTTCACGCAAATTCGTTCGTGACTTGAACTGGATGGCGAGAATAAATTCGGAATCGCAAGACCCTTCGCTGGAGTCCTCCTCGGACGAGACCCCTGTGTGCTTGGTGCGATTTGCAGTACGGCGCGAGGGCGCTCGACTTTCCAAGGGGCTGTAGATTTCGTCCGAGTCCGAGTCCATAAGAAACGCCTGTGTCTTGGCTCGCTTATGAGGCACTGCACGCTTCCCCCCGAGTCTGGGTTCGCGCGCAGTTCCCCGCGCCCTCGAGCTACCCGGCGCGTCCGCGCGCTTCTTTGATTTGTGTGTAATTTCGGGCTGCTGAATATCAGCCAATGAACGGTGTCGGTCTTGGTCCTGCTGCAAGCGGTCTTGGTCTTGCTCCGAGGCGACTAAGGTTGCCGACGCAGACCAATCTATGCTGGAGGAAGCAGTCGAACACGGATGCAGCAAGTTCATCAAGCGCTGGTGGCACTGGTCTAGTGCCACCTGACGACGACCCGACTCTAGCGTCCAAGCGTCTGACTTGTCTTGATAAGACCGGACCTTCCCGGTCTGGTCTTGAATGAAAATTCGAAGCTCGGCAATGCGTCGCGCGAAGTCGTCGCCTTGCATGCGCAGTGAGGTCGCGTCAAACTGTCCGTCCAGTTGCTGCCGGCGAACAAGTGCAAGTTGATCCCGGAGATGGGACTGATAAGCCTCCAGACGGGACAGCTCATGACGTGCACTTACCAGCTCCTCTAGAATTGGTCGGAGCTGGTCAACATGATTGTCGGACTGCCTTTCAGCATCAAGCAAGGCACCTATTGCCTTGACGACGCTGGGAGGGATGAGAGCTGAAGACAAACGAGGGTCAAGACAAGTACAAGGCGAATACCAAAGATGCGCACCTCGTGTTGCCTGGTGGGCCACTTGGGTCCTGAGACGCATGTTTTCTGCAAGCATGTCCTGCATCCGCGTGTCGGCTTCAGTCTGACACCCTTCCGATGTTTGAAGTGCAGGAGAGTTACGTGGGCTGCCAGACCGAGCCGACCGGACAGGTGAAGCAATGTGGAGCGACTCGGCACATAGAGTTCCTACAAGAACAAGCGTCAAGAGGAATCGTAAGATGATCGAGTGCAGTAAAGTAAGTACCTGGAGCAGGTGGCGAAGATGGATGGTCCATGGTGAAGAAGTGTGAGTGACCAAGGTCCAGTTGGTCGAGTGATGGGTGAGTCAGACCGTTATCGTTGTGCGACACGGTCGGACTCAGGGGCGAATGTGGTGAAGTTTACCACAAATTTGGTCACTTTTGGTCAAGGCAGTTGGTCGAGTTTCCGATTGGTCTAAACAAGGGGGGGCTTTTTAGCTTATCAGATTCAAGGAGTATCAAGAACGCCGGTCTTGGGTGAGTCACCCGACATTGGGTATTTTACATAAATTTGTGTGGGTACATTAGGGACCATAGGGAGGTAGTATTATTGGTTAGTTGCGGTTTTTTCAAGTAGAAGTCTTTTGGTTGTGTTTTTTTCCAAGTAAGAGTCTTTTGGTTAAGAATTTTTCCAGGTAAAGGTTTTTGGTCTAGGAATAAGTGGCAAAAACCTCTTCTGGTCTTAGTCTACACCGCAGCAAGGGGTCGCCGTTATTCTTTTCACGTACACTAGTCGCCTCCGCCCGCCGCGGAGTGTTTGGGGGCAGAGGGTTGAATTATCCCCTCTTGCCTATTATACCCGGTCTGGACGCGCCGCACGCGCACTTTGGCTACCGGAAGTCCCTCGACGGGAGTACGATTTGGCGATCTCGACACTTTAAGTCAAGTACGTTTGGAACGTGCTATTCACCGGATTGGTCTTTACGTGGAGATATCGTTTGTGGAGTTTCACGGGAATATTGGGTCTTCACGTGGACATATTGGCTCATTGTAACATTGGTTGGAGTTTAGACCGGTATTGGTCTTCTCTCATATTGGTCAGGGGCTAGACCGGTTGATTGGTCTACCCTCTTTTATTTCGTATTGGTCAGGTCTAGATCGTTTGAACGATCGACCTATAGGAATTTATCTTTTGGAAGTGTTTCTGGTATGTACGTACCTGGGTGAAGAGTTCCGCCCTAGGTACATCTAGCCAGCACGGTCTCATATTCAAGACCGAATCAGATCGATCTGCGATCCCGATCCACCGAGTGTGTAACTAGCCCATTCCATAGGGTACACAAGGTGAGATGAACATAAGTGAATCGGACCAAGTGTCTTTGGATGATGTCCGGTCGTCTGCCAGCAGCGGACGATCGGACCAGATTTCGAGTGGAGGTCCGCGGGGTACCCCCCCCCCCCATAAGTTGGAAGGCTGGGCACGATGGTGGTGGTCAGGTTGTCGATACAAATGTATTCGATTTCGAACTTGACTCCACCACACCTCCATAATCCGATTAATCGCGATCTGGCCGTCGCGGGTCGATTCTGATTGGCCAAAAATTCTCACTTAAAACAATACAATCTCACACACCAATTCCACTTTAACCCTCCATAATCCGATCAATTGAGATCTGACCGTCGCGATCTGGCCGTCGCAGGTCGATTCTGATAGGCCGAAAATTCTCACTTAAAACAATACAATCTCAGACACCAATTCCACTCAAACCCTCCATAATCCGATCGAGTGCGATCTGGTCGTCGCGGGTCACTTCTGATTGGCCGAAAATCTCTTCCTTCCAAAACTTCAATATCACACATCAATTCCAGCCTGCCATATTCAGTCTTCACAGATAATGCGTGTGCCCTCACAAATCATACATGAACTTCTAGCCTCCAAGCTAATTAACGCTATGCCCCCATTCCGTAGGCATCCTTTGGCTCCAGTAAGTCAACTCCTGCCTCTTCCTTCCTTCGTATATATTGTCTGTCCCATGCAACAGGTAGCTCACACTCTGGATTCAGCACCCTGGTGGACCAACTTATACTCTCCGGGCCTACTCCTCACATCGTATAATTTCTCTTGCTTTCATCTCATCAAAACCCAACTAATTGAGTAACAACCCATGTTCTTCTGAATCCCTCTGACCGCCATACAGGTGCTGCCCCACAATCACCCCAAATTGATACCCCTTGCATAATGTTATCAACGGCACTCAGGTTTGTCGCCCCATGGCTTATTTTTTCTTAATAACATCTCGTGACTCTGAACAAATTTTGTACCCGTTAGACCCGTTAAACCCTGTTGGATCTCTCTCGTACAGTCGCCCTCGATGCTCTGATTTTCTTCGTTTTATATTACAATGACGTACAGGTTTCACACCTTTAATACACTAACAGGTTTCTCTTCGTACGATCTTTGTTGATGCCGCACAGGTTTCACACCTTTGGTACCCTGACAGGTTTCTCTTCGTACGCTTTGTTGGTTGCCGCACAGGTTTCACACATTTTAATACCCTGATAGGTTTCTCTTCGTACGATCTCACTCTTGTTATATATATATATATATATTCGTGGTTGGTTGGCACTAGATGTACAGGTTTCACACTTTTAGTGTCCTGACAGGTTTCTCTTCATACGATCTTGTTGTCGCCGTATATGTTTCACACCTTTCGTATCCTGACAGGCTTCTCTTCGCACAATCTTGTTCTTGTTGTCTTTTCTCCATATTTGATTGACAATATATGTACAGGTTCACACCTTTTAATACCTTAGTGGTTTCTTTTCGTATCATCTTGTTGCTGCCGTACAAATTTGACACCTTTGGAACCTTAATAGGCTTCTCTTCGCACGATCTCCATCTTACACGGATTCCACATCTTATTCTTAATTCACCGAGCACTCATAGGCTCAATTTTCATTACCATTCGTCAAAGTTACACGTCGTGCCAATGCACGTTAGCTTGCAACTTGTTTACTCCGCATGATCAAACAAATTGCAGTTATCGTTTAGACATGTATCTTCTGTTTAAATTTTGTTTTCTTTTGCTATTCCCCCAATGCAACCAACTCGGGTCCGCATTCTACTTATCACAACCAAAATGGGTCCGTGATAGGGATGTGCTAGATCTTCCGGGGCCTTGTCTTCTTTACTCTCTCTGCCTTTTTCTCTTGTTATTTTCTTGAATGTCTTGACGCTTTCTCCTCTTGTTTCTTATTTTATGAGAATTCTACATTTCAGCCTCTGTAGTGTCCTCTTCTGCTGTCTGAGCTGCATAATGCCGATTCTACCAAGCTCATTGCACATCAACCTCATACAATAAAACGGTGCATGAAAGATTGTCTTCTGGCTCCCAAGTCATCTCATCGGTATCCTTCCACTTGACACAATACTCCTTTGTTCGACGTCCGTTCCTTGTTCGCTGCTTGACTCGACATTCTACAATTCGTTCTACTTCCCACTCATCATCATGACCCGGTTCATACCACGAATACTCAGGGAGTAACACTTCATCCAATTAAAGTGTATCCTCAACCTGAAGTCTCTCCCAAGGTCGTCTCATCTTGTTGATATATGGCTTTAATCTGGCAATGTTTACAATCGGGAATATTCGACATTGAACAGTCGGTATCACTAGCCGATACACCATATCGTTTATCCGTTCATCAACCACATATGGTCCATGCCATAAATGCGCCAACTTCCTGACCAAACCCGGATTGACCAAATCATGATACAGCCAAACTAATTCACCTGGTCGATAAGCTGTTTTGGTAGTTGACCAAACTTTAGACGCTACTGCGTCATTATGAAGTTGGGCTCTATCTTTCATTACTTGTTCCTGGATAATAGCAGCCTGCGCCTGCCCTCTCATATGCTTCTCAGTCTCAGTCAACCTCCACTCCAATGCGTCTTTTTCTATGATTGATGTGTCCTTGGCTGGTATCATTGCTTCCAATGTGGTTCTGGGATCCCAACCATGTACCAAGTAAAACGGGGTTTAATGATGCTGAAGATCCACTGAAGTATTCAATGAAAACTCTAAGGGAGCCACATATTTGTCCCAATCTCTCTGTTCCGGATCCGTGATGTAACATTTGATTGCATTGATCACTGTTTGCACAGATCTTTCTTGATTCCCATTGGCCTGCGGTCGATATGCTAACGTAGGTCTCTGCTTTTGCTTTAGCATTCGATTGAATTTTCTGAAAACAGAACTCATAAATATTGGGTCTCTATCATGTCTTAACATTTCTTGGGCTCTAAATCTATTATAAACTCCTACCATATACGCTTCTGCTACATCTTGTGCAGTGGTGGTGCTCATTGGAATTAGGATCACATACACAGAGAACAGACATATAAAACACAATAACGCCTCATGCCCCATTGCAGTCTGTGGTAATGGCAATGCGAAATCCATCGCTAAATCTGAAATGGTCTTGGCGCTACAATATTTCCACTAGTGCTCCCCTGTTATCTTGGCCTACCAATTGTGGTGGCACAATCTTCACACGCTGCAACATAGTTTTCAATATGGGCATACATCCCTCGCCAGTAATATTTGGGCTTCAACCGAGCATAAACCATTCCGACTCCTTGATGTGCCCCACTTCCGATCTCCACATGATACGCATTCAATATATCTTCTTGTAATATGGTCGGTACCACCAATCTCCACACGTATTCTTTGGTTTTATCTTGAGCTTCCGAGACATAGTACATGACACCTTTATTATCCAACACGTAAGTGAGCGCATGTCGAGCTATCTTTTTCCATTCACTGGCGGAATTTATCTGAGCATCATCTCCTCGTAGATACGCCATGACCTTGCTGCACCACTCATCCTGTATCTGGGCTGTTACAATTCGTTCAATTTGGATAGCTGGTGCATTTTCATATGGGTCGTTGTCTTCTTATCCTGATATTTCTCAGATCTGGCCACATCACTGTCCACTGGGTATGAATTAACATTAGTGTCCGCCCCTTGTCCAACAGTAACATTATCTTGGTGTTGGAGTTGCCCATTACGTGGCTTTGCCATACTTGAAGTATGCACAAATACTTGTGGTGACACATAATCAACATCCTCCCGTATATCTTTCTGTTTTGTGATAACTTGAGCCTCATCTGCATTGGCATACAACAAATCTGGCAAACGATTCAACAGCTGCAGATCTGCTTTTCTCTCCTCATTGATAATTTTCCCTGCCTGCTGCTCTTTCATAGCAGATTGAGTCAAAAAATCAGCTGCCTGATTGTACTTGCGAGCCACGTGTATCAGACTAATTGCTTTGAATTTATCTACCAGCGAGCGCACTCTGACCAACAAAAACAATAGTGATGCATGGTTGCAGCGTAAATCTCCATTGACTTGTCCAATAACCAATCTAGAATCCCCATACACAATTGATTTCGTCATATTATGGTCTTGCGCGAGTTGTAATACATGGATTAGTCCATGATATTCACTCTTATTCACGGTAAGGTTATCTTGAATCCCATCTTCTGCTGCCCTACATCCCAAGTCGGTAACGCCCACACTATCATGCCAAACGCTTCTTTCGGGTCAATATCAATACGCACTGCACCATCAAACGATAAAACATATCCAGTGCTATTACGCTGTAGACTTGGAATTGGCTTAATGATCGGTACATCGTTCAACGATTTTAACGGAGTAATGTCTTCTAGCACTTCATTCATATTTTCTGCAGGCACAATGGACGTGGCTAATAAAGCGGGTAACCCCACAGCTACATGATTCGTTCGTATGATTTCCAATGACAATGGAGACAACATTACTGCCCACTGAATTTCTCTGCCTGTCAAACTCTTCGATGTGAACAGCCATCGCATTGTAGAATATCTTGCATAAACCGTATATGCTGTCCAAACAAAATGTGACTGGCATTATGCAATATCTTCAAAAACGCTAGCACCTCTTGTTCCGCCCCTGTATATCTCGTTTCAGCATCTTTAAAAACCTTGCTAACGTAACGCACTGGGTGCAGTATTCCATCATACTCTTGACACACAGTTGCTCCGAACGACTATGGATTGGTATATAGCACTATACTCAATGGTTTCGATCGCTTGATATGTCGTAACAAAGGTGCATTTACCAGACGGTCTTTTAGCAACGAAAACGACCTCTTACCGTGCTTCAGTTGGGTACCATCTTTCAACTGCAGTTTGGTTACTTCATACATAGATTCGGATAGTGTTGCAAAGTTGTCATTAAATCGTAGATAGTATATCAAACTACCAGTGAATCTTTGAACTCTTTTCAATGTCCGTGGGAACGCCATTTTGACAATTGACTCCAAATTTCGGGGGGAAGCTTTAGCCCTTCTGTGGATATACGATGGCTCAAAAACTCCACACTGTGTTTACCAAACGCACTCTTCGGTAAACTTATAGTGATTTGCCAATACTTAAATGACTCCAAGAGATTCTTAAGCATGACGCACAATGTATCCCAACTGCTTGCACCAAAAGTAATATCATCAATATATGATCGCCTCCCAATAATAGATTGCCTTCATCAGTCATCACTACTTGGCCGTTATGAAACACGTCTTGAGTGATGGATACGTCTTCTTCCAACACATGCGCCTCTTCATTATCATTATCCATGACTGACTTGCCACCCAGCAGTTTACATTTTATCCCCATCTGCCGTGACCGGCGTACCATTGTCCACAGAGCGTTATCCACTATACGCCGATATATTTGAGGAGCGTTCTTAAGCCCTTGAGGCATCCGAAGCCATTCGAAATGTCCTAAGGGGAAATAAAAGCTGTGATCAACCGAGTTCTCTTGGTCATAGGTATAGCCCAATACCTACTCGCATTATCCATTGAACACAACCATTTTACTCCTTCAAAATTGTCCAGTAGATCGTCAATCAACGGCATTGCATACACCATCAATCTCGTCTTCTCATTCACCGACCGATAATCAATACACAGCCGTATATCGGTTTTGTTCTTTTTTTTAGTACTATGACAATCGGTGATGCCCAAGCAGATTCCGAATACCGAATTATCCCTGCCTGTAATAATCATCGTATCAAATCATAAAACTTAGGTAACAGTTAGGCGGTACTTTTCGCGCTCTGCGAAATGGGTGCATTATCACCAAAATCCACGTCACAAACTACAACTTTAGCTGGAGGGGGTAACGCATTACCAGAACTTATAAAACCATCGGCATACTCAGACAATAAGGCAAGTAGATTATTTTCTTGTTCTTTAGTAGTAACTCCTGGTTCTCCTATGTCTGCAGTAGTCATATGTGGTGGTTCGATTAGATTCTTGTCTACTTCTGGAATGAGTGCTAGCTGTTCCTCCATAGCTTCATCCGACATCTCAACTCCATCGTGTAAATACACCTCTCTTTCCAATTTCGTCTGGTCCACCTTCATTGGATCTATGGCATCCATTACATACACAGCAGGAGGTTTATCTCCAACAGTCCTCACTGCGTGTACGTTGGTCCAATTGATCGGTATGCCGGCGCTCTCTATCACTTGTGTGAGCACTTGTAGGTACTCCTCTGACTTTAAATCTTCTCGTGTCATCAGCGGCAATGGTTCTTCCCTGGGAATCTGACAACTTTGGTCCTTCATATTCAAAACTACACCCACCTTGACCAAAACGTATTTACCCAGTATCGCTAATGCATGTGTATCAATACTAGCGACCCACATCTCACAGGTGAACACCACTGATAAACCTAAGCGAACATTGACTGTAGCCACACTATTGCTCCAATGGTACTGTCTGTCACGCCACAAAAGCTAGTTGGGGTATCAAACATCCGAACTGCTACGTGCAGCTTCCGTGCCACATTGGTATGTAAAACAGATATGTTTGCGCCCGAATCCAATATCAACGGTAATTCAAGATCATCAATGGCTCCGTTCCGTTTACATAAACTTGGGTTGCGGGCTGTTTTAGTTCCTTTGGCTGTTGCCATCCATCTCGTTCTCCCACATTTTTATCTACCAGTGTGACACATGCTGAAGTCTCTGTTGCTTCATCACTTATTATCAATTCAGCTTGTGTCTTATCCTCATTGGAAGTAGCTTGGTTTCTCAGTTTTTCTTGCGTTTTCTTATTTTCTTGATCCTCATCCAAAGTGAGTGATCCATCCATACAACATGTATTTTTTTTCTTGGGTTTCTTCTTTATGCAGGGTGACAGCGGTGTCGCTTTACTTTCACTTGACAATGCCCCCTTTTCTCTTGACAGTGGTTGCAATGCACTGTGGGGATACGCGTTTAACTGCTTCGCCACATGAGCTTTGGTAAACTCTCCTGACTTCAATTTAGTGCGAATATCGGCCATCTCTTCAATGAACTTCCGACAATACTTCGCATCATGACCAAAGTTATCACAATGCTCACATTTCACCAATTTCCAACAGTGACTCTTGTCATGTCCCCTTCGCTTACAGTGTTCACATATCACACCATTATCATTATTCTGATTAGTTGTCGTTCGTGAACTCTTATCTTCGTACGTCGGTCGTTCCCGCTGTGCTGCATGTACTTCCCCAACCATAATATGTACACTATGTTGCAGGTCTTCATACATAGCATCGTCATTCTTACGGGTAGCTACCTTCTTTCAAGGCTCATAAGACGCGCTTCATGTTTAATCAATAATTTTTTCTAGTTTTTCAATGGTTGAGAAAGTGATATGTTGATACTGCATCTGTATGGTGCGATCATGAATGGTATCAAAGAACTGTTGAATGTGTTCTTCCAATAGTGAAGCGTTGAATGAATTTCTTAAGTACATCCGTGATCGCAACGCTGCTGCATTTAATCGATACAAATATTTGGTAGCCAGCTCATCATGTTTCTGTGTCAATCTTGAATACATAACTCGGGGCGACACTTTATCTATACAGAACTTCTTTTGAAAAAGCGCAATCACCGTACCCCAGTAACATATTACCGACTCTCCCATTGTTCATACCACCATGATACCGTGCTTGTCAAGCTATCAACAAACATTCCCAGACGTTGACTATCATTCCAATGGGATATATTAGCTACGTGTGAGAATCGGGCGACCCAATTACAGCATCCTGCCTATTCCCATCAAAAGATTTTATCTCGGTATTCTGAATGATGGCTGTAACTGGTTGAGGTGAGGGTGACCATGCGTTTGCACTTCCACCAGGCATACCATACCCCGAAGTACTATGATGCATTCGTGGCTGCGTAGCTGGTGTATGATATGAGGTACTAGGCGCCCCTCTCGTTGTATTGGGTGCGCGACTACCTGACAAGGCTGCCGTGACTTTAGTCAAACTTAAATGCCCATCTTGCATCATCTTTACTAAGTTGGCTACCACTGGATCTTGTTTAGGAGCAGCCACCCCTGGACCCTGCCTAGGCGCAGCCACTCCTGGACCCTGTCTAGGCACAGACACCCCCGGCTCTTGTTTAGGCACAGCTAGTTTGGGTGTGGACATGATTTCATCATCATCTGGTGAGAATTCCATTTCTTTTTTGTTTTAGTAATTGTTCTGGGTCGCAATTGTGGCACTTCTTCAAACTCATCTCTATCAAAGATCTCCAACATACCCGGTGGCTTAGATTCCCTCACCGGTATATGTACGGTGTCTGCTATTATGTAGTATGTGGGAATGATATTGTCAGTTTCTTCTCGATATACCATTAATGATTTCTACCACTGATTTTCTGCTAATAATAAATACACCATCAGTCCAATGTCTTTTGCGGTCCTTGCCAAATCATTACCACATGCATTCTCAAACTCATCCCGTCTGATGATTTCATATCCCAATTTTGAGAACATATCCTCCAACGACAACACAGATGCTTGTAAATCTACAAATGTACTGAGATCCTTTCGCAATCTAAAGTTGGGTGCAGCCTGCTTCACTTTGCGTATCTCAAATAGTGAAAACTAACTGCTTGAATCACCCGCTAATCTAAGCACCTGTTGTTGGTACTGCGTTACCTTTGCACAGGCTTCGGAAAATGTGTAAGTCCTGTTAGTATCATCTTGGGAGTTTTCTAATGTAAAATGGAGGTCTTGAACATCCCTTTGTGATACTAATGTCATTGTGTAAGTTTTAATTTAAAGTTGACGCTAGTCCCGGGTCTCGGCACCAGTTGTCGTGAAGAAGTTGAAAATTGTAATATATCCACTTAATCAACAACACAAGGAGGTAATAATCCAGTTCTCCTTGCTTTACTTCCCGGGTACTTAATACTACCGCCCAAATCAACAAATCAATCGAACACACTTGGGACACACTTCCAAAAGCAGTTCCAGGCTTCCCCCAACACTAGCTAGCTTTAAACGGCTGCTGCTCCGCTTGCTAGGGCGTTCACTCAACGACTTCGTTGTATTACACTTGGTTTTTGTATTGGAACAGTAGAGAAGGTTTTTTAGGGTCGCCAGATATCTTAGCACTTCAGGGGGAATTCGGTCCTATTAAGTCTTACCAACTCTTACATCAAAGTCAATCACTTCTCTCACCCACTACTTCTTGGTTAATTCAGCGCTGACTTCAATACTGGACAGTTACCGTCGCGACCCTCTGTAATTTGATTGATCAGACTGGCCTCGAGATATGGCGTCGCGATCTGGCCGTCGCGGGTCGATGCTGATTGGTCGAAATTGCTCATCCAAAATAAAATACTTAACCACTTGAGAACGCACAGGAACATCGGGCCGATCAATTTGAGCATCCTAGGGCGCATAACTTTTCGTTGGATCTGCCGCCATGAACTCTTCCACCGTTGTGCTTGTAAGTTGTGCCTATGTCTTGACTTTCTTTGGTGATACTGACGTTTTTTCTTCATAGTCTGGTTATCCTGTTATCTCATGTGCCGTAGCGACCTTTTTTGTTGAATATGAAGCCGAGGGCGCATGACTTTTCGTTGGCTCTGCCGCCCTGAATGAATCCGCCGTTATTCTTGTAAGTTGTGCTTATGTCTTGACGTTCTTTGGTGATACTGACGTTTTGTATTCATAGTCTGGTTACTTTGTTATCTCATGTGCCCTAGCGCCCTTTGGTGTTGAATTATGAAGCCGAGGGCGCATGACTTTTCATTGGCCTTGCCGCCGTGAATGCATCCACCGTTGTGCTTGTAAGTTGTGTCTATGTCTTGACTTTCTTTGGTGTTGATGATGGTTTGTTTTCCCGGTCTGGTTACCTTGTTACCTCATGTTCCCTAGCGCACCTAGTTGCTGGACATCAAATCAGACAGTTTATGGAGCTGAAGACGCTCAACTTAGCGTTAGCGTTACGGCAATGATGCTAGAGCCAAAACAACTGTGCCGAGACATTGTGAAAATGCGGGAAGCATCACTTGGCACTAGTGATGGATAGAAGCATCTTGCTAGAAGACAGAAGCATCGCACTACTAACACCTTGTTACACTAAGTGTTCATATTGTTCACCTATTGAAGGCATGACACAATCTTTGTCACTAATATTCAGTGTTTGAAGAAATCACCAGCGTAAAAAGCGACATCGTGCTAGCGTGTAGAGTTTGGCGAGATAAAATATACCAAAGATTGATAGCTACCACATATCATCTTATATATGCTGTAAATATAGCTTCCGCTTCACCACAATTCTTTAATAGCCAAAGTGGAATGGATCCACTATGCCTGCATTCAAGCGGACTCCTTCCGGAACCAAAGTGCTCCGTTGTCCAAACTGTGCACAGCGCATCTCCTAAAAATGGATGCGCGGTACTACCATGTACCAGGCACGTGACACGTTGGACTGACGTGCTTACGACAAACTATCCTAGTGCTCCTGAAAGCACTAGTTTTGAGCTCGGGTAGTTTTCTGTCGTTGAAATCCTCCAAAACGCTCTGTGCGTCAGCCTCCACCACCTCGAATGGTTTTCAAGAGTAAAACTCTTTGGGTATCCAATCCAACGTACCCCCAAGGACTCGGTAAGCTAGTACCGACTTGTTCGGTGTTCACCGTGAAATCAAACAATCAAGAATTTAACGCTTATTCTTGTGAAATCAAACAATCAAGAATTTAACGCTTATTCTTGTGACCCTCAATTAGATGGACAAGGTGGCGGCGGATACTCACTGATGTAGACGTAGAGAAACACGAGAAGCGAATTTTAGAGCTTGAGCGAAAAGTCGCTTCACGTGTTTCTCTACGTCTGACTTTTGAAAGATGTTTCCGTCCATGCCGATATCGGCAAGATTGATAAGTCTTTCTCTTTTTGATGAGAATTGTGATCTGTTGAAGTCAAATATTGCGCTTCAACATAAGGAAGAAGGAACATGAATGTCTGTTTAGTTCTCCACAAACTTAAGTCGGATTATCGGTTACTTTTATCCAATCCTGATTGCCACGACATTCTTCGCGGGGATTCGTCTAAAAATGGCGGCGGGTTGAAGCTTTAGACAACCGACATGGGATCTAGGGTGCAGGCGAGAATTATAAACTTTGTGAGTTGCAAAAAATCCACGTTGTGAAGAGGTATCACCACACCTAATCTGTGTACCCACAAGATACAGGTGGACTCGGATTTCGATAGAAGCCGTAATCCATACGCAGAGAATGAAGAAAACAACAATGAGAAAGACCACATCATACAAAGAGACGGCCTTGTTTTGCGTCGGCATAAAATATGCCACGGGCACAACCACTTTTGTCGCCGACAGAAAGAATAACAAGAGGCGGAGGTGGTTGGCATCGAGAACGTTTGGCACAGGTGGAACAGGCGCTAAATAAGGAACTAGAGCCAAAATTGATCCCTGGGAGACAACCTCGATGGTACGTGAGTACCTATCTTCCGCGACTAACAACGCTTCCACGTCATGAGCAAACGGAATGCTACCGGACAAAAATTGAAGTTGTACGTGGATTTGTACAGAATACCTTCTCAGGACAGTTGCTCACGACCCGGAGCCGACAAAACCTGGTTGGCTTCAAAAACTGTTCTGAGACAAGCTAAACCACTAATTGATAAAAATAGAAACGTGCGTGGAAGGAATTAGCACTTCTTCCAGTTCCATAATACATGCTATAATTACATAATTTCATGCTTTTTGTGGCACTTCACCAGACACACTTTGGTCATAATGATAATAAATATGAATGCAACAGTAATCGATTAATTAATGTAGGTTTATTATCAGAAGTAGCCAAGTTGGCCAGATTTTTTTTCAAATCTAGCCCATCGCTAATCGTTTCCCAACTCTTGCGCAATCGAGCTGTCCGACACCTACCAGTCAAAGACCGAGGTTGTAGATGCCATTAAGCGCACCAACATTACCGGAGGCTTCAGTTTCAAGGTGGATCGACGCAACAGCATCAGGTATGCCGTAGAATGTCGCTCATGCGACTACGCAGTTGCTGCTCGTGTCCGCAAAGACGGGTTGTGGCACGTCACAAAGCACTCCGACAGGCACACTTGTGCCTCGGTGTGCTATCCCAGCGCGGTAGACCAAGCATCGATTGCAACCACTAGGCTGGAGCAGTCCAAGAAGACGCAACCATTCGGCCCCGTCAGATGGGCGCGCTTCTTGCCAACCATGTCACTCGTCTGTTCTACCAGACAGCACGGCGTGGTTTAATCCGCGCAGTAGTGTCCGTTTATCGCCGTGCTGAGGATTGATTCTCACGCGTCTCGGTACTTGGCGCAGCTGACTGAGAGCTCTCCGGAGTCACTCTGTTGGTTTGAAACGGTCGTGGTTGGTTTTCGCGACTCTTCGTGTTCACTGAGGCATTTAGGACCACAACTGCGCATGTGTGTCCCGTCGTGATGCCATGTTAAGTCCCGGTACGGCGGGGTCCTCTTGGTTTCGGTCACGCGCGACTGATTCAAAGAGGTGCTTTTGCTTTGCTTTGCAGTGTTTTCTGTGGAGAACCACGCGAACCTGACCTGGTTCCTGAACTTGTCCGTGAGGGATGCCGCATGGAGCGCATGGACGAAAGCCTGGTATTCGTGTCCGATCGCGACAAGGGCGTCATCCCGGTGGTACGCGATGAATTCCCCGAGGATCACCACAACTCTGCGTGTGGAATATCGTGGAGAATGTGAAGACAAGGTTCCGCGGTCTCGCGCGAACTGTGACGAACATCTGCTTCGCCGTCGCGAAAGCGCAGACGGAAGCAGAGGCAAACAGGCTACTGGCGGAGCTGCGTCAGCTGAGCGAGCCCGTTCATGTATATATGACAAACATCCCGCTGCCTACTCGGTGCGACGCGTTCTGTCCTCGGCCGTGTTACGGAAAACCACTTCCAACATCGCAGAGAGCCTGAAAGCGATGCTCAATCCGCTGCGAAAGATGCAGTTTTTAACTGGGCTACTTCTGATAATAACCCATTAATGTAACCAACAATGAATATGTTCTCGAGTTGTTTTTGGCTAGTTTGTTTACGTCGCTGGAAGTACTACAACGCATTCGGAGGTTGCATTGCGCCTGGAGACAGCAACCTTCACCTAAAAATTATGCGCGAATGGTGAAGAAATCATTTGAATATCTTAATCAAATAGAGAGAAGTTCTATAGAATACTAGGTTATTAAAGGTTGTTGATGATCAAAATGAAGCGATGCTTCAGTTGGAGGAGTCAAGGTATATTCGATTATCGTTAAATCAGGTTGTGCATGTTGATGTGCTGGAAGCGCCTTGAATTATCTTGGACAAACAATAAATATTCCTAGTTAATAAGACACTACGCACATCCCCCTCTTAGCTTATACCCCTGGTAGACAGCAGAAATGATAAGTTATGAGAGTTCATAAGGTAGAAGGAGTACCAATTACTCATTGGCCGGAAAATCAGTTAATTTAACAGTCAAAATCATCGGTCACCAACAACACCTCCACCACCCACACCCACGTCAAAACCAAAATAAACCATGACCAAGACCCCCAAGGCCACCAGGGACACCAAGGGCAAAGGCCAAAACTCAGAGGCAAGTGCACAGAGCTCTTTTCAGCAGCTGTTCTGCCTCAGATGACATCTTCTCTTCCAAACTTTGAACAGGACAAGCTCACAAATGAGCAGAGGCTGGCAATATGCAAACACAGTGCAGCACATACAGGCATGATCCCGACAGAGCTGACCAAGTGGGCTGTCAAACAGTTCAACATCCGGGGCATGAGTCAGCCGGGAATCAGCGGCATCCTGAAGAGGAATAATGAGCTGGAGAAACTGGACAAAGCCTCCCTTCAGTCAAAGAGGGCCTGCAAAGTCACTTCCAATCAGCTGGAGGAGGCCATTGCCACCTGGGTTATGCAGTGCCAGCACAAAGGCATTTCCCTCAGTGGATAGCTCATCAAGCAGAAGGGCCTCCAGTTCCAGGAGGTTCTGCAGTTGGACAAAAAGCTGAAGTTCTCCAATGGCTGGCTTGACCGCTTCCAGCAGAGGCACAAGATGAAGTCCTTCAAGATTCGTGGCGAGAGTGGTTCGGCTGATGTTGATGCTATGGTAAGGTCTCCGCCTGACCTGAGGCAGCTCATCTCCTCCTACAATCTGGAGGATGTGTACAACATGGATAAAACTGGTGAGTTTAATGTTTTTGTGATTGTGAAACAGTTTCTTGAAAAGTTTGTTGACATTGCTCACTGTCATCAGTACTCTACTTCTACTTGGCTCCAGACCGTACCATTTCCCAGCAGCCTGTGGAAGGGACAAAGAAGGATAAGGTGAACAGTGAGATCCATGCCTTTGAGATTGCCAATCAAATGCTAACATCTCCTCAGACTCGCTTCACTTTGGCACTGTGTGCAAACGCAGACGGATCAGACAAACTGGCGCTTTTCATCATTGGCAAGGCTGAGAATCCCAGATACTTCAAGAAAAAGACCGGCATGCAACCCGGATTCTACTACCGCAATAACAAGAAAGGATGGATGACTGGCATCCTCTTCCAGGAGTGGATGGCTGACCTTGACAAGAAAATGAGGGTGGGTGGATTTGTTGCCAATGTTATCAAAGTCTGTGTTGCTAAGCTGCTTTTTGACAGGGAAATGGACGCAAGGTCTTGTTGCTGATGGACAATGCCCCCTCCCACACTCTCACCGACCTTGAGCTCACCAATGGGACGGTTCAACCGTTGCCTCCCAACACTACGTCGAAACTTCAGCCCATGGACCAGGGAATCATCTCCGCTTTCAAGCGCCACTACCGACGCTTCCACATTCGTAACGCCGTGGACCGCGAGGATCGCAAAGAGAAAGAGCTCTACAAACTCGACCAACTCACGGCTATGAGGTGGTCTCGTGCTGCCTGGGACGAGATCTCCTCCGACACGATCCACAACTGCTTCCGTAAGAGCAGTCTCCTCGCCGAGGAAGGCCCGCTTCCCATGTTTGGTCCACACGAGCGTCCCCTTGAGCACACGGCTGAGGAAGCCGCCGTGGAGAAGGATCTGCAGGAGGCCCTCGACCGCCTTTCACTCCAGCACGGGGTTCCGGTGGCCGACCTACTCAACGCGGAGGGGGAGAAGGATAGCTTTTACTCTGATCTGAGTGAGGAGGAGCTCATCGCCTTGGTGCAGGCTGACGAGCAGGACAATGACGAAGAGGAAGAGGTGATGGAGGAAGAGATTTCAAAGACCAAGAAGCTTGAGGCCCTCAGCATTTCCCTTTCTCTGCTTGATCTTTCCGACGAAAAGCATCGGATGGTTGCCAAGACACTTAGAGACCTGCAGACTGTCGTCCGCCTTTCAGCCACTGTCCAACGAACCCTTGATGCCTGGTTCAAGTGAGATATTTTCCCCCGAAGAAATTATAAATTTCCAAGATTTATAACTTATAAGATATAATTTAGTCCTCATAGAACGAGCCTCGTTCCCGCCAAAAGTCATAAGCTAAGAGGGGATATAAGGTATGAAGGGATAAGCTAAGAGGGGGATGTGTGTATATTCAAAATTGTTCAGAGTTGAAGTGTCTTTACTACTAGAATAAGACGAGGTTACTTCTCAACCTACCTAACTTAAATACTACAATAAATAATTAGGTAATGAACATGCGTACTTTCTGACGTCCATTTGATGAAGTATTTGAATTTGGTAGTGGTTGTCTACTTCCAAGTTGTTTCAGTAGCTCAGTCGGTCAGATAAAAAGTGTCTGTGCCGGAGGTCAATGGTTCCATCCCCTCGAAGGGCTTGGAAACCCCCCATAAGATGATATCGATTTCCGACCATCCAGGCTCACATTTCCAAAGTTGCCACGTGGCGCGGAAGTGGATTCACACAGAGACAGGTAAGTCCTGTAGTCGACTTGAGTAGTGTGAAACACTAACACTTGTGCTTGTAGGGAATGGAACGGTGTACAGGACACGCTCCGGTCAACCCTGCGAACGCCACACTTGAGAAGCCGGTCCCTGCGAACCTTGAGGGGGACGATTTAGGGCATAATCCGACTTCGTCGTCCGATAGCGCATCGCGGGATCGGTCTGCAAGTGTGGTTGCCGAGGATGCCGGACGTTCGCGTACAGGTTCCTCCGCGGACGGTGAAGGAGCGGCCACGAACGCTGATGACACTCGTAGTAGTGCTGATGTTGCAGTGGAGAGTGAGGTGACGTCTCCAGTGGATCTTACAGTGGGAACCAGCGTGCTCCGGGCAAGAAAGCGTCCTGTCGTATCAGCTAGTGATATGCTGACGTCGGATCCGGATTACGAGGTTGCTGAGGTTGCCATGATTTCGGATAGAAAGGACGAGAACGGGGAAACGTGGTACCCTTTCAAGTGGGTCGACGCTGAAGAAGAGGCTGATCGCTTCCAGTGGATGTCGAGGGCCGATTGCGCTGGGGCACGTCAATGGACCTATCTGGTTGATAAGTGGAAGAGTTGTGTTGAGGAATGGGAGAAATCTGGCGAGTCTGTGGTCCCTTTTGCCAACTTCATCGGAAGCGAACGCACTTATTTGACCCTCGGATTTAACCAGGATTTCTCGTGTGTGTATGATGCGATTCGAACGATGATGACGCTAATCGGTTCATCATTTCGGCTTACTGAAGAGATTGTATCATCTTGGGAGCAGAAAAAACAGATCAATCGGTCGAAAGAAAGGGGCCTGAGTCGAGCAGTCGTGAATTAACTCCTTGAATTTTTAACCAGAGCGGGGTGGGACGTCGTCATTTGCAGGAACCAGTACTACGGCAGGTTTACTGGATTCACGGGGATTGCGTGTTGCATAACCGCGCCTGGGTACTATCTGGTGGCAACCATCGATTCCAAGAGAGAGGGCCATTATTTCGTGGTGGAGTTAACCGAAGCACAGTCCATGTATTTTTACGATGGAGGTTCCCGTCGTTCACTTGGAAATTATAAGTTTTCCAAAGCCATCCTCTGGGTCCGGCATGTCAAAGCTGCCGAAAAAGGTACAACAGTACCGGATAAAGCCAATGAGATGTGTGTGAGCTTTAGGCCACTCAATCCAAGCTTTAATCGGGAGAATAAACGGAAGGATCGCCGGACTGAACGCGGAGGGAAGAAATCCAGAAATAGTGGGTAGCTCCAATAATCTCCAAGTTGAAGCAGTCGCTAGAAGATAGGGTTGGCGGTTTCATCCAGGTATTTGTATCAAATTCCAGTGGAGGAAGGTGTAACGCAGCAATAAACGGTTACATCTTGAAGAAATGCGCAAGCTAGAGTAGGAGAATCTTGATATCCTAAAAAACGGAATTCCAGTCTGTCCCCAGTGGGGAGGAGAAACCATTGAGGGCGTGGAGGCAAGGCCGCTGCGTCGCCGAAACAGGACGGCGCCTAAGCTGGTCATGGTGAACAACAACGCGAAACAGAATATTAGGCCAAATGTCGCACTTGGAAGAGATTTCCACGTTGTTTCATGAATTCTCCAAGCGACGGACTTCTTCCCAGTTCGTGTAGTGGCCGAAGGAGTGCAGCTTGTTGCAGGTCATCATAGCGTCGACGGAGACAAGCTATAACGTGGTCACTGAAGGTCGTGTAGATCACGCGCAGTGCTGGGTTGGCTGGCATCGGTGCACGACCGTTGAACAGCCGGCTATTTCGGTCAGTCCACAGCAAGTGCATGGTGATTGACCGAAGAATATGCCACATATCCCCAATATCAGGCCGGTCGTTCCTCCATTTTTCTACGATGCTCGGCAGACGACCAAGCACGATCTGTTTCCAACTAGGAGGGCTTGTAAAGATGTTCTTCCAGTCGTGGGCGATGGTATACCACAAGTATCGAGCGAGCGAACAGTTGAAGAATAAGTGCCGCTCGGTCTCAACGGAGCGACATTCTTCCCTGCGACAGTAGATGATGTCTGGAGACGTGGTCGACATGAAGGAGAACCTTAACCTAACTGGGAGCATCCGGAAGGCAACCTGGAACTGTAAATCTTCATAAATCGGCAAGAGAAGACGTCGGAGATGCTTCCGCAGCCCCACAAAACGCTTCACGTCACTTTCGGACGCCCTGTCGTCGTGCAACATGATTGGATGAGGCCTGGTGTGAATCTCTGGCTTCTGGATAAGGCGTAACAGTTGTGACCGAGAGGCATGCGGCACAAGAAGAAGCTGACCGTTTCCCGACTCCCGCGTAGGTTGCAGAGTTAGTAGACACTCATGGGAGAATGTTTACTGCGCTCGCATCATAGAGTTCCAGAATTCGTCTATACATTTGTGTCAGCTCTTGATAAAGTTTCTTGAGCCACCGAAACTGCTGATACGGCCGGACTGCAGTGTTCCTGTAGTCGATGTGAGATTCGGCGAAACTGACTTCCGAAGGCCAGCGTCCATCTTCACTCAGCATGTCAACGAGGGCCCCCAACCGGAATGCACACGGAATGTGGTGGCGGAAGCTGCGTTGCGATTCGGCGATCATGCACAAGCTGCGGCGCGGACTGATGCTATCGACAACTCGCGATCGAGGCTTGTACTGGAAAGTCGGGTCTCAATGAAACCAGATAGGCTCCTGCAGTTCATATGCCAGCCTCTCTTCTTGCTGGAGTTCTTTCCACGTGACCGGCCACTGAATAGCTAACCAATTTCGCCACATCGCGCGCCACCAAGGCGACAGGCTAGCCCAGTTGAGGTCACAACCGTGACGCCGAGTGTTCACGGTGAGAAAGTCGAGGTGCTTCCGTGGACCCCACTCCGGGAAGCAACCCGAAATGAGCTGCATGCCTGGTGTAGCCCAGTCGCAGACAGCCAGGTCGGAGTTCCTTACAAACTGGAGAAGTAGCTGGACTCGCTTTCGTTTAACCCGCTCGCCAATGTTAGAGAACTGCAGTCCACCTTCATCCCTTCGCAGGTGAAGAAACTCGTTCGGGAGCAGCTGGAAGTACCTCTCTCCACGTCTAAACCGTCTTCCTAGAACGAAGCGGTGTAGAGCAGCTTGCCATTGTTTTATCAGACGTTCGGGAACTACCACGTGTATAGTGTAGTGCCACAGCCGAGATAATACCATTGTCTGTGCAATGAGAAGGCGCCCAGCAATCGTACGTGCTCGACGATGCCAGGAATGAAAACCGTCGTAGAACCGCTTGTCAAGGAACTGTACGATCTGGTCGTCGTGGTGCGTTGGCCGAAAGGAAGACCGAGATACTTAACGACCTTATGAAAGCCTAACGATTGGATATCACCAACTGGAGGCGCGGCCTTCGACCGATTGAGGCTCATCAACACGCACTTGGCCTGTTGAGCCTCGCACCTGACCCCCTGCAATACTCGTCGACAAGGTCGAGCTGTGCTTGTACCCCGTCACGAGAGTTGCTGATCAGTGTTGTGTCGTCCGCAAAGAAGATGCTGGCGACGGTGTAGTCGCTGGTGATGCATATCCCATACTCTTCGTGCCAACGGAGCAAGTTCCCAAGCGGCTCGATCACGAGAAGAAACAGTAATGTTGAGAGAGGATCCCCTTGTTTGACTCCGCTTTTCGGCTCGATGACTTCTTGCACATGACCATTGATCATGAGGCGCGCTTGTGGTCGCGTATACAGGGGTTAAACCCAGCGTAAGAAAGTACCGTCACAGACCATTCGGACGAGAACTTTAAACATGTAGGTCCAGTTGACCCGAAAGCTTTCTCGAAGTCAAGGAACACTGCGTAGCCCTCGTCATCCCGCTTTGTCACCAGTTTTTGAATATCCTACAGGAACCGGACGTGATGATGGAGTGACCTGCCTTTCACAAAAGCCTTCTGGTCAGGATGGATGAGCTTGGGCAGGTATGTCTGTAGCCGGAAGGCAAGCACCTTTGACAGCGCCTTGACATCAACCCCTATGAGCGCGATGGGTCGGTAGTTACCCGGGTTGGCACGCTCTCCCTTCTTGTGGAGTAAACTGATGGCAGAATGACGCTGGCATGGGAGAAGTTTTCTGCGATCGAGCTTGAAGTTAAACACGATTGAGAGACACTCCCCAAATACGTATGGTGCGACTTGGTAGAAAGCCGCAGTGAATCCATACAGACCGGGCGAGTAATGGGCCCGAATATTCCGAATGGATGCGGCCAAGTCGCGCGCCGTGATGGGATCATTTAGCACTGATGCTTCGTCCTCGGAGAGTGTCTTGTTGATGGTCCTAATCAGGCGACCCATTTCCTCGTCGCTCGGGTCATTTGGCTGACCTGCTGAACTTGCTGCATCCCCCATGATCGAGCCCCAGTGTTCCCGAAACACATTGGAAATATCTGCTGGATTTTTCGATAGTTTGCCTTCTGTTGTTCGCACTTCCTCGATACTGACACGTCGGAGTGAGCCGTCAAGTGGTCGGAAAAAGTACTTCGACGACTTCTCTGTCGCAGAAGCTTGTAAGTCAAAGGCTGTGTCTTGGTTATATGCACGGGACGTAGAGACACACTCATTGTACGTCTGTATCGACGTTTGAAACGCAATGTGCGATGCGTCGCCACCCTCGCGCCGGTACAGCTCTTCAGCCGCAGTGAGAGTCCTGTGCGCCGCCCGAACCGCTGTCTCCTGTTGGCCTATCAATTTCTTGTCCAGTGCGTGGATCAGCTTGCGTGTAGCGCGTTTCCAGCGATGCCACGTCTTTCCTGGGTTGGACTAATGTCGGAGTTGTCGCCTAACATCTTGAGCTTCAGCTTCGATAGCTTGGACTACCTTCGGATAGTCAAGTAACTTCGCTGGAAAACGCCAGAACCCCCGGCCGTGAATCTGCGCCATGGATCGGAGAGTCACGTGATGCGCGAGGTGATCTCCCGCGCCTTTCGGTTCAAAGTACTTTGAATCACCGTAGACGGCTCCGCCGAACTCGTTCGAGAGCAGGATGTAGTCAAGCCGATTACGCCGAGGATGTGGACCGGTGAAGACCCGCTCGTCTGGGTGATGTATCCGCCACGCGTCAACGACGCCGAGTCGGCTAAGCCAGTTTAGTCACGCGCTCCTTTCCGTGGATGGTGTTGAACGAGGCCTGGACGCGTCAACAATCGGATCGAGTGGTGTGTTTAGGTCACCCAGGACGATGTGTGTGGTGTTGCCGCCAAACACGTCTACTGGAAGATGGTCGAAAAATGCCGCCTTCTATTCGTTATTCACAGGAGAGTAAACGTTGTGGATGAAATTGAGGCTTGATTGACTACAACTTCAATCACCAGGTACCTGCCGAGAACAGACAGCACTGGAAGCTCCTTCGCTGTCTCATACACCGGGAATTAAGACCGTAGCACTGTAAGTACCCCACCAGATCGGTTAGGCGGCGCTACGATGGATGAAGCGTTGTGGTCGTTGATGAACAATTTGTGCTGAAATCGTGCATCTTGGTTGAAGGCAAGTGTGGCAAGATGATGCGAGTCACGAGTTTTGGTGTCTTGGACGCAAAATAGGCTGTGTTTCATCAGCAGGTTCTCGATGAGTAAGTGGTCATTCTTCTTGATCTCGTTGGTGATGACAGTCAGGAGACTGACACCATCCCACGAGACTGGGCCACTCGTCTCTCTTGGGCTTACCTTAGCACTCAAACTGCAGCGGACCAGTCACAAGTACTGGTGGCTTACTGTCCACAGCCTTCAACTGGATAATGGCTTCGTCAGCTTGGAAAAATAGCTCACAGTCACGGAGATACTCGAGTTCATCGAGAAGAGAGCCTTGCCATTGGAGCGTCATCCAAACGTCAAAGCACTGGTCGCCCAACCCGGACCGCAACAAACTCAGCAACATGTTCGGGTGCAGGATACGGCAGTTTAGAGCCGGGATCCATGCAACCGGGTGTACAGTTAGACGCTGGATCCAGATGTCTTTCATGAAGACATGGGGAGCCGTGCACATCAGCCTTACCTCGAACAGCGCCAGCGCGTGTGTTGCGCGCAGCATTGGTTTGATGGATGGATCCTTCCACCAGCCGGAAGCCGCGCTGAAGAGCTCTGCACGAGTCTTCGGGAGTTTAGTTCCGAAGTATTTCACCCACTTGTGAGCGAAAGTCGTCGTTGTTGACGGGTCGGAAGCACTCAACACACGGTTCTAGCAGGTGCATTTGTGCGACTTCCGGAACACTGTTTTTGGTCTCGCTCATCTCGGCCAGCAATGCCGCGTTGAAGGCGAGTGGGGACTTGGACGACGCTATGAAGCACAGCGTGTCCGGATTATTCGTGTTCCGCATCGTATTGCTGAGCCCAGCGACGTGAGCGTCGGCAGCGGCGAGCTGCGTCGTCTTGAGTTGGAGGTTGGCAGTCTCCTCCGCGTCCTTGAGTTCGGCTACCGCCTCCTGGATTGGTATCGCCAGCTTCGTTCTCTTCACGGACGTGTGTTCCTTGAATAGAAAGTGGCTCGCCTCGGTACTCTTGCGCACAGGTTCTGGGACGGTGATCTTGCGTGGAACAATATGGAACCGCACCGGGGAGTTGTCACTCACCACCGCACGCCGGCATTCAAGTTCAACTTCGTCTTGTTCGAGAACTTCGAAGTAGTTGCTCGTTGCAATACCACTGACAGGCTTGGGCTTGCCTTTCTGAAGCATGTTCGCGAAGTCGTCAGTACTGCGAGTGCGTTTGCCCTTCGACTTCTTTACACTGGCATTCGAGGTCTTCGTTTCGCTTTTGTTCTCCGTGCTCTACCCGATCAGAAGCGTGCTGGAGCGTAACCCACCCGATTTAGGTGTATGGAAAACCAGATCCTTCTCTATCGTCTTCCCCTTCGGACTCCCGGGCGGCGTCAACATTGAACCCGCGTTTGTGCTCAAGGAGAGAACACTGACAGCGTCGTCGTTGGTACCCCTTTTGCTGGGTGGTGACGCGCCGTTATTGACTACGTCGGCGTACGACTTCCGTCCTCCACCCGGTTTGTTTGACTGAGCTGCCTCTACCGCGACAGTCGTTGAATATCTAGCTGCGTCTAGGGATAGAGCATGCGGTGAGCGCTGGCCGAAACCGACACGCTGGGACGGGAACGTAGCTTCTCGCCCCAGATCTGGATAGACGCGACATCCAAACACGATTTGTTCGCAGACCTTCCCGCCTACCATCAGCGCGTCGGGACACCGGCTTGCGCGGAAATAGATGCGGAATGTCGCGGTCGTAAGGCCTGCTGATAGACAGACGTCGCGGAACGTAGCATATATGGGCTGTGTCCCGAGTGCATGGAAGGTCTCCACCATCGCTTGGTCGTCAAAATCACTTTCGACGCTGGGCACGTCGAGATAATATCGATCCGCGAGGATGTCGAAATCTGAGAACCGGTACTTTCCACCGAGTATCTTGACTTCTTGAAGCGCCAGCGCTTTGCACGCAGCGCGAGTCTTAACTTTCACACGGACTTCACCACCGCGGCCTTTCTATATCTGCCCGATCTGAACAGCTTGGATCTGCTCTTCCACGACGTGGTTTCCGTGGTCCTTGAGAAAGGAGTTAGCGATCTTCATGATATTTGTACGTTCGAAAGCACGCCGGGTGTCAATCTTCATCACGTATTAGGCTAGAGAAAGTTCATATGGACGGGCATGGGCGATTGAGGTGGCCAATGTTTCCTTGCTCTCGTCGGAGTCGTAGAGAGCTTCAATGGCGTCAATATCGACAGCCCGGGGTAGCGGCAATGTGAGGTGCGCGAAGACCGGAACAGGCGCTTGTGGTGGAGTCAAGATCGAAATCGAATACATTTGTATCGACAACCTGACCACCACCATCGTGCCCAGCCTTCCAACTTACGGGGGGTGTACCCTGCGGACCTCCATTCGAAATCTGGTCCGATCGTCCGCTGCTGGCAGACGACCGGTCATCATCCAAAGACACTTGGTCCGATTCACTTAAGTTCATCTCACCTTGTGTACCCGAAGGAATGGGCTAGTTACACACTCGGTGGATCGGGATCGCAGATCGATCTGATTCGGTCTTGAATATGAGACCGTGCTGGCTAGGTGTACCTAGGGCGGAACTCTTCACCCCAGGTTCGTACAGACATAAACACTTCCAAAAGATAAATTCCAATAGGTCGATCGTCCAAACGATCTAGACCTGACAAATACGAATAATAGAGGGTAGACCAATCAACCGGTCTAGCCCCTGATCAGTATGAGAGAAGACCAAAACCGATCTAAACTCCAACCAATGTTACAATAAGCCAATATGTCCACGTAAAGACCCAATATTCCCGTGAAACTCCACAAACGATATCTCCACGTAAAGACCAATCCAGTGAATAGCACGTTCCAAACGTACTTGACTTAAAGTGTCGAGATCGCCAAATCGTACTCCCGTCGAGGGACTTCCGGTGGCCAAAGTGCGCGTGCAGCGCGTCCAGACCGGGTATAATAGGCAAGAGGGGATAATTCAACCCTCTTCCCCCAAACACTCCGCGGCGGGCGGAGGCGACTAGTGTACGTGAAAAGAATAACGGCGACCCCTTGCTGCGGTGTAGACCAAGACCAGAAGAGTTTTTTGCCACTAATTCCTAGACCAAAAGACTCTTACTTGAAAAATCCGCAACCAAAAGACTTCTACTTGGAAAAATCGCAACTAACCAATAATAGTACCTCCCTATGGTCCCTAATGTACCCACACAAAATTATGTAAAATA
>CM047580.1:20717432-20743079 GCA_026184515.1 Peronosclerospora sorghi
CCCCCCCTTGTTTAGACCAATCGGAAACTCGACCAACTGCCTCGACCAAAAGTGACCAAATTTGTGGTACACTTCACCACACGCTTTGTCGCGGCGGATCTCGGCATCGCGCTTGAGAATCGCGCGGAGCGACAGCGGGTTCGCTCTCGCAGCTGATGCGTTGGGGGGTGTAGCACCACCGTCATCGTTTGCCTCAGTGGGGGTGTCCGCTGGAGCTGATGGCGGTGGCGCCGTCGTTTCGTCTTGCGACTCTTCATCTACGTTCAGTGGCGATGTCGTGTCGCGGAGAATCACGGACATGCCAGCACCGGCGTCGACGGTGCGCACCGCGAGGTCTTCGTCGACAACATCATCGACTTGACAACTTGGTGGCGCAAGAGACGGGGCATTTGATGAGTCCGGTATGGAAACGGTTGGTTCGACGACGGCTGAGGCGACAGAAACGTGACTGGTCAGCCGCTCGGGATGGGCAGATACCACTGTAACCATCGATTCCGAGGCTGGTATACTCACGTCAACCTGATTCACTGGACTCATCTTGAAGTTGATTGGCTGAAAAGTAAAGGCTGGGTACTTCCTGCTATCGCTTGATGGGCTTGTGCTCGACGTGGCAAATTGAGAAGGATTCAAAAGTGTTCATCTACCAATAAATATTCCTAGTTAATAAGACACTATATTCAAAAGTGTTCATCTGACTGTGAAGTTGCGTTGCTTCTCAGTAGTTTTACGAAGTGAGACATGTTAGTTTCGGACCAATTTTGGTAACGGACCAAATTCATATCGTGGAAAGCAAAACTTTCAATTCGCCCCATATTTCTTTCTCACTTTGTTTCCCGGTGTTCTTACAAATTGTCCGAGGTACCGTCTCTTGACCTTGGACGCGACCGTGATTACTGCCAAAAAAAGCAGCTGGGTATGCTCGGCTCGCCTTCCTGCTTCCTTCTCTCGTCGCACGGATACTCTAAACGCATTAGTATCATGAACTATGCAGTGCGTTGTCTCTGGTCTAACGCGTTGTTGTCCAAGCGCAAACCAGGCGCATCCTCTACCCTTGCATCCCTCTTGTCTGGCGAGCGGTGCAAAGGCACGGCAGCCGAGAGTGCCGCACTGATTGCACAAGCTGAAGCAAGGCGCGGTCCTCGTTGTCGTCCGAGTCTTGTGGTCTTTGATAAGGACGGCACGCTCATTGACTTTACGCTCATGTGGGGTGGTTGGGTCGAATCCCAGGCTTGGAAAGTTGAAATGACGACGAGACTGCCCGTCCGAGAAAAACTTTTTGATGCCATGGGCTACGACTGGATGAGTCGCTCGATTAAGTCGAAAGGTGCATTATGTTGTACACCGATGGGGGAGCTCTATAAGATCGCTGTACGCGTGCTCGTGGCTGAAGGGATGCTCCAGTCCAAGGCTGAGGAAGTCATTCAACAGTGTTGGAGTATGCCGGATCCCGTGCTTACGAGTCGACCGCTTGCTAATATCCCCGCGCTCTTTCGTACCATTAAAAAAATGGACATGAAAATCGCCGTTTGTACTACAGACGACCGGCAACCCACGATTGATACACTTGAACACTTGGGCGTGTCCGAGATGGTGGACGCATTGGCGTGTGGTGACGACGGATTACCCGCGAAACCCGCGGGGGAACAGATCTGGACAATCTGCCAGCAGCTCAATGTCCAGCCGCATAACACGATCATGGTAGGAGATACATCGACCGACATGCGTCTGGGAAAGAACGCTGGTTGTGGTCTCTCTGTTGGGATTTTAGGCGGAGCTTCTTCGCTGGATGATTTGGCTGAAGATGCTGACGTACTTGTGCCTTCCATCGATAGAGTAATTAAGGTGCTCTTTCAGTATGGCCTACAGGCTCAGCGTTTTGGTGATGCTAGCTAATGCGCTGTTGTTCGTGAGTAGTATGTGTACGCAAGATGAATGTGAGGATAAGAATTGTCAAATAAATGCTTGTTTTGCTGTGTCTGAATGCATACCAACGGCAGTGACTATGGCAGTGCCACGAGCACAGCAGCCATGTTGTCAAGGCTTCCACGAACGTAGCTTTCGGTGAGGAGGTGCGTCCCAAGAGTATTTAAAGACGCAGCGACGTCGTTGTGTGCACCTTTGCCACTCCATCGCTCCTCGAGGAAGCGCACGACGTCATTGGTATTCATAGTTTCCCACACTCCGTCGCTCGCAAGCACAAGAAGGCCACCGGACGATCGCGGACCAAGTTGGACGTGGAACACGGAGGGTTCTGCTATCACGAAATTCCGTAAATGGCGATCGCCCAGACTACGCGAGACTGCTAGTTGTCCAACTACTCTCCACAAGCCGGAATAGCTCACAAAGCCTCCGCTCGATTCAATTCGAGAGCGTTCGCTCGGATCGTTCGGCCAGTGATCTCTACTAAGCGAAATAATCTCACTAGCAGCACCCACCTGTCCGAGACGTGGTAGCCACGCTACTGCACGTGAATCGCCGACATTCGCACTAACGATGCGCTGCTGCCGACAGAAATGCAGCACAACCGTGAGCGTACAGCCCGAAAAGTACTCGCCAACTTGTGCAGAAGTGTTAGTCAAGTCGCTTGTCGGTCCCAATTCATCCTCATGTCGAACGTGCTCGAGCGACTGGAGAAAGCTCTCATGCAATTCGAGAAATGTCTGACGCAGGGCAAATTTCTCGGCAAGCTCCCGTTGAGCAGACTCGTTGGTTTCTTGAAGAGGTGGCTGCTTCCCTTGAGTCGAGTCCTCTTTGCTCTTTGCAATGGTATTGAAATGATGACACAATACACGTGGTAGATTTTCCACTACAAAAGTGGCGGCTGCGGAGCCGAGATGACCATCGACTACAGCATAGAGGTCAAATCCCAATGCGTTGGGGTTCTCTTGGGTGCCCCAGCTCTTCTTCAATTGCTGCTCGGAGAGCGCCAAGACGAAATCTTCCATGTACTTCTTTCGACCTTGAAACAAGGCGATACCTACTGCCGATTGCTCTGGCTGTGGATGAACATAGAATGACTGCGACTCGGCCCGAATCGCGGACGCGATCTGAGGAGCAGCGAACTCACAAAAGTGCGAGTGGCGATTGTGTCGACGTGCACGAACGTGCTGTTCACAGCTCTGGGCCGTCGCAAACGCGCGACTGCACTGCGGACATTTGAAGCGGTCAGGGAGCTCGTGCTTTGTACGAACTATGGATGCGAAAACATTTTCTCGCGCGCGTTGCGCCTTGAGATACCGTTCGTGCAGTAACAGCTCTTGACGGGTTGCAAATTCACGCGTAGATTCCTTACATACATATGGCCCCTGAAAATATGCATGTTGCAAAGCCTCTTCCGCTGTTATTCGTTCAGACGGATTCCATTGCAGCATGCGCCACATCAAGTCAAGTCCCCACGGGTCCTCGAGTCCACGCTTCAATGGGTCACGATCGACGACGGTCTGATTGAACCGACCAAAATGGCAGCTTTCACTAACCAGTGCGTACCTATCCCACAACGAGCGCAATTGCCGAGGAGCTGGCTGGAAGATGCAAAATTCTTGGGTAAGAACGTGAAGCAGGTAGGCCTTTGTCCGCCGTCCAAATTTAGCATCCTCGTCACTGTTGTGCTGGACTCGGGGCTTTCGGCGTTCAGTATCGAGCACGACATCGAGCTTCGCCCTTTCACGTGGTGAAATGAGAAAGACTTGTGGGGATCCTATCACCATCTCTAGAAAGACGACACCGATAGACCAGAGGTCGTACGCCGCTGGAGCAAGGTAATCGTATGGCTGGCCATTGTCGCTAAAGAGCACTTCTGGAGGCTGGTACTCTCGTGTTTCTTCAGCTTGAGAAGGGCCCGCCGAAGCCTCCTTGTCCCCTTCTCGAGCATATAAATTTTGTAACGTGTACTCATCGACAGCCGATCCAAAGTCGGCTAACTTGACGACGGGTATTGCGGGTGCTGTAGTAGCTGCCGACGGTGGAATCGAGACTAGAATATTCGACGGTTTAATGTCACGATGCGTGATGCCACGCGCATGCAACGTCGCGACGGCTTGTAACAATTGACGCAGAATCTCTTTCAAGACGTTTTCGCCTCGCACATCCGTGCGAAGTTTTTTCCAAAACCACGAGGGTTGTAGCATGACTCCGGCACTATCGTCCCGGTGATTGACAAGTTCCACTCGCTCGTACAAATAGTGCCGCAAGGACTTGCCTTCGTCGTAAAAGACAAGCCACAGCTCGGGTGTTGTCGATCGCGGCGCCTCTTTGCTCGCGATCCCTTTGGGTGACCGAAAAAAGTATTCGACAAAACGGGCAACATGGCGCTCGTCTTTCAAGAGCGTCCCAAAGTGAGCTTCGCGCAGACCCATTTGGGTCATGCTTTTGCCGAGGCCAAGAAAGAGTCGCTTGAGTACAAACTGCTCGTCTCGACCACCACTCGAGTGGCGTCGAGTCGCGCGCCACACTTCGCCGTGCGAGCCCGCGTCAAACCGTTTGTTAAGACGGTACCGAGCGTTCACATAGATCCGTTCCGCCTCCTCCATGGCGTATGGATACTCAAGCACGGGCCCTTTTCGACTCTTTGCTTGTTCAAGCTCTGTCGTCCACGGCGATGGAGGTAGTAGAGGGACAGAAACGTCTTGCTTTGAAGCGGACGCTGCTCCAGGGAGTGGACACACTGGCGACGACGGCGAGTCTCGTGTGCCCCAATGTACGACTTCCATGATGTCGGTCGTCTGCCTCGTTTCTTGGTGCTTGCATACTCCCAAGAGACCCGAGCGCTCGACCAACTCGTAGCCTTCCACTGTGATGCCAGGATGCAATGGATCACTAACCGTCGCACACGCAAGGGCAGCGTCGAGACCTCGATGAGGTACGTGCGCTACTTGACTAGACTCGGTGTGACCTATTAGCAGTTTGGGGGGAGAGGAGGAAGCAGGCACTACTTGTATTTGCACGACAATGGACGGCAATAACACGAGCAAGATCATAAGAAGAGATCGACGAATGGTAAGAGTGAGGATGCAACTGAGCAGGTTGTTGTTTTATTCACAAGACAGGCGAAGCATAGCGAGATTGAGTCAAAAAGGGGCCTATACTCGCCGAATTCTAGTTCTTCCTTCCTCGCAATGCTTGCCTCCATCGTTTCCTCCTGACGCTGGTACGATCGTGCCCGCCACGCTCATATGTCAATGAACTTGAATTTATAGCCACTAGTTCGAATTCATCCATTCATTTGTGGACTTTTGCGCCTTCATCCGCCGCTTTGCTTCGTTTTCACCCTGCTGCTCGCGACCTACTTTCCATTCATTTTACCTGTTTTGATTATCTGTTGCGTCGTGTGTACATACTGTATGCCGTAGATCGATCGATAGGGGGGCTTAAAATGGCGTGGCGTACCCTTCCTCTGATACCTGCTTGTCTCTATCGCATTGCATATTTCCTTCATTAGCTAGGACGCTTCTGGCTTTTCGTCCTCATCGGACAGCACCACATCTAAGGATTCTAATGCGTTCGATGATGACAACCGGATTGTTATGGACGGATTGGCCTCGCTAGAACTGGTCACTTCTTCATCCGGATCAGACTCTTCCGTCTTGGCGCTGCTATCCAATTCTTTCGCATCTGAGACAAGAGTGGACGACGTCGGTGCCGCATGGTCGCTATCGTACCCCATGTTGTAATACATGGTGTACGTCTCCTGTGCTTTCTGTTGTATGAGTGTATTCCAATGCCCTGTGATCGCCCTCTTTAGGAACGGCTTGATGACATCAAACATTCCTTGCCCCAGCTTTTCGTACTCGTTCATGATGCGCAAGCAGGACGGGGAGCTCCAGCACGAAATGGCACGCTCCGCCACCTGGAATTGATCGCTGATCATACATTGCCCCAGTTTTCGAGCGAGCTTGGGCGAAATGGCGTCGAAATCTGTCTCCGACAACACGTGCTCGAGCATTTCTTCAAATTCCACAATAAAAATCACCTCCTTAAAAGAATTCCCCACGGGCCAATATTTGATTAGTCCACGCACGATCGGAGTGAAAAGCGTGTGATCTTTCGACACATACTGAATCATGCAGTAGGCGAGCTGTTGATGATACGAGACAAAGGCGGGCGTCGAGTGGAGCGGAATTAATGCTTTTTCGAGTAGCACCACGTGCTCTTGCTTGATTGGACACGCAAAACCGTTTACGATACTCCCAAGGATCTCTAAGAGCTCCGCCACGCCGTAGTAGTTCGACGTCTCATAAATATACTCGTAGAACGTGTTGGCAATTTCCTTTCGAATAGCTGACCGCCGCTGAGTGAGTTTATAATACAGTCGATGAAGCACTCCCTTTAACACTTGGCGCTCCTTGAATGACGGCGTCTTAAACAAATTGACCAGCTGAGCAATGAACCGCAAAGGGAAGAATTCTTTGCGCACGAGCTTCTCTAACTTGTCGATATGTTCAATCGCTTTTAGCAGTAAATCATAGCAAGCTGACAGTACCCCCCACAGCTGCTCTTCCGTCGTATATTCTGAGTATTTGTCCATCGGATTCTCAGGCAGACCAACCTCGTCGGGATTCGGCTCTTCCACAAAGATGTTTCCAGGTGAATACGATTGAAGTCGTGCAAATGGCCGAAATATGTAGCAGCCGACAACATGCAGCAGCTCCACAAAAAGCTGTGGATCATCCAAGATCATGGGAAACGAATCACAATAACTGTTAAGGTCGCAGAGTGTTGTCAGTCGCTTTTCGTTTAGATCGAAGAGCTCTGTCGCCGTGTACTCGGAATCCTCCTTTCGAGGCATACAGAATGCCAACTTTTGACGAAAATAATACGTCCGTTTGTACGGCACCGCGTCTTCTAGTGCTGGCGTATTAAACAACGACTCCAATGGCTCTGTCACTAGGAGCATTTTACGGTCCGCTGTTGTCGGCATCGCTGCGGACGTCAAGCTGCTCATCCAGACGCCCAGATCTGTCTCATTTTTTGCCATGAGGTAAATCGGACGGTATCCCTGCTTTGAAGACGCCATAGACACACATTAGCAGGGCTTTACAATGACCCCAAGAACTACTATGCTACAAAAAAGACAGTATAAGCTACATAATGTCGTACGCACCGGATGACAGATCTCAAAGCAATTTTGACGCTTGAACCGTGCCGAATCCACCGGCGTGATTCTCACCCCTTGTAATGGAATGACACCACGCGGATAGGAATCCTCGCCTGACTGCACATTTACAAGCACATTGCTTGGTAAGTCACGTGTATCTCTCTCTCTCTCTCATCTTTGTTTCCTAAAATTCATTCGTACCGTGCCTGACACGTAGTAGAAGAGCGAGTGACCTTTAAGCACCATCAGCCGTTTTTTCCACGTCTTGAAGTGATTCGCCTGTTTAATGAGCACCCCAGACTTGGAAATAGGTGCCTGGAAATCGTTCAAATACGTCAGGGAACCATCCGCCGCATGGATCTCCGCATCGGGGCTTAGCTGTTGTTGATTCGAAAAAGGTACGATAAGACTCGGACGTTTGGACAGTAGACTTTGATGTGCATCGTTCATTGCTGCTCGTTGTGCGTCGTCTCTCGAAAAAGGCATGTGGCCATTGAAACTGTGATTCTTGACGAAATTTTGCAACCCGTTGCCACCATTGTGGCCGCTGCTCGTCGTAGCGCCTTCGCATGGGCTCGTTTGATTGTATCCACTACTTGTTCCACTACTTGTACTATCGCTACGGTGCGTCTTCTCTTGACGGTTACCCGTGAGCTGCCGCGACGAGTTGCCAATGGATGAGTACATTTTACGAAAAAAACCGCTTTTCTCGCCCTTGTCCGCACGCTGCGCCATTCTTGCTGTTGGGCGTCGAGAGAGGAGTGTTCGTGTCACTCGGCAAGGGGTGGCACTCAGCTACTGAGCTCTGACTCCCTCACTGTCTGTCTCTCTCTTCCGGCAGAGCGAGCGCTGTGTCGTATGATATGACTGTCGTGAATGGTTGAAATGTCGAATTTCAGAATTTTAGCTTTCACTAAAACGTCGTAACTGACTCCTTTTCGCGCCGAACACCGCATATGAAAGATTCTATCAAAGAGCGACATGAATGGATTGAAAGTAGATTTGAAAAGAAGCACAGCGGCGAGATCAATATAATAAACTTATGACAAGCAATGTACCCTACGTCTCAGTGGAGTGAGTAATCCTGGAACCAGAAAAGGGACGAACGAGTGCAACAATCCAACACGGTTAAAAAAATAGCGAGACCAAGTATAGGTCCACTCGTCGCACTGCGGGAAGGCCAAAACATTGGGCCCGCATGGGTAGAAGTATCGTCTCAGAATGATCAAGGGCGCAGGTATCGACTGTCACCGAAAACTTATGATAGTCACCTATTCTAATTGTACGGTGTTGGATAGCGCATTGTCCATTGGGACCGTGTAGGTTAAGCTGCATTAATTCCACAGAAAGTAGATAATTAGCCCACATAGCTTTGAAACGCATTCATTGGCAGCTGAAGAACTGCAACGTCGACCTCATTTCCTCGGTCGAGACCATAATAATTGGTTCCTTGAGGTTAATCTCATGTAGACACTCTAATCCTATCTTCGTTCGTATTCCTTCACCCTCGGTCACGGGCGTTTGCTCTGATAATACGCAACTATTAGTAATTAATACCAGCTTTTGCGTCCATGTATATTCCACTTGTGCGACGGGGATGACTACTTGATTCCGTTGGTAGAGTGACAGCAGGCCCGCTGATCAGCTAGAAAAAGCGTTCGCGTTCACGATCGCAGGATCAGCCACGATGAGTTGAGTCTTTAGGGTATGAAAAGGGATTTGGTATTGGGCAAATTTGAGTCGAAATCACTTAACATACGCAAGTAATCCCGCATGACTTCGTTGTGGAAACGGGATGAGGGAAAAAATTGGGCGGCACGTCGGAGTGCTTGGCCCTATCCGGCGCTCCAAAAGCTTCGAACGTCCGCCTGAGTGGATTTAATTTTTCTTGGGGATTCGTAGAAGTCCAAAATCTCCAGCTGTTAGCTGCGAGCAACCCAGTGGTAGGTAAAGGCATATTGCGTCTGGAGGTCTCAATTTACGTCGATCTCAATGCATCGTGTTACGATAGGCCGAGGCGGCGTGGGACGCATGGCTTATCTTGAAATTATGGCTCGTTGGAATAACGCATGGAGTTCGTATCATGATCCTCGCCACTCAAGAAATTGAAATTGGTGTCGTCCAACAACGTTAATGGGAGATTTCCATTTTAGGATATCGAGATTTCCGAGTATTCAAAATTAGGTACGTAAGTAAGTAGGTTCAGGTTTGGTCTTGCGTCGTGAAAGAAAGTGCGGCAAGTTACATCCCGGCTCAGAGTATGGGACGTGCTCATCGGAAGATTGGGCTACTATGATGCTTATTGAAATCAAGATATATCACCTAGAAGAAAACGGTCGTTGGGCCGGAACAAGCCCGCATCCTTTAATGTGAAAGTGTTGGAAGTGCACTAGCGGTGCGCAGCACTTCAAGGTATCAACGCCAGAGTAGTAGCCCACGGTAGGGCATATTGAATGTTCTAGAAGGAATAGTTAGTACAGTAGGTGGTAGGAGAGCCAGGTGCAGGTAGTTCTCACTTCGAGATTGTAGAGCCACTAAGGAGGCCCCCGGCGGGGGGGGGGGTCGAAACACGTCTGGCACGCGTTCAATAGAGATATCTTTAAACACAACCATTCAGTGCTTTTCTACAGGTTATGAGCCCAAACGGCTCGTCCAGCAGCGTTTGAAAGCACAACAAGGTGTTTGTCAAGAAATTGCTGGCTGCGCGAGTACGACGAAGGTTACGTAGATGTGTTGGTGTTGAGGGTCTCGTTGAGATCAATGGTGGAGAGGAGTCTTCTTCAGGGGGGGGCGTCTGTGTGTGCGCTAACGAGACGAACAACTGGACGAAGAAGATGCAACTACGATGATACTGCGCGTACCTGTGAAGATGACGACGATGGTGTTGTCGCCTGGGTGAGCGACTGGATGCACAAGATGAAGATGCCGAAGTACAAGAGGAATCTTTGGTCTGCGGACACATTCGTGAAGGCAAGACGATTGCGAGGGCGGCGTGGTCCACCGCGGACGCAATGATGAAGCGGAGAGAATAATCGATGAGGATTATCAACGCTAGTCGTCGAGTGGGGGTGTTGGAAATACACTTGACAGCAAAGTGGTAGCGACGACAGGTTGCTATTATTGAGGTAGTCTACGGTATTTTAGTTTAGGACATTCTAGAATGTCAGTCAGTCAGTTTGTAGTTTGGAAGCGATGCTAACTTCTCAATTGGTAAAGCCACTGACGAGGCCCCCGGCGGGGGGCCGAAAAGCGTCTGGCACGCGTTCAATAGAGATGTCTTAAAGTCAACTATCCCGTATCTTTCTACAGAAAGCAACTAAGGAAAGGATATTCGGTGTGGGGATCAATTGACAAGGTGCAGGATCAAAGCAGCCGGTGCAAGTCAAGTCGAGCAGGATCACTTTTCATCCTCTCCAACTGGAGATCTCCTGGAGATCGGTGCAGTACCTGCCTGTTCACGCAAAGATGGTACTTACCGCACTAATTCCGGTAAAAACAGTCTAAGGGTAGAAAAACAAATTTCATTACATTTTAGATCTGCAAAATGTCTATTTACCTCTTCTCTAACTCAGTCTAAGGGTAGAGATATTAGAAAACCTCCCCATTTAATCGGGATAGGTGTAAGACATGTCAAGCGCGTGCTGTAAGGGCCTCTTCATTACACTTGGACCCCGAATATACCCGACATTGGATTCTTCTCCACTGCGGGACTCGAACCCGCGATCGCCCGGTCCCGTGGTGGGGCTTAACCACTGTATAACAGGGTCGGTTCAGTCTAAGGTTAGAGAGTACGAGTGGTGTTTGTGAAAAAAGGTATTGGACGAAGGCAATCGCTCAGTCTCAATTGAGCCTCATCATTGCGACTGAGCGATTGCCTTCGTCCAATGATTTAACCTCATCATTGAAAGCACTGGCGCATCATCAACAACAAAGAAAAGCCCATCAGCGCCCTTGAACTCAAAGGCTCAGCGATAGAGAGACAGCAACTAATCAATAGTAAAGATACATGGCTTGCTTTTCTGTATCACGAGCCATTAAGAGTGATTTTCAATTCTTTCTGGAACTATATGTGCTAAATCTTTAAATTTAATTTCTATAATTTTAGCTCAAAAACTATTTGGTTTATAATATAGGGACCGACTTGGTGCACACACCCCATTTGCTACGTGCACCCCCCCCATCCCCCCCCTTTTCTACGTGCACACTCCCCCTGTACTGGGGTGCCATTACATAATAGATATTCAAGTTAGAATATCACAGTTTAATTTCAGACGCGTTGTCTGAAATTTAAATAAGAGATTATAAGTTATTATAATCTAAGAAGGAAAAGTCGATTCGGTATAAATACCGAATCTTGCAGGTTAACTAATAGTACAGTTAGTCAAAGACTTGATATTATTATATTAATTAGTTAGTTACTATACTATTAGCCTCTAAACCACCCATTAAATAAACACTCTTAATTTTGCAATCTAGATAACAAGTGAATATTAATATATTTACTTTAATTATAGGATTAGTTGTTACCAACTAATCCTACCCTAATTGTATTGCGCGCTTCCTCGCACAATACAGTGCAATCCAGTAACAGGATCAGTCCTGTTACACCTGGTAGCACTTTGTGGTCCGTCTTAACGACCACAGTTCCGTTCTGCTAGTTAACTAGCGGGGCGAAGATTAAGAGCCGCTCGGCATCATGTCGCGAGACATGTCGGCTGCCGAGCGAGAAAGAACGCTGGAAGTGGTGAATAAACACTTCCCTCACTTCACGTCGCGTAGTAAAGACGCGACGGTAGAAATGGTTCGGTCCATGGGGACCGACATCATTATCTTCCTCCTGGGTAAGCCCCCGGAGGAAGCGATAGAGGTGGTGAATCGCTTTAGGCGAAACCACCTAGAAAAGTCAGAACGGCCCACGCCAGAGGCAGCGCGGACCGCAACTGCACCTGCAAAGCATAGCGTTGAAGTAGTACAGGCGCGAGTACCGCCCTTTACCGGCGAAGGGGGCGAGCCCCTTCGTAGATGGTTCGCAGACGTGGAAGATTACATCTCTGCGCAAAATATTGTTGACGAACGTCAACAGGCGTACTTCGCCACAACATGTCTAGGCGGCAGAGCCAGGGCATGGGCGATGAGTCGCAGAGCCACTGATGACTCTGCGTCCTTACTTATAAGGAATTTAAAGCTGAGCTAAAGCTCAACTTTGAAGCTCCAGAAATGGAGCTAAGTAGTCGGCAGGAGTTTATGGAACTCCGACAAGGTAAGCTTGACCTTCAAGCTTACGCTCAGAAGACGCAATATTTGCTGTCAAATATTGTGTATGAGCCGGTGCCCCCTGCTATGCAGGTAACTGGCTTCATGAAGGGACCCAATGATGGTCCCGTCAAACAGAGTCTCTACCGGCACCCTCCAGAGACTCTAAGGGATGCCATTGACATGAGCATCCGTGAGGAGTTCAGCATGCGATCAGCGTCATCGCATGCTGGGTACAGCCGAAGGGCTCAACAGCCCTTCGCTTTTAACATGACGCAACGGCATGTCAACAATCAGCAGTCAGGCAGACGAAGCTCACACTTCGTCTCAAGAAACAGCCACCCGCGCCAGAGCATGGGCGGTGAAGGTCCAGAGCCGATGGACCTATCGGTTGCGGTTGCTTCGAACACGAAGCAACCGAAATTTAAGAAGAATATTCGCTGCAATAGATGCGCAAAATGGGGCATTTTGCCCATGAGTGTATGGAACCGCGTCCAGTGCCACGCAGTCAGCGGACGGAACCGTCCGCTGCACGGAGACACCAACAGGGTCATCACCCTGTTGGTGCAAAAAACGAGAATCGCCAGTAGGGGCGGGGCGCCCTACTGGGAATTTTATCCCACATGCCGACATAGGGCATGTGAGGGTAATAGCCCCAGACGGGACTATGTCCTGTCAAAAGGTGCAGGGTGATGATAAGCCTCTTATCACCCGGGAGGTTAAGCCGCACGGGAGCGATGTCCCCATGCGATCTTTGTTTGACACAGGAGCGTCAAACAATTTCGTTAGAACTCAGATTCTAACGCTGTTGAGCTTCGTGGAGGTAGAAACCCCACGAAGTATGTTGTCAGTCCGGTTAGCAACAGGTGCAACCTTGACTATTCCAAAGCGTGTGATTAAAACACGCTTCGAGTTGAATGAACTGTCATTCGAGGATGAATTCATCGTCCTCGATTTAGATGAAAAGTTCGATGTGATACTTGGAATCCCATGGATGTCCAAGTTTAAACCTTCGATCGACTGGGTTAACCTATCGATCGACTGCGGCGGACGCACAGGATCTGATCAACCTGTGTGTAATCCGGCTGTATCAGAGGATAAAACCGCAGCATCAGACAGTCTGGTGGATAGCGATGGCGCAACCCGGTCTGTCCTGACACGATCAGCGGAAGGTACCTCCGCTGGGGAGAGTCCAGAAGGACTACCACACGCAACAGAAGAGTCGTTGCGTGTTGGAGAGAAACATTCCACGGGTGATAAAGACCACCGTGAGAATGAAGTTATATCCACGGTGGGAAACACCCACCGTGAGAATGAAGTGATATCCACGGTGGGAAACACCCACCGTGAGAATGAAATAGTATCCACAGTGGGAAACACCCACTGTGCGACCGAAGGTTCCAACACGACGAATGAATTCCGTGTTGATGAGAGTGAACTCACGATCGAGTGCAATCGTGAGCAAAACTCTGTGGTGGCCAGTGCCCACCACGTTGCGTTAGCCATGCGCACGGGTGATAAAGACCACCGTGTCGCAGAAAAGGCGGCCGGTCAGACGAGCACATCTGATCGCCAAATTTCCATGGTAGGCAGTGGCCACCATGATGATGAGTATTCGCACACGGTGAATCGTAATCACCGTGTAGCAGTCAATCAGACGAGTGCGTCTGATTTCCTGGGCAGTTCCTTCGAGACGATCAACGTCTTGACGCAAACGGAGACCGGATTAGATACCCAGTCTCTGTTGATGGAACACCCTCAGAAAGAAGGTTCGGAGGTGATGGCTCTTCCAGCGCTAAGCTGGAAGAAGTTTATGAGAAACTTGCACGATGGTCAGATCGAACAGATCTGTATCATCGTTGCAACAGATGATGTAGTGGATATTCGTGAAAGAATATCCACATTACAAGTGGAAAACATTGGGAAAGAGGTTCCCAATGATCAAACGAGAAATCAGCGCTTTGAAGCGCAGAGCTGGGAGTCGCTTAAAGCGACCTCCCCATTTTATGAGGTACTTCGAGAATACGCTGACGTATTCCCAGAAGAAGTACCTAGCGAGCTCCCTAAGGATAAGGGAACTCGTCATGAGATTGACCTCGTGCCAGGCACGAAGTATTGTGTTACGCGGCAATGGCCGTTGCCGTGTGATCAGGTAAAAGCGATCGACGAGTTCTTCGAAGCTCGTCGTAAATCAGGCCAAGTGAGGGAGTCTACCTCACCGCACTCTACCCCCACCTTTTGTGTGAAGAAGTCCACAGGTGGGTGGAGAATCGTTCACGCTTCCAACAAGCTGAACGCAGCGACGGTACCGGCACAGACACCAATACCGCGGAAGGATGTCATCATAGATGGCATGTGCAGGAGCACCATCTTTAGTGCTCTCGATCTAAGAGATGGATTTTATCAAATCCTAATGCGTGAGAAGGATATCCCTCTCACGTCAGTAATCACCCCAAGCGGCATGCTTTGGGAGTGGCTTGTTATGCCACAGGGGCTTCGAAATGCCCCTGCTACGTTTAACAGATGCGTAACGCATCTATTACGCCCGGTGCGAGAATTCGCCTTGAGTTATTTCGATGATGTGTTCATCCATAGTAAGGGTGAACACGATAAAAGCGATGTAGATGTCCATAGGGAGAATCTACGTCGAGTGTTGGAGCTTATGCGTAAGCATAAGCTCTATGAAAATCTGAAGAAGTGAACCTTTGGTGCACCTGAGATACCCGTTCTTGGATGCTTTGTGGGCAAGAACGGGGTGCGTCCTGATCCAGAAAAGATCAGGGTGATCGTTGAATGGCTTACGCCAAACAACGTTAAGGAACTTCGAAAGTTCCTTGGGTTGGCAACATATTTGCACAAGTATTCGTGCAACTATGCTGGGTTGATACGGCCTCTTTCTCAATTACTTAAGAAAGATGTCGAATGGCATTGGGATACCCAATGTCAAGATGCTTTTGATACAGTCAAGCAAAGCTTGACTGAAGCGCCTGTCTTGGCTATAGCCGATAACGAGCGTCCGTTCCACGTCGGTTGCGACGCGAGAGATTTCGCTATCGGCTGTGCTTTGATGTAGCGTGATCACAATGATCGTGATCGCGTAATCTGCTATCAATCGCGTCAGTTGCGCCCAGCCGAGCGCAACTATCCAGTGCATGACAAGGAACTCCTTGCCATGAAGTACGCACTGGCTAAGTTTCGGATCTATCTATTGGGAGATAGACCGTTTGTGGTTTACACGGACCATGCGTCACTACGCACGGCCGTGAATTAACCACACATTTCTCAAAGAATGGCTCGATGGCTGTCATTCTTTGCTGAGTACAACTTTACGGTTGAATAAAAACCCGGAAAGTTGAACGTGATAGCGGATGCGCTATCACGAAGGCCCGATTACGAGACGAAACCGTCCGTAACTGAAGGGGCCAGTGCAAACGCAATCCGTTGCACTGACTTGTCGTCGTCAATTATACGACAAGTACGCGAGGCGTACAAAACAGACGAGGAGACACGTCTGTTGATTGATTACTTACGTAATCAATCAAGTGAGAAACGCGACGAACTCCCAGAGTTCCTCCGCGCTTGCGTGCATCGATAGCGACTGCACGATGGTCTGCTGCTCTACAGCACAGACCAAAAAGATGAAAGTCGCATCGTCGTTCCAAACGACGATGATCTCAAACATCAATTATGTTTGAGTATCATGATGCACCGATTTCGGGGCATCAAGGTCGAGAAAAGACATACGCTTCTCTCGCACGTGACTTTTACTGGCGAAACCAGTACAAGTGGGTACGCAAATACGTACGCGCTTGCGAGATTTGCCAGCGCGTTAAGCCTGCGCAGTCTGCACAGGCTCCGCTGCAATCTCTGCCGGTTCCGACAGAGTGTTGGAAGTCCATTTCAATGGACTTCGTATTCGGTCTTCCACCCGACAATAGTCGGAAGACTGGAATAGTGGTATTTGTAGACCGTTTCAGTAAGATGGTACATCCTACTGCAGTATCAGCGAACGTAACCGCCGCTCAAACAGAGCGGATATTCGTTGATACGGTACTCCGTTTGCACGGAATGCCGGAAGACATTGTCTCCGATAGAGATCCGAGATTTACAGGACGTTTCTGGCAAGAAACGTTCTCATTGTTGGGAACCCTGTTGAAGATGTCAACTGCGGACCATCCGGAAACGGATGGGCAGACGGAACGGGTTAACCGCGTTCTCGGAGACATGTTGCGATCATACGCACATGCCTTTGAGCAGTGGAGTGACTACCTGTCACTCACTGAATTCGCGATTAACAATTCGGTGCATGCTTCAACTAAGCATACACCGTTCTACGTGAATGCCTTAAGGCATCCACGAACCCCATCTTTACTTGACGGTACGCCAAATCTAAGTGGGGGAGGGACCCGCTCAAATTTTGAGCGAGTCAATGCGCAAGTTGCGACTGCAACTTGTGAACAAAACGATGGCCCTTCTACTGAAAATACAGTAGAAGCGGAAGCAGCTTCAATTAAAACTGAAGCTGCATACGATGAATATTTGTCTGCAGCAATGGCTGCAGACAACGAGGACAATGCACCTACTGCTGATAAAGCAGTAGATGAATTCGTATTACAGCGCCAAGATGTAATACGCTATGTAAAGGATGCACTTGCCTCTGATTTTGATAAGCAGAAGCAAAATGCAGATAAACAAGGAAGGAAGAACAAAAACTCCTTTCTTAAAGGTGAATTAGTATTATTAAATACTACTAATTTGCCTACACATGCAATAAGCAACTTCCCTACACGGAAGTTGCTTCCTAAGTACATTGGACCCTTCAAGGTCCAAGAGATTCGGGAGAATGCCTATACCTTAGACATTCCCACAGCAATGCGGCTTCACCCAACATTCTATGTTGGGCGGCTCAAGCCGTATCACTCGTCTTCGTCTTACGACGAGACGCAGAACCACGGAAGATGCCGTGCTTGTCCAAGTCTCCCAAGAGAGACTTGTAATCGGCCTCCAGCCGTTGATGAGCAGAGCGGAGAGTCGTTACCTCCGCCTTCGACTGCTCGAGATCAGCCGTGCGACGATCGAGCTCTCTCTTATAGCGAGAAATCTCAATGTACAGAAGATCATTCTTCTGCTGGAGGGCAGTGTGCGCTCCGAGGATGTCGCGGACATCCTCGCGAAGAGACCGATATGTCTTCACACAGTGAGACATATCGCTGCTCAAGGAGGAATAACCCTCCTCGAGCTTGCGGAGCGAAGAACCATGCTCCGCAACAACAACGGCGAGGGAATTCTCAACCTCCGCCGCCCCTGATTGATAATAAGGGGAATAAGCGATATATCCTCGAGCGCTTGATCTCGAAGCGCTCGGTGCCTTTGAAGAAGGGGCAGCGTACCGAGTACTTGGTACGCTGGCTGGGATATCCCCAAGAGTTCGACTCTTGGGAGCCGATTGAGGTTCTGAGGGCCGACGCCCCAGACCTTTTAACTGAGTTTGAGACTCCTTCTCAAACTCATAATGCGAAGTAGCATCAACAGTAGGTGTTGATGCATTCAGGGTATCAATTAAACCCTAAACTTCGGCGGGTACGGAAAAGCCACCGTACCCCCGCAACTCCTCATCTGACAGACGAGGAGCGCCCTGCGGAGACCACGGGCAAACGAGGTGAGAAGGGACACCACACTTTAACCCTTCTTTGAGGCAAGCAAAATGGATGTATTCCATTTTGCCTGTTCGAGAGTGCTTTAAAAAGCGCTCGCGCATTACGTGAACTTTATTCACGCAATCATCTGGGCTTTTGTTGTAGTTGTCAACAAAATCATTCCAACTCTGAGTCAGGGCGTCTTTATCGTCCCTGTTCTTCCTTGACCCTTTCCGGCTCGAATAATATCGAACCTGGGAAAAGAGGTCAATAAAGTACAAACGTCTATCATCTGTACTTCGATCGAATCGACGTGACTGGATGTCTTCGCAGTCATCCAGCACGTTGATATCGAACAACGCATACTGGCAGTCCCGTTTACGGTGACCGCCACTGTTGGGGGCAATAGACCAAACAGGGGTCCAAACCCCCACTTTGTACGGAACATGTGGTTCCGTACGATGATACGCTTTAGAAGCGGCAGCCGCCGCTTCTGTTCGAGCACTTTTAGCAGGCGGAGCACCGCATGCTTCAACACCACGCGCCGGGGTTAAATCACCCCGACGTGGAGAAGTACTTGGTCCAGGTGGGGCTCTGCGTTCCCGCAACCACCTGTGATAATCATTGTCGCTGTCATAGCTGACAGCGACACCAGAGTCGTCATCGCTGTTAGGCGATGAGCACCTAGCGAGTTTCGACTCGCTAGATCCTTTAGTGGGGACATCTGTATCCCCATCACATTGTTCGGAGTCAGAACTCCCGAACATGGCCCTCTTGGCAACACGCCATTCGGAAGTTGCCATCGTGCGAGATGTTGCATTAGCAACATCTCCCTGTTTCTTGTCAGATGCCGCCTTAGCAGCATCTGTGGTCGAAGACGGTACGTCTTCCGACCTTTGCGTAGTTGACGCTGCTAATGCAGCGTCACTGTTGTCACTCAACACCTCAGCACCTAGTGCTGGGGCGGAGGAAGAATCTCCTTAATTGTTTTCAGCAGCGCTCTTTAGAGTGCCGCCGCCGTGTGTCTTGACCATCGAGTCGATGGTCAATCCGTTGGTGAATGAGAAATTCTGACCAACAAGTGCCACCCATGATTGGCCAAAATAAGAGTTATTATTGGCCAACCACCTTAAGTGGGGGGTGATGTAATGGGGTGCCATTACATAATTGATATTCAAGTTAGAATATCACAGTTTAATTTCAGACGCGTTGTCTAAAATTTAAATAAGAGATTATAAGTTATTATAATCTAAGAAGGAAAAGTCGATTCGTTATAAATACCGAATCTTGCAGGTTAACTAATAGTACAGTTAGTTAAAGACTTGATATTATTATATTAATTAGTTAGTTACTATACTATTAGCCTCTAAACCACCCATTAAATAAACACTCTTAATTTTGCGTTCTAGATAACAAGTGAATATTAATATATTTACTTTAATTATAGGATTAGTTGTTACCAACTAATCCTACCCTAATTGTATTGCGCGCTTCCTCGCACAATACAGTGTAAGCCAGTAACAGGATCAGTCCTGTTACACCCCCATTCCCCCCCTTTGCTACGTGCACCCCCCCACCCCCACCCCTTACTGCGTGCACCCCCCCACGCACACAAAAAAAACTGGATTCACAGCGGCTACCACACACACCGTCCCAGCATCTTTGTCATCCAACAGAGGCTGTGACATCTTTCTTTTCCACTGGAAAACGCGCGGGTGAGGAGGTTAGAACCGCTGCTTCACAGGGGCACCACTTTTTGCAGCTTTCCTGTACCCTTTCCTACACAAAGATCAACTGCCATGCCCCCCACCACCACCACAAAAGAAGCACTTTTGGTCTATGCACAACCTCCCATCCCCCCTCCCCTCTCCCGTGTGTCACACCAATCTCCACCACCAATAGCCCACCACCCCACCAACCCTCAGCTTCCCCCAAGCAATACAGATAAAGTGACGACTGCCGTTTGATTTAATCACGTCAAGTCTATACACTCCTGGTCCTCAGCCTTTTCGCACTGAGCTTTCCAGCGCAAGATGGGTGCGTGCATAAGAGATTCCCAGGTGTCCCAAGTTCCTGCTTGCTGGTGTTGACGCTTGCTACCTGGGTCAACATCATGCAAGGTGTGACCGTTCCATATAGCAGGTTGAAAATGGTTGCCATCAACAAAGGCTATGATTACCGGATCCAGGTGGCGTATGGTGGATCCTGTTGCAGGAAGATAGGTGGCACTTCCATATATTGTATCAGTGACGATAAAAATGCGCGCTGATACACTTTTGCAGCCAGGATGGCATCGTCGGGCACCTGCATCCAGTGAGCAAGGGGCAGGTTTTTCTATTGTGAGAAAGTCGCGTTGTTGCAGCGATCAGTTCACTACTGGTCGAACAAGTTGTTGACAGAAGAGAATCTTTGTTGACCAGTACGTGATCCAAAAGTTCTTGTCGCACCAGGATATATACTTCCTGGTCCCCCTAAGTGAAATAAGCAATTGAGAGGTAACCACAGTTACCATCTGGCACAATATGGATTACATTTTGCAGACACACTTGCAGTGAAGGCTTGAGTGCATCCGCGTTCAGAGTTGGTGGTGCAAAAATCAAAAGGTCCTCGGCCAATCTGTGTTTAGAAGCAAAAATATTTCAATTAGTGCCGTTTATTTACGAACATTCATATTTTGAATCACTTCTAACTGAACTTACGAAGAGGGAAAAGTTCGAATGTTATGCCCAAGCAAGCGACAACGTCCACATCGCTTGTGTTTTGAGATAACTTTGTACATATTTGCTTCTACCAATTCAAATCCAGAAGGGTTTCGGCGAGTGCTATTTTATCGGATTTTGTTGGACTTCCACGAGTGCGAACACTTTCGGGGTTCTGGACTTGCTCGAGGGGTTGCTCCTGGGAAAGCACAGCGAGTTGTGTCTGCAGCATTCTCTGCTGATGTGGAGGAAGATGGCTATGCCGCGTCTCAATTTGTCGAAGAATAGCACCTATGTGGGCTTGCGGGGAGATTAGAGCTTAAATATCTGCTATATTCTTGGTAAGGTGCCAATGCTCATGGAAAAGATCCAAGGTGAGATTTACAGGCGGGGTCGCCAAGATTTTGCGGATAACATGGGAGCAAGACAACCCCAGCGTATTTTGAGTCACTCCAGTGCATGGCGTTGCCTTTTGCTGATGTTTAGCTTATTCTACTTCACCATGGACCTTTCTCAAGGCAAAACGCGAGATTTTTCTGTTGACAAGGGTCCATACTGCTGCTCTATTACTCAATAGATTGTTTGCTCGGTCGTAAGCAATCTGGCGACGAATATAACGCTCCTGGTGTACAATTGCTAGAGTAAGCTTGTGGTAATCATCCTTGAGGTCGCCCGAGGAAACGCTAATCCAAGACTTTAGGCCGGCATGTTTTCTTTCAACACGCGATGTAACCAAGTTCCCAAGGTGCAGGACTTTGTTTGAACATGAATGAACGAAGTGTTCTTTATACACAATCCACGTTTACTGAAGGTACTGAGTGACATTGATCGGATACTTTTCACGTAATTGGCACCAGCTGTTTTCGAAAGAAGGTTCATCTTGTGACTCCACAACCTTCCACCAATCTTCCATGAACAACTGCCAACTGTCCATTGATTCAAAGTGCTTCCGTAAGTTTGCCAAGACATTCTTATTGATATGCCACGAGCACAGAATGTTATGGGCATTCGGCATCTGCACGCAGATTGCAGCCATCAATGCAAGGTCCCGGTCAGTGACCACCACTTTTGGGAGCCGCGCTGCAGTTAGAACTTTCTTGATTTCCGTTATTGCCCACTGATAATCATCCTCGATCTCTGTGCGAAAAAAGCCGAAACAAATTGAGAACGTCATATTTGTTGATGTCACTTCAACAACATGTAACAACGGCATTCTGAACCTAATGAACTTGCTGTTAGAAGAAGTGACACAAAAGATGGCCGACGCTTATCAAAGTATTTGTGTGCAAAAATACCGCACCTGTTTGGTTTATACGTTGAATCGATAAGCACCACATGCGGAAACTCCCTTGCAAGTTCCAAGGCAGGAGGAGGTGCGAAAAAGACGTGCGTGATTCTCCCTTCCAAATCGCGGCGGTAGGCGTGGTGTATATGGGCACTGTGCAGGTCGTCCAAGATTACTTGCAGAGGCATGCGCCCCTCTAGCTCCTCATTCCTCAATCTTGCCTTTTCATTATAGATGTCTTTGAGAACCAATGGCAAATCTGTCTTCTTCTGCCTCAGCGCTTCCAAGACAACCTTTGGCGTTGCTCCTGCACTAGCCATGTCCTTTATTGTCTGTCGATTAGCCTCAGAAATATTGCGACCTTTCGGGTATGCAGACAAGTCCTTGGACACATCATGATTGTGTTATGGGTTTTCGATCACAATCTTCCACTCCTTTTCTCCTCCCAATGGGACATTCTCTGCCCCGTCATCGACCTCAACCTCTGCCGTTTTTCTGTCACTGCTCTTGACCGCAACCTTTCGGTGAACTGTTCCTTGCCATGGAAAACCAGATCGCCGAGTACAATTTTTCCCTTTCCGCGTTTCCTCGGTAAGTATTCTCTCCAATTACGATACTTGCCGGCATGCGCGCAACCAAGCCAGACTTTCTTGGTTAAACCAGATTTATTTTTTTTGGAACGGATACGTGCCACTGTAAACCCTTTGCTGTGGGAGAATTCACTGATTGCCATTTCGGCTTTAGCCAACGAAGGATAATAGTCGATTGGTAGGGTTTCCATGCTTGTGGGATACGTTGGGGGCCACATATGGGTGGGTTGGGACCGTGTGATCGGATTTGAGGGCTGCGAGATGTGTTTCTGGAGAACGCTTTTCTATTGAGCTTTTATCCAATATTTATATTTTGTGTGGTGGGGCTGGGGTGCCGGGGGGGGGGAATGGGGGGGGGGGTGCACCTAGTCGGTCCCATAATATAATATATTTATATTTATATTAAAAAAATAATATATAATTCTAATATGATAATTTAATAACCTTTAATGGCTATTGAATTATCATATATATTGGAATCAAATATTAAGAAATATAAGAATGAAAAGAGTTTACAAGAAACATGTATTATTTTATCAATTAGTGATGTTATTGCGAGGTGTTATGGTTTAACTAAAATTCAAGCTGGAGAAATGGTTGAATTTAACAAGGGATGGATGCTAAATCCTGGTACGAGTGCGAAGCCTCTGATCATGGTCAATTTTGGCTTGTGATCATCATGGTGGGCCTTACTTGGTTTTTATCCGTATAACAATTGTATAGTGTTAATGCAGCACAGATGAAACTCCATGTGAATATCGTCGTCGTTGATCAGGATGGTGATCAAAAGAACACGGATTCGTGCTGTCGCATTTGCCGCTCCTCAAGGTCACGAGAAATACTTCCGTTTTACAGTCGCATTGTTTCATCCTATCGACCGTTCCGGCATCCCAGGTGTAATGGATCAGGCACAGTACCGTTCAACAGCTACAAATGTATTGCGTGACAGACATCATTGGAAACATGAGAAGTAACAAGGTGGTCCAACTTGCTGCGTCACAAGAGAAGTCTGCATCGGCGGCTAATGCGTCAGTGACGAATTGTAATCGGGCTCCATTACATAGAATCAATGATATTTTAAGTAGAAATATTATATTTTTAGTTTGGACGTCTAATTGTCCAAAATGAAAATTTGGAATATTATTCAGTACACTTTACTAATCAAAAATGGATTTAATTATAGTTATACATTACATTGAAGAGTCCACCGAGGCGCAGAAATACCAGCCGTTGACGATTACTTCCTCATCTATGCTGAATCCCCTTACATTTTCCTGGAACAAGTTTGTATCTAACACACGCATATCCAACCCGATCCACTTCTTTCGAATCAAACGCTTGTTCACTTGACGGAAGAACTTAAAAAAGCTCTCCCACTCGATACATTTCTGCCCAAGACCCGAATCGCTACAGAAGGCGCCCATCCCCTCGTCTGAGTACGCCATTATTTTGCCGAAACCCTCCTCAATGATGATGCGCATGGTCTCGAACATGCAAACGTTCTTACCATCATTTTCCATCAGTCTTCGGTCAGCACGACCATATTTGAAGCTCCCACACCTGAAACGGAGGTTGACCTGGTGATAGACGTTCTCGGCCTGGGTCCTCTCCTTGAACTCCACCCATTGATCGACAGCGTCGAGACGGTTCTTCTGGCCGTCTTCCAGCAGATACTGTTTCCACTCCTCGAAATGTCTTATCAGCCCACAAGAGATAATAATATGCTTCTCTCTCCGGTTCGTGAATCGGTATGCCGTGTACGAGCGCTGACCGTGTTCGTTGGTCGAGAGTGTGGTGGAGTCCAGTTCGAAATAGAACACCGAAGTGTCCGGAACTTGACCACCATCGCGCCCAGCCGACCAACTTACGGGGGGAGCGAACCTTCGTCTGTGTGCCGATCGGGCGACCGATCAGCACTGCAGGACGCCGAGTCCGATTTGTTTTCAATCATCTCACCTTGTGTGGGTGGTTACACACTCGGTGGACCGTCGCTCAGTAGGGATCTTGGTAGGTACCGATATAGGTGTACCGCTTCTGGGGTACTTTTACCGAAAACCAACGATAGATAACCCAAATGAAATCGATCTGCAAATGGAGCAGAAATCGTCACTCCAAATGCGGGAAAAATCTGGGGATGACTACACACAGCAGTAAGGGGACCCAGCCAATAGAAGTTCTGGGGCGGACCGGCGGAAAGGCGAGTTTAACAAACGAAAAATCTGGGGCAGATTGCAGATCGCGATGTGGGGACCCAGCCAATACGAGAGAGAATAAACCGTTCCAAACGTGTGGGGCTTGAAGGGTGAGTGAAAGAAGTGAGTGCTTCGTGTCGTGGGACTTCCGGTGGAGCTGTGTCCTGGCCGGGAAATAATGAGCTAGAGGGGACCGTGTTAGCCTTCTTCTCCCAATAACTCCTGCGGAGCGGTGACTTATGCAACCCAAAATAAAACGAACACTATATTTAATATCCAATCAAAATCCAATATGTAAAATACATGCAAAACCGTGTGCCTCACCTTAAATCTGCCTACCTTACACTCCAGACACACGATTGGTCAAAAACAATACATCCTTTTATCCAACCCGATCGCTCCGACTTGATAACTGGTACACTGGTACATGCTGGTCAAAATTTTTCAAAGCACTTCACCACGACAGCGGCTCCGTCTCCTGGTGGGGCAATACTTCTCGAACCCTATGCTGTGCGAGCGACCGTTCCTGTTTGCGCGTCATCAACCCCGACTGCGTCGGCTTGACACCGGTGATCGTGAACTCTTCCTCGCTGCTCTCTCCATCGCCTGCTTCTTTCGTAGACGTCGACTTTGAATCAGCTTTTTGTATAACATCACCATTTAATTCTAATTAATAATAAAGATTTTAAAAGATATCTTTATTTCAACAATAGAATTTTAGATTTAACTTCTATACTATTTATTGATTCTCTGTTATTAATTTTTAAGTCATTTTATGTGATTCAATATAATATAGATATTCATCTAGATCATTCTAATTCATTATTAACTTATTTTCTTAAACTAGTAAGCTGTGGTGAAGTGTTTGAAATTTCTAGCGAAGTGTATACGGAAGGTAT
>CM047580.1:20747344-20854685 GCA_026184515.1 Peronosclerospora sorghi
ACTTCAAGCCGCTTTCATCTTTCCTATCATTTCCTTCGCTATTAAAAATCAGGACCCAGAGGCGCGCCCCCTCCTGGAGGAGGGTGGAAAGGTGGATAGCCGTAAGGCACCGCAGGGCGAAGTAAGCCCGAAAGGGCTAAAATGCGACCACGAAGCTCCGCAACGGTCGTCTCGAGAGAGGCAAGCCGCCTCTCGAAGCGATCAGTGGCATCCCGCTCATCGCGGATCCCCTCGTGGAGATCATGGATGCGATGGCTGTGTCGATCACAGCGCTCGCGAATCTCACGTCGCAATTGCGCGACCTCCTCCTCCAATGCTTGATGCGGAGGGTACTCTACAATTTCATGTGGAGCGGCTGATGGCGCGACGCCATCATCGTGGTCAAACCCAGTATCTGGTGAAGTGGAAAGGTTATCCACACTCACAGAGTTCGTGGGAGTTCGAGACTCCCCTACTGCAGGATTGCCGCGACGTCGTTGACGCTTTTGAGCGGAAGAATCCCGCTGTAGGTCAACGACCAGAGGGGCATGGGAAGCCCCATCACTCCCAATAGGTGGGAGTTCGCCGGAGGCAGATGTCACGCTCACAATGTCTTCGGAAACCATGGTGGAGACAGGGACGCTGGCGTAGCGCGTGAGATACGGAGCACGTAGTTGCTCCATCTCTTTGGCTTTGGCAAATGTCAGGCGCAACACCCTCTCCACCCAAATGTCTCGACGGGAATAGCTTTCATGCAGCTCATCGATGCTGGGGAGAGGCTTCTCCCCTTCCGCCCAAGCGCGAAACTTCTTCTCTGCATCATCGGCACTTTCTCCCGGAAAAAGAACGAAAGTAACCTCACGGAGGTTCACAACAGGGTCACCCTGTGCCTGCCTGTCTAAGCGCTCTCGGTATGAGACGCTAGTGAACTGCTTTTGTGCAAGCAGTTGTTGCTGGAGTTTCTCACGGCGTTCGCGTTGATACGGCTGTTCAGCCGCGGGGACAGGGGTGTAGGACGCTAAACTGGTCCTTACCAAATGACTGGCCCACCTTGGAATGTCACGAGGATCATCAAAATTATAAGCCGCTTTTGACGGGCGTTTGGGGGCGCGTAACGCAGCCCTTATTGCCTGTGCGGCAAGTTGGGTGTCTTGAGCTGCGTCCAGCTCATTAGTGACGATCGCCTTTGGCGATTCGGATGTATCACCCGATATGGGCAGGGGTGGCGCACTGGTTAGTGCATTTTCCCCACGTGTGGGGAACGGATTAGGCTGCCGACAACGCCGTTCGGCGCTGTCGGAGCGGCTAACCGTTGGGGAGGTATCCCCAAAGGCATCCACTTCCGAGTTTTCGGAGTAGTCTACCCCTTATAGAGGAGACGCCATAGCACCACTGGAGGTGTACATATGGAGGGCCAGAGGAACTGGCGCTGGAGTTCTCCAACAAGATTTTAATTATTGCGTAAGCAATAGCCTTGATGGGGGAGGATGTAACGGGGTTACATTCGAGTTACATATAATGTTGGTGTACATGAGTACACCACGGTTGAGGTCAGTATTACCCGGTTTGAAAGGTTTTGAACCTTTGGTTATTTTAACCAATTAGGGAAGGGACCCTTGGTATGGTGGTGTGTCATCCGTCCACGTGTCAGTACACAGGTGTGTACACTATATTTTAGCTAGGTACGAATTAGGAATATTCTACTTAGTATTACATATAGTTTATATTAGTTTAAATTAATTTAGGCTAATTACATATTAAATATATTCAGTTTACATTTCACTCTATTTTGCGGACGTGCGATCTCGACCGGTCGCGCGCGCATTGAGTGTCGTAGGTAAGAGGGAGCCCTCCCTTTACTTACATCCCGTAAAGGGAATACAGCCGTTAAGGCTACGAGTAAACCAACCCGGGAATCTTGGCCCCGAGTAGGAGAACTCTCCTACTAAGCCCTTTACAAGGGCGTATCGGCTAAGTAGCGGTAGCTACCGCTTTAAGGAAGATTCTTCCTCTGTGCGCTAGTCGCACCGCGCGTATACGCACCGGCTACACGACGACTTAGCTGCATGTGTAGCACCGCTCTTGAACACATCGCTTGAGGTATATCGTCTCGTTCGAGCTACCAAAGCGCTAGCCTTTTTTGATCTGATGCTCATGTGCACAGCTCCTAAGATTTTCCATAAGGACTACTGGCTTCAGCACTGTTCTGGATTAACGGTTGCTTGGATTCCAGTACGTCATGCCAGACCGCTTCATCCCAACATGTTGTTAGCGCTATTGCGCACACGTGTGGGTGAACTGTGTTTGCAACAATGGAAACAGCCACAATGGCACGGCACTTTATGGGACGACCTGGAAGACCTCAAGAACTGAGGTTTTCATGATATGGATACCGCTGTTCTGCAACTCAAAGTTGTTGACAAACGAACCAGCCTAGTTGCTGGCCCGCTTCTCATCTAAGGTTGTTTCACAACAGGAGATCTCATAGAGCGGTGTTACTGCCTTAACAGTCAACACCAACAGGGTCAATAAACAAGGCCATTTATTTGTTGACAAGCTTGTGTCAAAATATTCCATCTCGTGTATTCAAGAGTCAAAGTTTCGTGATCAAGCGCAATTTGCCAAGTTCAAATTTCATCTCGACGCCTCAATCAAACACAAACTGTTCGTCAGTGACGACAATAGTACCAGTCAACACACAACTGCTGCTCGAAGTGGAGGAGTCGTGACAGTTGTACGTGCAGATTTACCAGGTTTTGATAGTGCCGAGATGGTGCATACGCCCACGATCCGCAATCTCTATCTAGTAGTGCGCTTACACGTCGATGGTTCACCCTTATATGTCCACAACGTGTACGCTCCAGTGGATCAGCAAGAGCGACGAAATTTCTTTGACCAAGTCAGTGGAGCTGCAACATTCGAAGACAACGCCAGTCATATTGTCATGGGCGATTTCAATCTTCCGATGAATCCTACCGTGGACGCTACTACGATCACGACAAACGCTAACCAAGAGCGTTCTATGTGTTTAGAATGGCTTGCGACGCTTGGTGTAGTTGATGCATGGCGTATTGAGCATGGCAGTGCGCGAGTATTCACGGGACCGCGGCCACGCAGAAACTGACTGGATTACTTGTTTCTGTCCCAGTTTCTGTTTGAGAATGTTTACCGAAGCTCCCCATACTTCACCCCAACGCATGCCGGAGATCATCTAGCACGCTCGTTTGCGTTTCGTCAAGGTGTAATGGCCCATGGACGTGGGTATTGGAAGTTTCCAACATATCTCCTGGAGTATCCGCTTATAGCCCAAGCGATTAAACAAGAAGCTGCAGATATTCTAACCCAGCTCCGTGTGTCGACCAACCCTGGTCGTGAGTGGGATAAGTGGAAGAAGCACATAAAACGCTTATTCCAACAGCTCCAGGCAAGCCTGCGTACAAGCAACGCTGCCTTGGTACATGCGGCACGTCAAATTCTGGATACAGCAGCGACCAGGTACAAACATCAGCGTGATTCGAACTCCAAACAGGTGTTCGAGCAAGCACTACGGGAACATCACCATTGTCTCACACGTACCAGCAAGTACAACCAAGACAAGGTATTTGATTTCCAAGCTCAATATATGGAGAAATCAAATCGCTTTTTCTTTCGTCCACTGGACTCAAGTGCGTACCGCGTGTCGATCGAAGAGGTCCAAATGCCGTATGGGTCTCTATCTTCCGTGCCTCAAGCTATTAACTTGCAGTTCATGGATCATTGGGGGTCCATCATGGGTGACGTTTCTAGCTCGAAAGGCGGTGCACCGACCCCGGACTCCGGAGCGCAAGCCAAGCTACTCGACTCGATTAATAGAAGCCTCTCCGAGGAAGAACAAGACATGCTTTCAAGTCCGTTGACTGCTGATAAATTTGAAGCATCAATCAAGCACATGAAACCCAATTCATCGCCCGGAATGGATGGAATCACTGCCGCTTTCTATTAGGTCGCCCCAGATATCTTCGGTGACTGCCTGTGCATCGTGTTCAACCATCATCTTCAAGCGGGAGGTTTATCCAAGTCACAACGCCAATCTGCCATTACACTACTATACAAGAAGGGGACGCGTTCGTGTCCTGGAAATTACCGATGATTGCACTGATCTGTGTCGATTTAAAAGTTTTCACCAAGACACTCACGTTTTGTTTGCAGTCGGTGTTGAGCAAGCTTATCCACCCCGATCAAAAGGCGTTCGTGAAAGGACGCTCGATGCACCACCACGTTCGCTTTCTGTATGAACTTCAAGATTTGGTGACCGACTTTGACACAGAAGCGTACGCATTTTTCCTCGATTTTGAGAAGGCGTACGATCGTGTGAATTGGGAGTACATGTTTCGCGTCCTCTAAAGTATTGGATGTGGTGGCTCGTTTATCGCGTGGGTGCGTCTCATTTACACGGACCCAGAGGCAAGGATTATGATCAACGGCAACATTCTCCCAGGCCTTCACCCCACTCGTGGCGTGAAACAAGGCGGCCCATTGTATTCGTTGTTATTTTTGATGGTCATCGAGCCTCTCGGTAACCTTCTTCGAGCACACGATGAATACGGCATTTGCTTCACGGAAGACGACACTGTCACAGGCATATTCTTTGCGGACGATTCTACACTTCTCAACAGCTCCATCGCCAACCTTTCCGCGCAGCTCGAGCTGGTCCAAGTCTATTGTGATGGATCGGGGTCAAAACTCAATCTGGGCAATTCGACTGTGATGGCACTACATCGTTCCGAAGTATGTCCTAATGTGCCCGGCCTACGATCCTTGAATCGCACTGAGTCGGTGAAGTATCTTGGAATACCTTTCAGTCAAACACCAGTTGCAGTGGAGACAACGCGTTTTTTTGAGGAGCGTTTTTTCGATGGCCTTCGCCAATAGTTACGTCGTGCACGCACACTCAGAGGAAGGATACTTGTTGCGCTCACGATGTTGCCCTCACGGATGTGGCATTACACAGTACATGTGCCTATAGCAGGCCCAACGATAAGGAGGTGGCAGGCGCTGCTGAACAAGTTCGTGCTGACACTCAAACATTATCCAGCCAGTAACCATTTCCACTTGATCCCGAAGAATTTTATCTACTAGCGCTGTGAATATGGTGGCCTCCAGATACCCAGTATTGAAGCACATATAAAGAAACAACGGCTTCAGTTTATCCAGCAGTTCATTGGCGCATCCCAAACTATGGATCGAAACTGGACAACGCCCGGAGTTGCCTTGACGAAACGGGTGCTTCCAGAATGCGGTCCGTGGCAACCGCTGGATCTATTGACGATATCTCCGTATCGACATGGGTCAATGATAAGATGGAACGAATGTCTGTGTGGTGGAAACAAACATGTGTCTGGTGGCATCAGGTCAAGTGGTCCGTGACGTATGCCGCGCTACCAGCCTGATACAAATGCGTACATCTGTTACACCAGCCGATCTGGCTACATGTCGACCGTGGACTCCAATTTGTAAAACCGACTCGATCTCCGGATAACATTCCCAGCTACAGATCGATCGGTATCGTCCCTGAGCCCGATCGCAGCTTCCGACAGCATGTCGCTCTCCGATTCCAGCTTCGCAGTTTGTCTGATTTCTTCGGTTCATGTAACGTGTGGCCATGCTCCAATGTGTTTGTTGAAGCCTTTGTCGACTATGGTCTGCTCGGTACGCCAGTCTACACACAGTCCGTGATGTTGAAGCGGCTTTACCGGGAGCTTACACAAGTGGTAGAGCGTGTCTGTCCCTTGCGTGTCCGACCCGAAGTTACGACGACGCCTACAACATTGCATTATGGAGTGAAGACGTCGACGAGAAGATTCACGTTACCAAATATCCCCAGGACATTTCTTAAGGATCTGGTATGGTCATTAGCGATCCCGCAGAAGTCACACCCAGTGACAATGCATATTACTCGCCAAGGTAATGAGAACGATACAATTACGTGGGTTTTTGGCAGAAAGAAGCGCTTGCGCCGCCTCTTGTTACCGATTTTCGAGGACCTTCAGTTTTCTAGCCTTCCAGTTGCTCCCAGTGCGCTCCCGCTTCTGGTTTCTCCAGTCCACCAATCCCAATATCATTTGCTGTGTGCGTGACGGGTGCAAAGCAGTGGAAACGCTCAAACATTTGTTTTTTTAATTCACGCTCGCACGGCAATTGTGGTCGATGTTCTATCCAGCAAGGACGTGTTTCTTTGTGTCCCGCCCAACGTGGGATGGTATCGCCATCGCTAAGCTTCCACCTGTTCGACCCAGATGGAGTCAACGCAATTGCGTCGTGTATGACTTATGGGGCATCCTGTGTGCTGTGACGTTACACTTCATTTGGACTGACCGCAACCGATGTTCTTTTGAGGGTTGCCAGCCTACTCCAGCGGTCCATGCATTTGCAGTGATATTGACGACGTTCGGTGCTCACTGGAGGTATTGTCTTTGACGAATCTATACCACCGAGGACAAAATGGCATCAGTCATGGCGGTCTTCAATCGACTGAAGAGTGAAAACAACATTAACAAGTTTATGGATACGCACAGTGAATTGTTTAAGGTCCGACGTAAACGTGTGTTGTAGCCCTGCCTTTCTGGGCTATCGATGCCAAGCCACGACGGTCTACAACACGCTTCGATCCGACCTGATATCACATTCGACCACAGCAGGGTCTGAACCCGCAGTTAACACCGCAGAAACTGTCCATACATCGATTCTATCACGTCAACAAGCGACACTCACTCTCGTTTATGAAGCTGCCAAGGACTCGCACGCCGTGGAAGCACTGACCGAGTGGGACGAGTTCAAGACGTTGGACTATGCCAAGATTTATCAAGGCATGACGAAACCTGATTTCTTCTTTGATGAGCGTCATATGCTGCCCCATGAGACGATCACGGACTTGGGGGAGAAAGAACAAGTCCAAGCGTCGCTGTCCATGATCACTGCGATCCAGAATTTCTTAATGGTGCCCATGAAATTAGGCGCGGGGACGATGTTAACCCATTTTGGCGTCATGTATGGCATCATGTTTCTTCCTCTCAAAATCTTTTGCTTTGCTTCGTCCACGTATTTTCTTAAGTCGATCCAGACGGTGATTTTTACACGTGAACTTTATAATGCCGTCTACCAAGCCATTTTCAATCCGGCTCTACAATTGCTTTGGTTACCGTTTCAGGAAAACGAGCGACGTCGTTTTCAGAATTTTGTCTCGGGGCCGGTTCGGTCCCTGTCACGCATTGTTGTTGCAGTGCTTTCCATGGTTTTGACGACGATTTTCGTCGTTGAGCTGGTTGGCGCGTCCTGTTCAAGTGTTTTGATGATTGCCACGTCAATCCTGTGGCTCCTGGACGCCATGGCATCTCGACAATCCTATGCGTCCGAATTCTACGCTTCGTTACGGCAAGGACATCTCGATTTGACTTCATCGATCCTGGACTTTACACCGGACCAGATTCAGCTAGTGAAAGAAACTTTGGTGAATGGCGAACCGAACCATGCGCACTTTGTCTTGAATTCGTTATCCCACAAACATATTGCGTCGTATGCTCAGGAACTTCGAGCATTTTTTACACAAAAAAGACGAAAACGGGGTCTCCCTTACACCTTTGCACACAAAGCTGCGCTTGTTGAATCTCCATACCGTAGCCAAGCGTGCATTCGTGCTCCATGCCGAAGAATCCTACTTCCTCCCAGAGGCCAAGAGGTTTCCAGCGGGGATTTTTAACCATGGATCTCATGATGCTCGTCAACGACAAGTAAGGGGCAGTCCCTCGGCAGCTCCGAGTTGCGGCGATTCTCGCGTGCGTCTACGAAAAGTTCAGCATGAACGCGGGCCAGTGCGTTGAGATGCTTCATAAACTTCTCGGTGGCGAGGACGACAAACCGATCACTGTGTGCTCTGCGGTGGCATTACTGCGTTTATCCGACTGGATGGACGAAGAAGCAAATGATATTCTCCAACTATTGCTTCACGAAGAAAAGGCTCTGGAAGCACGAGTGGTCGGGTTAAAGATTGTCGGCAGGGAGCTACCCGAGTTGCTTGGAGATGGGTTTCTTGTGTATCTACTTCATCATTCCTCGACTGCAATCGTCCCAGCAGCTGTAGAGTGTTGTTACAACATCCCCCGGAACTTGCGAATGCTCATTCCAGCTTTAACGAAGCATCTTTCCAACTCGGTGATCCGATCTCAGATTGTCGCGGCTCTCAAAAGGTTTGAACCCGCGGCTTTATGGCGACCACGTACCCATACACGGAAGAGATGCTTCACGTCACCAGACGCAGTTACGCACGTGGTTCTCATGGAATCTTCGATAAACGAGACGAAATGGCTGGTGCACTCAACGTCCTTGATACGTGCGACTTTGCGTTCGAGGACAAACTGGATTTACTCTTGCATTTGATTGAGACGCTGCTGGTGGTATCGAAAGATGACGGCGGCAACGTCGCCGTCACGCACAATCTTTTTAAGAAAGATGTGATCATGGAAGAGATAGTGATAGATGCCTGCTCTCGCTGATTGGCTCGGCGGACGAAAATATTATGAATTCGTTTTCCCAACTGATGGACCCAATTCACGACTCACTGGCTCTTAAACTCCGAGAATCGCATGAACTCCGTCATGTGCTCAATCTCTTCTTTCACATTTGTCCACGGACAGCAGGGAACATTGACGAAACGTCGCCTCTGTTGTTACAACACGTGGAACATAGTATGAAAGACACACTGCGGTTGCTCCTCGAGCCACCGAGCGACATCGGTGATGGGATCAACAACCCCGCCCCTTACACATCCCCTAAAGGTTGTCGGAAGGTCATCCGAAGGTATTCATGTAATACTCTTATTTATTCTATTCCATTATTTAGCTAGGTAGGTTGAGAAGTAGCCTCGTCTTATTCTAGTAATAAAGACACCTTCAACCTTATCTGATAGCTCATTCGGGACTTGAAGTCTTATCCATCACATTTCAATATTTTCGGATACGACCTTCACGCTCGCCGAGATCCTTATCTTGATCACGGACACATGACGATTCACCTCAATATCCTTCCCGTTTTTGTGTACCCATCTTATGATCGCTTAAAGTCTCTCTCGATGGACCTCTTCACAATTTTACTCGTTGCCGGAAATAGAATTTAGGTAATAGGGTTAGCATTTAGGCGAAAATTCGTCACCGGGCGGTTAAACTTGAATAAACTACAGTCAGATATCGATTGGTCATGTCAACTAATATAAGGGAACTACTCCAATCCAACGCAAATTGCACGAAAACTACACAAATGTATCCACACTCTTCGAGTAGCTAGAACTTCGTCTCTCCTCCAAAAACAACAACACCGTGTTCCCCAACACGAGCGAGTTGAATGAATATAAGTTTCCCAAGCTATTCTCGTCGGAGGACTTCAGGGCAGGACAAACTATACTTCTCGGGAACAAAACCACCTTGTTAACCCATGAAGACGCTTACCAACGGAGTAATCTTCCGATAGTGATGGGTATTTGGCTAAAGAGAAGTTTCTGAGGTTGCCTACACCACAATGGTGTCTCATGGTGACCTTAGTTTATCACCCCAAGTTCCAAGCTGACGATTATGGAAAACCGATTAAGTTTCGGCGTGTTTATGTGCGCCATCATGGTCGGTCGGTTTATGAAGCACTCTTTCAGTGCAAGAATGATTACAAAAAAGTATGGTTGGTCGGTGAAATTGAATTCCCGCTCTTAGCAACCTGAGAATGTTATGGGTGCGGAAGATGGCCGAACCAACCTGGCGATGTGGACCTTAACCGATCGTCTTCCGTATACGAAAGTTACTTGTCTTTTGTAAGCCGTCAGACCTCTGAAATATGCAGAGTTCATTGGGGGAAGACTTTCCGCCCCCAATGATGATGTGGATGGAAGGAATTGATGATCACCGTGGCCCCTCCATGTGCCATGTTGTTATTAATAATGAACACGCTTTCCAAGAGGAGCCGGTACGAATTATGTTGAGGATCACTATATTTGAATGAGTATCAAGACAATGATCCTAAACACAAGACATGATTTGATTTAAAAAGAGAATAAAAAAGAAAAGAACTTATAAAGTCCGGTTGTTCAACCCGGCAAGTCTCCGGGTAGGTCGTAACTATCAAGTGTACGAAGAATGAAGAAACTTTTTATTAAAAATACTCTAAAAATATTTTTTAAATTAAAGAATCCTATATTAGATTAAGGGACTGGCTATTTCCACCACCCCCTCGACTATTTCCACCCCACCCCTAGCACCCTCACCACCTCTGTGCGCTTGCACCAACTTCCCCGCTGCACGACCCTACTTTCAGCACTTCAACCAACAACGCTAAGCAGTGTCTTTAAGGTCAGGAAGCGCTCTGTCAGCTTGAATCGTGTTCTAGTATAGTGCTTCTTTTTTTCCACGCTCCCATGTTGACTGACGATCATGCGGTCCACGTTGACGTTGACGGCGGCGGGCATGTTCTGCAATCTCCCCTCTCCATCAAACAGGACCTGCAGAAGTAAAAAATGGTTCTGACACGTGAATCTGCAACAGCAGTGCAGTCAATAATTGATAAACCTTCCAGGTGGGCTGAATGGCTACTTCTGCAGTCATGGCTAGTAGACCAACACCACGGTACTAAGAGATTATTGAACTGGTTGTTACCCACTTCAGTGGTGAAAACACGGACGTAGAGACTTTTCCTGAGAACTCCTCATCGTTGGGCTTAGCGTAGGAAGGTATGGAGCCGTCTTATTTGCTAATACACACAGACCAACTGTGAGGAACCTGAACATCGTCACGCTGACGTTCTTTGTGACTTCAGGGACGTTTCAAGCGAGATGAACGAAGTAGGAGCAGCAGAGACTATTTTGAGCTTGGCACAATCATCAACAACCGCAGAGAAAAGCGAAACGTTAGAAGAAATTGAACTCGACGACAGCGAAACATTTGCATCACGGAGTGCGCTGGAGACCCACGTAGAAAAGTATGCGCATCGGCACGGTTTCCAAAGCACCATCCTGCGTTCCGACACCAAAAGATGTCGAGTGACAATCGGCTGTGACAGGGGTACCAATTATCGCAACCGCGGTCAGAATCCGAATGAGTCAGAACGGCGAAATTCAGCTTCCCGTGCAAATGGATGTCCTTGGCGTGTGACGGCGAATGGCAAAAATGGAACGTGGACACTCAAATTTCGAAGCGGAGTCCACAACCATGAACTGGTGGAGTCTATGAGTGCCCACCCACGCCGACGCCGATTGAACAGTGGTGAGAAGGCAACGGTTTATTCGCTGACGGCAGCTGGAGTACCGACCCGCCAGATTTTGGTTGCATTGCGACAAAAGGATGAAAGCTGCCTGGATAATGCAAAAACTATCTACAATGCTAAAAGCAAGTATCGGCAAGAGCAGATAGCGGGCCGGACACCAATCAATGCTCTTTTGGAAGACCTTCAGGAGAAGGAAGTCACGCATTCCCTGATGTGAAATGCAGATGGTTGTGTCGAACGACTTCTAGTTGCCCACCCAGCAACGGTGGAGCTATCACTTCGCTATAACTGTGTCCTGATGATTGACAACACTTACAAAACAAACCGGTTTCAAATGCCGCTACTCCATGCAATTGGACGTACCGGGATCGATACAACATTTACGGTTGCCTTTGTCTTTCTTAGCGGCGAGTCTGATGCTTACTTTTTGTGGGCTCTGCAGCACATTGCAAGCAAGGTAAACGGCATAATCGAGATGTTTCCCCGCGTCATTGTGACAGATGCTGATGGCGGACTGAGATCGGCAATCGAGGAAGCGTTTCCAGTACGAGTATGCCACCTTTACTGCATATGGCATATAAATAACAAAGTTCTTGCTAAGGCAGCCAAAAAGTTTGTCCACGAATGTGATTCGTATCAGGAAGATGTCTGGAAAGACGAATTTTTGAAAGATTGGAAAGCACTTTGTTTTTCAGAAACAGTTGACGCATACGAGACGAATAAGGATAAGCTGTATGATATGTGTGAAAAATCGACTGCGTTGATCGATTACATCAATGACACTTGGCTTGTTCACAAGGAGAAATTTGTGGCCGCATGGACAAACACACAAACGCACCGTGTCCTTACTGTGACATCATGCGTCGAGGGGGCGCATGCTGCACTCAAAAAGTATTTGCAAGTCAGTACTGGTGACCTGTACTATGTTGGTGAGCGAATTTCGCACTACATTGATCATCAGGTGCGATGCTTTGCCACGAAGCAAGACACGGAACGTATGCGAATCCCGACGCGGTACCGTTCAGCCACGTGGTGTCATTTACTCTTAGGAAAGGTATCTTTCAAGGCTCTTGATATCATATCGGAACATTGGAGCCTTCTGGAAGATTCACGTAAAACCGGAAGTGAGGCAAAACAATGCTCGAACAAAATGGGTGTGACAATGGGTTTGCCTTGCGCACACGAACTGCAGATGTTTGTCCCGAACGAGTACGTCAACCTGGAGTCCATCGACGCGCATTGGCATCTGCATCATGTTGGCCGCAAAGTGCTGCCACCCGTGTCCGCAGTGCCTCTGGGAGACGAAAATTTCGAGTTAACAATTGAAAACTTCGACTTACGCACAGAAAGTGGTCACTGGAGCAACAGGCGGTTGGAATGGCAATTATTGACAAGCTTCTTACTGAGCCGACACCTCACGTTTCTAACCCAGCGGTGGTGAAACGGAAAGGCCGACCCGTTGGTGCAAAGACAAGCCCAAGTCGTCGGTAAAGCGAGACCCGTCGGCATTTGAGGTGGATAAAAAGAAATCGCGTAGGAAAAAAATCCACCGAAGGCAAAACAGACAGCCAGCAAACCAAACGTCAAGATGGAAACAAAGCCAGGTGAACTAAATGTCAGAACAGAAATAAAACCGGCGCCCAGTGGGCCCGCGCTCGTTCCATGGCATGGAATCTACAGCCAAATCAAGAACGTTACAGGTGACGGACATTGCGGGTACTATGCTGTTGGTCGCCAGATTGCTGCCCTCAAAAACAGGATGCAAGTATTGGGAGCTCGCAAAAACAGTTTGCTTTGATCTGCTCCGCACATATCTTGAACGTTAGGAGTATTGGGATACCATTTTTCAAACAATGGATTGCGAGATCACACTGGCGGAGAAGATATCCTGGTCGGTACAGAAAGAGAGGGCTCCGCGGCACAATCGTTTGCGTTACCAGACTGCTCCATTCTGACTGCTACGACATACGAGCGTCCAGTTATCGTTGTGGCAGATGGTGGTACAGCCACCACATACCTGCCATTTGTGGCTGCCTCGGCAGGAGAGCCAATCTGTCTTTATTTTGAAAACGAAATCCATTTCCGGCCAGCTGAGTTGTTGGATGATGCCGAATATCCAAAGTCAGATCCATTGTGGCTTGGTTGTGCATCAGCGGAGGTATCAGCGTTTTGGCTTCGCAAAGCAGGCAGCCGGTTGGACGGATGCGTATCGCCGGCATCGATGAAATACAAAGCGGGACCATTTTTTGCTTAAGTGGGCAGCCGATTGGGCGGATGGGTATCGCCGGCATCAATGAAGTCCGAAGCAAGACCACCAATTTTTGTTTCTGATATTTTTTTTGCTCTGCTCATACCGTACTCAGTCAGTCGTATGCGTTGGGACCCTTGTCATTGATTTGCATAGTAACACCAAAGCAGTTGATCACCTTCCCATTGTCGTCTGCATTGTCATAGAAGTAAGCGCATCGAATTATCGTAGCTCCCATTTCCCTATTCCTCTGCAAAATGCCAGTGTGTTACCAACAGAGAAGCTGAAAACCATTGGCACGCAATTGTCCACGACGTAATCAACTATCTTGGAGTGGGAGAAGAAATCTTCAACCTTGACCTTGAATACTTCCGTACGAGCGAGAACTTTGTTCAACCGCTTTAGCATTGTCAACCTTGATTCACTATCCATAGCCGTAATGCCTCTTATCTTTCCTCTGTTCAGTCTACTAAGTCCAGCTATGTTGGGATCGCATAGTAGAAAGCTTACACTGTCGTCATCAAGGAATGTCCGCGATTGACAACGTCCAGTGCCAACATCAATAACAAGTCTCCCGCGCGTTCGTCTATTCTTGGCCCACTCGTATTGATAAGACCTCATCAGAAAGAAAAGTTCAGTAACGTAACGGCGAACAGAAGTGTCATAGCCAGCTGGAACGCAAGCATTCAAGACTATAGATTCAAGGGCGTGCTTCTAGTTTGCATACTGCTTATCAGGCCTGTAACAAAACCTCTCGACAAGTAAGAATCGAATGATGAGACTTGCAACTGGCATTCATAGACATACCCCTCTTGCATTCCTGGCATCATTGAGAGTCCAACATTGACAGGCTTAGATGACGAACCAGCCACAAGTTTTCCATCATCAGCTAACAAGTCAACAGTTGGTTTCTTAAGCCTGAATGTTGTTCCCAGGCGCTTGCAAATACCAATGACACCATCAGCTTCAATCTCCTGCTTATTCAACTCATCTAGCGCCAATTGTAATTTCCCATGCTTTTTGCGGAATAACAACTGTAGGTCAGCGAACGCAATAGGAATCGACAATAAATCTGGGCATATGGACGATGCATTGGCATAACGGCTCACAGCTAGCTATCGTGTCAATGTAAACGAGACGACTAGAAGCCAAGCACTCGCACTGCATAATGTCAGGCCTGTATGACCACGTGGACAACGTTTTCTTTGCATGATAGCCCGTGATTGTCATCTTAATGTCAAATCTACTCACAAATACGAAGTAACAGCCATCTATTGCCAATGAATTCTCTTCGTCTAACTTCAGCATATAAACGCAATCAGCTTGTACAAAGAAGTTCTGATCGTGGACACTTCTCTTGGAGATACTTATGCGATCTACGTAATCGCGCGATATGAATCTTGTCATTTCCGTTGGCCCATAGAACTCCTCGTAGAATATTTGCAAGCATGTTCGTACCTCATAATTTGAAGGTCTAGAGTCAAGAGTCCATTGTATCTCCACACTAAAAGAGTTTCCTGGCTCATGCTCATGAAATCTGACAATCCAATGTCCCATCTTCGCTCTTGTCTCCTTGACTCTAGTGATAGCCAAAGTTTCTCTGTTCTGCCGGAGTAGGTCAGCGAATACTGAAGCGTCCATCATTCTCTCAGTTGAATATGCAAACGTAGAACCAGGAGCTATGTATGTCGTCTCAAGTGTTAACTTTGCACAGTGACCAGAGCCATCTGACCTGTGACGATACAATGGGTGTGCATCATTTCATCGACCACATGGCCACAGACAAAGCACTGTTCAATGTAAACCGAACTCTTAGCCCCAGGCGGACTTTCATCCAAGTGACCAGCCATAGAACCATGAAGTCTTATTTCGTACCCTGATCTAGGTACCGCCAATGATGGACTTGTGATTGTCAATGGTCGAGTAAACAGCAGTGTGGACCTCCTGCTAGAACTTGACAACTTGTAATGCTCTCTCCTGGGTCCTAGCTTTTCCTTGTTACTCACTATTCTTAAGTCTTCTGCCCAAGTTACGATTGAGAGACATCCACTTTGCGTCGGCTTTGACATTCACAGGGAGAGACAGTTGCAGGTTCATCAGCCCCCACTCTCTTTTGCCTTACGTCGCGTTATGTAGCTTCTCCGCAATACTCGCATTCGACAATCATACTTGCAAATTTAACTCTTTATGCGCAGTATGATCTGAGCTTGATTCTCCTGCCAAAGTACAGGTCTGAAATGACTCCTTGCTATCTTGAGGGGTTGCCAATGAGAGACATGATCACCGAGGTACAAATAACGATTCAAACTCTTGGCGACATATTCGGCATTGTTGTCAAGGACAACTCTGAGCTGTATCACTCGCGAGAAACTGGGCATAGACGACGCTAGTGCACGACTAAACTCTTTTGCTTTGCTATAACTCGGTAAACTGACAAAGGTGGCTACAAGGATGATTCGACTCGATGTTCTGCAACTGCTGTCCATTAGCTCACATTTGCAGGCGCTTACTTTTGACCTTGGTGATTAATATAATAGTAATTCAGTTTTTCGTCCGCCAAAAATTGGGGGGGTGGAAATAGTCGAGGGGGGGTGGAAATAGCCAGTCCCTATATTAATCCAATTTTATATAAAAACCTAATTTTATAATTGAATTTAATAATAATGAAAATATTTATTTACCTTTACATTAATGAAAATAAACGAAGTTTCAATAGATAAATTTACAATATGAAAATATGATATTATTTAATAGACGTGACTGGGTACACACACCCCATTTGGTGCGTACACCCCCCCCTCGCCCCGCCCTAGTCCCCCGGCCACCCACCCCTAACCCGACGCACATAAATCACCACGAAACCCATTACCCGCCACCTTCACCGCCGGAATCTCATGTTGGGTTACCAGAACTGGTTCAATTGGTGCCTAGTTATGTTGCTGATCAACAATTTCAAACTCCGATGGATCCCTGCGCGTGGAATTGGCACCGTGGTGGCGTCCACGAGAGTCCCTGGGGCTACCGCGGTCGCGGATAATGTCTGGCTCCTGCACGGGGACTAGAATATCACCCTGAAACAGGACACACAGCTGATCATCGAGAATCTTCAGTTGGTGTGGCGGCAGATGAACATGGCGCACTTGGATGCACGTGAGGGCCTGCTCCATCTGCGAGACGCGTTTCACAGCATCGCCGGTGTGTGTGTGCGCTGGATCATGGACGCTCCTGTGGGTAAGCCACCAATGGTCGGAGGAATACTCCATCTTGAGGTGCCCGGTGGTCGCTAGCATGTCGCGAATGCGGTGCGCACACGGCAGAGCCATTGTACGCGTGAATGCGTTGGTACACTGCGCAGCGGCGTCTCCAAAACGCTTCACCTTGCGCAACTGCTCGTGAACAAGATTCAGGGCGTAGTGGGAGACTTTGCGTCGGACTTCCGCCCAGATGGAGCCCTGCTGTTGGAGGAGAGTGTCCGCGCGGTTGTGCGCAATCTGACGTCGGATGATCGCCTCCTGATGGTCCACCGCCAGCATCAAACGTCGATACACGTCCGTCAAATCACCCGTGGACGCGGTAATCCAAGTCTTGACGGCACTGTGCTTCCCTTCGACGCGTGATGTCACCAAGTTTCCGAGATGGCAGATGCGGTTTGTCCAGGCGTGGACAAAACGTTATTTGTGCGGTATCCACGTGTTCTACACGTACTCGCAGGCTTGAACATCGTGGTTCTGGCGTAGCGCTGCCCATTATCTTCCGAAGATCGCCTCGTCCGATGAGAGGACAACGTTGCGCCAATCCTTGTCGAATTTGACCCAGGCTTCCATCGATCGAAAGTGCTTACGGCACTTTGCCAGCACGTTTTTGTGTATGTGCCACACACAGAGGATGTTCGTGGCGTTTGGCAGCCTGACACGAATCGCCGACATCAAGGCCAATTCGCGATCCGTCACGACGACGAGCGGCAGTTGATGTCCGTGAAACACAGAGACGATGTGCCCCAGGGCCCAGAGGTAGTCATCTTCCGTCTCACGTTTTAGGAAGCAAAATGCCGCCGAAAACTTTTGATTCGTGAACGCTTGGCCAACCACATGCAGAAGCGGAAGCTTGAATCTGCAATAGCCACACGATAGTGTGAGATTATGCCTTCTATCCCCACATCAATTCGCATCTGTCTGCACATACCGGTTCGTTTTGTATGTACTGTCCATCAAAACAACATCGGGGTTTTCCTTTGCCATTTGTACCGACTTCGGAGGGGCGAAGAAGACACGCTTGATGCGCCCATCCCCGTCGCGTTCGTGCGCATGAAGCACGTTGTTTTCCCGGAGCTCATCCAGTAACATCTCCAACGGCGTACGCCCGTTCAGCTCCTCATTGCGCATGGCCGCCTTCTCATTGTACACATCCTTGGAATGAGCGTACACGAGGGATCCTGCTGACGGAGGGTGGCCAGGATCACCTTCGGCGCAGCGCCCGCCTTTGACATGGTTCGGATGGTCCTCTTCTGGTTGTTGTCGAGCTCTCGCAGCGATGGGTAAACGGAGAGCACTTCGGCCTCGCCATGGTTGTTCCCCGCGACCTCAACCGTCGTCGTCCAGTTGAACGCAGGCGCCGCGGCAGCTTCATTCTCGTCATTCTCGCCGTTCCCTACGCGTTGAACAACCACCACGAATGGACAGCCTGAAGCCCTGGTGGACGTCTTGCGTTTCCGAGTTTCCTCCGTCAGGTAGTCTCGCCGGTTCTTGTACGCGCCACCGTGCGCGCAGCCAAACCAAACTTTGCGCGTCACGCCTGTTTTTCTCTTCTTCGTACGCGTGCGCGTGACAGCAAAGCCCTGCGAGCGAACGTGCTCGATGAGAGTGGCCTCATCCTTCTCCAACGACGCGTGTACTGCTTCGAGCGGGGGGTCCAGCATGTTGCCGACGTCCGACGTGAGGGGGTTTGAGCGATCTGCGAGTAGCCTGGGCGAAGGAGGGGTGGGGGGCCGGGGGACTATGGCGGGGCGAGGGGGGGTGTACCCAGTCACGCCCTATTTAATTATGGTTTAATAAAACAATGTTTCTATATATTTTAAATTTTCAAAACAATTCAATTGATGAAACCATATACAAAGATTTTTTCATTTACGAGAACTGGATCATTTTCTGAAGTCGAATGATGCTAAAAAGATTGCCCGCCCTCGATTATTGGCAAGCTAAAGGTCATGTCTCACCTTCGGTTACCTCTGGTTACATCTTCGAACTGATCGAATGGAATGGTTGTTAATGCAACTAAAACAAGCTGGGATTAGCACTGAACCATTTAACCCTAACCTACTAGTTGATCTGAATACCGGCGTGATGAAGAAGATGGCTATGACGCTACATAATCGTTTGGTGTCGATGGTAGGTCACAGAGAACGAACTCGCTGCAGGTGAACTGGGTTACGTTCTGGATCATCTTCATCTGTATCAGCCACATCAGAGGCAGGCTCATTGACAGATTCGTCCACTGGAATCACCCGCACCACGTTAGGGCCCAACTGGGCGGCACATATCGCGACCACAAAGTTCGATTATGCGTGGTAGGGGGACCAACGATGGCATAATCGAAGTGGAACTCCCGTTATAGTAGGTCAAGATGTCATAAAGGGTTGAAAGAAGTACCCCAAATGGTAAACAGATCCCTTCAACCCATTCAGACGTAGACCAGAGCCAGCAGATCCCAGAGCCACTACGGGAGATATTTTCGACTATAGTGAAACGGTTTTGCAGAACTATCATCAAGAGGAGGCTACCCAACAATTCGAAATCTCTGGAGAAACCGATGGTGCTCCAACTAGAAGAATCGTGAGTCAAGGTGCACTACACCAAATGATGTGCCTACCCAAAACTATATATACTAAAATCTTTTTTCACACGATTGGCTGACTAGCGCCCCGTTGACCACTATCTTTTCCTGTTTATTATCCTGGATTGGGCGGGCAGCTGCTAGTGTTTAATTTAATCGGATGATACAACCCTTTTTGGATGATGCTATTCAACGTGTACTAGTAGCAGAGATCTTATACTACCTGGCCTGATAGTTTTGACCAGGTGGGATCTTGCGGAATAAGGATTAATGCGCGACTGATGCCACGCGGCGGATGTCGTGGCCAGAGCTGTCTTTTAAAAACGTAATTTTTAAAGTAAAGTTACAAAGAAAAATCAAATATAACAATACTAAAAAGTTAAACTTGAGTTCTAACTTGAAAACGCATATGCATCTCCTTGAAAAGACACTTAAGCTAAATCTTCCAAAATGGCTACATGTAATTTCTACACCCCATCTGAAACACGGAGGCTGTAACTCAATCAATCCAAACCAATTTTCGTTCTTACGCTGCGCACTCAAATCCTTTTCTGAGTAAAGTCTGTAAACATTTCCACACTTGGCACATGGGTAGCCAAAACAACACTTTTTAAGCGTAATAGTTCAGAAATTTGAGCTTCACACAGATACCTTTCATGCTTCCAGCACTCACTTCACTCTCCACATGTCTTATAGCCTCCTGGTTGTCAGTATTCAAAACCAGTTACGTCTTCGAGCGAATTCCAATTTCATTTAAAAATTATTTCAGCACAATTGCTTCTCGTAGGCCCATTGAAGCTGCCACGAATTCGGCCTCTGCCGTTGACAATGCCACAGTGTTTTTCTTCTAGCACCGCCACCTTACTACTCTTCCATTCATGTAAAACACCATTGGACTCACATTTTTCCCATCGTCTTCGTCAGCCGCAAAATCGGCGTCGCTATAGCACGTAATTCGGAGTGGGAGTGGTAACTCTTCACCGTGTGCAAACTTCACACGCAAGCCACTTGTTCCTTTCAAATACTTAAGCACTCTTTTTCAAATTTTATAGTCACCCAAGGTGGGTGCATGCGTTCTTCGAGTGGAGCGATGCACATCAAACGAAATATCTGGACGCGTGCACCGCGATATCCACAAAAGGCTTCCAACGAAAGACTGAACATTCTTTACAGAAGGCAAATTTCGCTTGCTTTCTCTAGTAACAGTTATTTTAAATTTTTTGTGCCATCCAAATTCACTATTCGTGTTTTAACCGGATTTTTTTCGATTTTGGGTGCATCAAGCACGTCATTAATCGTTACCTTTTGTTCTTAAAAGTAACCACTCCTTGATCCTCCTCCGATCCTTATTCCCAAAAACTTTTAATATTTCCGAGATTATTTCACTCCAAAACCTTCATATCGGAAAAGAATTTCGTGAAAATTTCATCACTGGTGCCTTGACCAAAAGTCATTCACATAGGCACCGACCAATACAGTTCCCGCTTCATTTATTTTAACGAAAATGCAGGTGTCGGTGACACAATGCCTGAAACCATTTACATTAACGTTTCACGTAGCAACAAGTGCAACAGTATTCCGGCTTGCTTAAGCCCGTAAAGATTTATTTCTAATTGAAGCGCCGATTCAGCATTGTACGACACTCCAAAAAATTCAAGTTTTTCTTGACTAATCGTCATACCTTGAGGCACTTCAAGTAATATCTCATACTATTGTTGAGTCTTGGCATTGGAGTATGTACAGTTTTCATCACTATCTCCTGCAGCAACACCCTCCAAACTTGTGCCAACACACTAAAATAACTTTGACGTTATTTATCTCCACCACAGTAAAAAACGTCAAAAAATAGTGTACCCCGTAAATTTGTTTTTCTTCCATTGAAACAGACGCGTTGTAACTCTCGACCGTTCCATCTGACTTAAGTTTGGTTTTATAAACCCGCTTGGTAGGGAGAAGTACTTTGTCCGGCTTGCGTCGCACGAGCTTACATGTTTCCAAGTCTTCAAGCGGTTTCAGTTCATCTTGTTCCACGGATGTCTTCTGAGACTTCGTGCACATATAGCGGATTTCCATCAACTGAACCGTTACAACTTTCAAACGTTCTGTTATTTCCTTTTTAATTCCATTTGAAACCTTTCCACTGTGTTTTTCTTCTCCGACACAATTCCTCAAGCTTCTTGACCTTCTGTGTCTTCTTATTTTTTGGTTTGATTTTCTGGAACGGGAAATTATTTCCTGCTCGACACTTTGCATTTCATTTTCGTTATTTAAAGCACATTTCTTTTTCTTAATAATAATATATTCCGAAAACTACTCATTTTTTACTACGTGACTTCGCTGGGAGCCTGAGCCCTGATTCAGTCACATTTCCAAACTTTTCGTAATCTTTTCACTCGTGGCTTTGTCTAGGGTGTTAATGTCCGTCACATACCTATTGACCGCAACAACCTTGTCCTTGTTCAACAAAACCATTTAACCCTTGGTTTTGTCACTCTTCACAAGTAACAAAGCATGTTCGGCATGCTTTGCGAGAGCCGTCTTCTTGATACCTCTCCATATCATACACGGAGACACAAAAACGCAATATTAGTTAAGACCGGTCTTTTTCCACTTCGATCGGGGACAATCTCCCTTGGTTCGCTCTTGTTGGGGTGCGGTTGAGTGTGTATGACGCATACCAAACCGCCTCCGACAAATAAATAACCATAACTACAGAACCAAAAATTATGCACCAAACCATGTCAAAAGATGTTTCGGTTCATCTCTTCGGATTTACCGTTTGAGACTGGATTTCAAGCCTCGGTAATTTTCCTTCGTATTCCAGTCTGTTTACACAATAAATACACGTTTCGATATTTTCCACCACGATCGGTTCTTAAAACGTGAACATAACAATTGAGCTCATTTTAGAACCATGAGATAAAATGTTCAAACATTTTTACCGCTCAATCTTTCGTACGAGCGGCAAATAATCCCACATAAGTTAAGAAGTAGTCCACAAACACCAGAAACCGGTCCCCGCGTCGATCTCGGGGAGTGATCAGACCTTTGAGTTCACTGCAATCACCCCTCCGATGCAATATATCGGTGCATTTCGGCCCGAATCTTTCTTCGGCTGTTTCTTGCGCGTTGTTCTGCCTTCAGCACAGATCAGCAATCTGACTTTTTCTTGTCCGTAGCACTATGCCTGACCTAGAGTCTCTATCCATTCTTTCAACTGTTTTATACGCTAAATGACCCAAGCGCACATGAAGGGGTGTAAACTTTCTTCGTGGAATTCGTCTGACTTATTTTCTTCAACGTTATTTAATACCATATTCGAAAATTTGCTATTAGTTCCACTTTTCTTGACGCTTAACATGTCAGCCACAATACGGCACCAAAAGCTATAATTCGAAACAATATCTCACCATTCAAAACCATATTAATTTGGCGACCATCATCCGTAGTGGTGCACCTCTTCTCGCTTAATCTTTCCAGATATATCAAATTTTCGCCAATTTAGGTGCATTGTACATCTCAGTCAACTCAATGACTGTCGGATTTTGACAATTTGATTTCAAACTGATCTTTCTAACCTTGGTAGCCTTAAGCACACCACCATCAGGTAAAGCGAACGTGTCTCCTTGACTGCATTCCCTGACATCTTCAAATAGTTTCGCATTAGAGACTATTGCGCCACTTTCAACAGTCCATAAGCTCTCTTCGGATATGCAGCTGAGACACTGCTATCCGGTATCGTTTTGACATTCGACAATACCACCATTTTCGACCAACCTTCACCACGTTTCTTGGCTTTTGTTACTCCATGGTCGCTTGTTTTTTTGCGCTTTTCCGGGCAGTTTCTTTTGAGCTGACCATAACTTCCAAATACGTAACAGCTCCGCCTCTTTTCAGTTGGAACCATTGAATTTGCGTGCAATTTCGTAGGGGCCGTTGCTTTAAGATCGTCATTTTTCAACTCTTTCGCCCAAGCAATCGATTCTTCAGCATGGCACAGGTAGTCCTGCCTTGCAGGACCATACCTAGCCATAGTGTGATCTTAAGTCGAGGTGCCGCGAACATAACAATATTTGAACTATCAACTTTTCGCTTGATCTACTTTCACATGCCAAAGCTACTAGATATAAATTGTGCTCCGTCCACGTCCTTCTTGAATCTTTCTCGGACGCGAACCTCATTGATACTCGGTGGTGGGATATGTTAACTTTGAAACCCACATTTGTTCCAAAACAAAATGCAAATGAGGTGACAGTTACCACCATGCCCCTATGTCGGACCTAAAATATTCAGAGGCTGTTCCCTCTTAATACTCACCAAATTTATTGACCTTGAGTCTCTCCAACCATTCAAAACCAGAGGCCATCTCTGCAAATTCATTGCCTCCATGAAGATAGATCCACTTTTCAAACGCGGCGCCTAGGACACGGTTATTTACCACGCCAGAAAATTTCCCCACAGTCAATTTCGGTAGTTTAGTCATACCTTGACCAAAATGTGGCATTAGCGCATGTCCTGCAGCCACATTCCCGCCTCCTATTTCTGGCGCCTTGTTGCCCAAGAATCATTCGATCTGCATCGGCGGGTGGTATACCATCATCTTCAACGCCTTCATCCTCGGCCAAGTCGTGCAAAGTCATCTGCTGGCGGAACAGGCGGAAATTTCCCATACTTTCTTGAAAGGCACTGGTTTTTGCGGCAACTGGGGAGTCTTTTCTCCACCCAAACGATGTGCTCGCTACACAGTGTCTAATTTGTGCCAAATCAACCGACACCAGACGTTCCTCGACATCTCATTCCACTCAGAATTCCTTGCAGGACATGATTTTGTTCCGCCACGTTATCATCATTCTTCTCCATATTTTCCTCCTTTTAACGAGAAAAAACTTTTCCAGTTAACGAGAAAAAAATGCATTAGTTCAATCCCGGGGAAAGCCCAACTTGGTTGGTTTCATCAAAAAGTGTAATGTGACGAAACAAACCAGATATTAAACGTAGGACCTACCGTGGTCGAGTGGTTCACAGCTCCCTACGGGACCGGAAGGCCCTGGGTTCGACCCGGGTCAATCCAACTTGGTTGGTTTCATCAAAACGTGTGACGAAACAAAGCAGATAATAAACGTAAGACCGTACTTACACTGGATCATTTCTATAGTCAGTTTCAGCCGAGTTATCTTAAAGATATAAAATTGAAAAGTGCATTATGTAAAGTTACCTAAAGATTCAGTCATACTAAAATGCAACTTAAAAGTAACTGTCAATGTATACCAAAATATATACTCCCTTTCCTCCAATGGGGTTTTACCATCTTGTAAGGGCGCAAAAATACAAAATGAGTACAATCACTTCTAACACTCCTCCTGAAACACCGGAGGCTGCATACCCATCACACCCGTCAACCCCAAACTCTCTCGCAAATCTTGAATCCTTGGCGCATTAAGGTTCTTGGCCATCAGGTCTGCCAACATCTCCACACTTTGTGGGAAGTTGACACGAGTTGGGGGCGCGTGCGGACAACTTGTTTAAGCTCAAACCGGTCAGTGCTTGGTGTCTTACGCACGTGTAGGAAGGGCACCCTTAGTGTGAGTTCAGGGTGCCGGGGATGAGATCTTTGGTGTTAATAGAAAGATAAAAAAATATTAATATAATTAAAGATTGGAAAAGTCTAAATGCCCCCCCCCATTTTTGCTAACGCTCCCCCCCCCCAATGAGAATTTTGAATATTTTTTCACAAAACGTTATCCTTCTTTAGAGGAATGATAAATCCACGGGCGAGGGTAAAATCACCCCATCTTTTTCGCAAAATCACCCCAACCGTGGGATTTTCACCCAGACCACCCAACCGGCGCTCGTTACTGACCCATCGATTGTGCGAAACTGTTTTTTTCTTTCGTCAAGCGCACTATACAGGGGGTAGAACAAGCGACCCCAAGTTTCTCAAAAAAATTGAAGAATTCAACGGTTGTGCAAGACTAAACTCAGTCACTGTCCCACACCGCGTGTTTTCGAGCCACAAAATAAAGCTTGCGCTTATCTCCAGTCCGAAGGGTGAACGGTGGTGATCACGAACCATTACAGGATACACAATCGCAAAGGGTAGACGAGCCTATGAGAAGTACTCCACCGAGCGTAATTGCTTGCCGGACGATGTGTGTTTACCGTCCATGGCATGCGTCTAAAGAGTGGAGATCGCCACAAAGTTGCGATCGAAGGGCAAAAAGGAAATTACGATGAAGGAATGGACGTGGATAACCTCCTCGGGTGCATGAAGTCGAAAGACTGGTCGAGTAAGCGAATTCTTTCTGACGTGAGGGACGTTGAAGGTAACAAAACATTTGCGACAGCGGTACGCGTCATACGGTAAGATCCTGATATCGACGTCGCCCATGGAACCAACCGAGAGAGCTCCAGGTTGTTCAGCTTTATGGTTTGCTCGTTTTGTTACGGCCAATTTGGGCAGGTGAGTCTGTCGAAACTGACGTCAAATCTGTTGAGGCTAGTGTCGAATCTTAACGTGGCGACATCGTGCGTTAGTTTATCAGGAGGTTCATTGAAAATGAGCACAAAGAAACGCTTGCGGAGATGTTCAAGAATACGAATCAAATGTGGAAAGAGAGCGGTTGCAATGCGTCGTCATCGATGAAGAGTCGGGGCAGTTTGAGTGGCGTTCGAAGCGTTCGCAATCTCTTGTGTGCCTTTTTTTATCTCAAGAATTACTTGAAGAGGGAGAAATCCGATGCGGCCAAGTACGGCATTACGCAGTTTGAGAAAAATGAGCTCTGGTGGGTGCGCAATCTGAAGAAGCATACAGCGTGGTGCTGGGGTATAAGTGCTTATTATTGAACGACGACTTTTGCATCGTAAAGTGAAAGACATACTTCCTTGACAATTCGGATTTGTGCTGTGAGATGTGAGCATTATACATAAGCGGAAACCTTGTGCACCTGGGTTGTTGATTTTTTTTAATTATATTGTGTGGAGTTCAGACAAGGAGTATACAAACCTCAAGAGATACGCGACCACTGTGGCCGAATATGCATTATGGCTACATTAGGAATTTGGCTCTGTTTTGCCTTTATTAGAAATTTTTAGGTTCAGATTCTCAAGTACGGTTTATGATAGACGAGCCCAGTAACGAGCGCCGGTCGGGTGGTTTGGGTGAAAAGCCCACGGTTGGGGTGATTTTGCGAAAAAGCTGGGGTGATTTTACCCTCGCCCGTGGATTTATCATCCTCGAAAAAAGGATAACTTTTTGTGAAAAAATATTCAAAATTCTCATTTGGGGGGGGGGCGCATTAGACTTTTCCTTAAGGATTTAGTCCTAAACTTTAATCATAAATTCCATGCACATAAACCACTTTAAACCACTGCGGTTTCGTCCAATGCAAATGATACTGGTACCGGCCAGACCAGTGCCGGCTAGAATAGTACGGCCAAATACCGGTACCAATAAGGTACTGCCAGTACCGGCCAGCTTTTCCAACAACTTGGTACATGCGTCGCCGAAATGATGCCCTTTTGTGACAAATCCTTAAAAATTTCAGCTTCACGTCGATATGTCTTGCGCTGGCAGGGCTCTTCGTTTTCCACTTGCTTGATCGCCGCCTGGTTATCCATCTTAAGCACCAGGGGTGTCTTCGCACGCAATGCAATTTCCAATATCAGTTCTCTCCACCCTAGCGCTTACCGGCCGTCCATCGAAGCCGCAACAAATTTCGCTTCGGCAGTCGAGAGCTCCACTGCGGTCTGCTTCTTACACGCCAAGTTAACCAGCACTCCATTGATAAACGTAACCATCGCCGAAATACTCTTCCTGTCCAGTTTATCAGCCGCGAAATCAGCATCGCTGAAAACCACAATCCGCAACGGCTGCGGCAATTCATTGTCATGCTTTAGTTTTAACTTCTAATCGCTGTGCTCTTTAAGTGCTTGAGAATTCTTTTCGCTACCTTATAGTAGTCAACAGTCGGAGTGTGAGTTCTTCTAGTTGCACGGTGCACCGCAAATAAAATATCTGGGCACGTGCACCTTAAAATCCATAGTAAACTTCCCACAAGTGACTGGAAACGTTTACACTCGGCATATTGGTACTGGCAGCGGTTCACGAAAGCCTTCGACATCTTCTAACACAATCACCGGCGTCCGAGTCGAATTCATTTTGGACAACTGTGGGTACTTAAAACTTCATTAATCGTAGCCTGGTGATCCAACACACACATATCCACTTCTTTGGTTTCCCTCAATTCTCATGCCCAAACATTTTTTTTTGTTACGTTGCCGAGGTTCTTCAATCCCAACACTTGCATATCCACAAAAAAATGCTCCACAATTGCTTCACTGGTGCCCGTGACCAGTAGGTTATCAACGTAGGCACCGACTACGATGTGTCGCTTCCAACATGCTTCACAAAAATACTAGTGTCTGTGACACATTGTACAAAGTCAAAATCTGCTAAGGTCTTGCACAAGAACTAGTGCCACAGGAGACCAGACTGCTTCAATTCATAGAGATTCCGTTTTAATTTTAGTGCTAGATCTTTCTTTGACTCCACACTGAAATCATCCAATTTCTCTTGATTTATGACCTTGCCTTGCGGAACTTGTAGATATATCTCCACGCTTTCTTCTGCCTTGTCCTAGGGGTAGGCACTCGGCACGTCTCCGTGACGTGCCGCTACCCCCCCCAGATTGGCACTAACACCAGTATGAACTTCACGTTGTTCAATTCCATCACTGTCGAAAAAGTGAAAAATAATCGTCTCCATAAACCTTCTTGTCGGCCCTGGCGACCAGTCTCGCTTTGTACGTCTCCATCGATCCATTTTCGTTCACTTTGTTCTTGTACACCCATTTGGTCGGGAGATGTACCTTGTTTTGGGGCGACGCACTACATCTCATGTATGTAATTACTCAAGAACTCTAGCTCCTCCCTTTTGGCATTACTTCACGCCTTACTATGCACAACTGCATGCGCCTCCCTGAAACTTTTAGGGTCAGGCTCCATCATTAACGTAACATCCCTTTCAGCCTTCAGCTCACACACAGCAAATACGCATAGCGCACCTTTTCCGTTGCCATGATCGTCAGTTTCAACAGTTACTTCACTCGAAATAACATCGCTTGAAACTGCCTTCGACTGTCGTGACTCCTCGTATTCCTTGTATTTCGATGTTTTTTCTTCTTCCTACTGACCTGCGCGTACTCTGCCCTGTTGCTTTCACTTGTTTCTTCTTCTCTTTTGGGTCTCCTGAAAAGACGAAAAATACTTGGAGGCTGATCAGAACGATCAGACCAACCTCCCCAAGGGTCCCCAAGGTCCCCAAGATTCCCAAGAAAGGGTTGGGAATGCCGGCCGACGAAGACAACCTCGAAGAAAAGTCGCAGGTCGGAAAAGGAGGTATCACTGAAGAAGACCTAAACAAGATGTATTACATTTTTGAGCTGAAATGATTTGTTCGTTTTGACGTGGTCTTTGCGCTCAAAATGCGCCGCTTTATCCGTCTGTTTCTGCGAGCGTAATTGTAATGGGGTGCCATTACATAATTGATATTCAAGTTAGAATATCACAGTTGAATTTCAGACGCGTTGTCTGAAATTCAAATAATAGATTATAAGTTATTATAATGTACGAAGGAAAAGTCGATTCGGTATAAATACCGAATCATGCAGGTTAACTAATAGTACAGTTAGTTTAAGACTTGATATTATTATATTAGTTAGGTAATTATTATACTGTTAGCCGCTAACCACCCATTTAATAAACACTCTTAATTTTGCGTTCTAAAGAATAAGTAAATACTTATATTTACTTTTAGTATAGGGTTAGTTGTTATCAACTAATCATACCCCTCTTGTATTGCGCGCTTCCTCGCACAACACAGTGTAATCCTGTAACAGGATCAATCCTGTTATACCTGGTACACTTTGTGGTCCGTCCTAACGACCACAGTTCCGTTCCGCTAGTTAACTAGCGGAGCGAAGATTAAGAGCCTCTTGGCATCAAGTCGCGAGACATGACGCCTGCCGAGCGAGAGAGAACGCTGGAAGTGGTGACAAAACACTTCCCCCACTTCTCGTCGGGTAGTAAAGACGCGACGGTAGAAATGGTTTGGTACATGGGGACCGACATCATTACCTTCCTACAGGCTAAGTCCCCGGAGGAAGTGATAGAGGTGGTGAATCGATTTAGGCGAAACCACCTAGAAAAGCCAGCACGGCCCGCGCAAGAGGCAGCGCGGACCACACCTGCACCTGCAACGCATAGCATTGAAGTGGTAAAGGCGCGAGTACCGCCCTTTACCGGCGAAGGGGGCGAGCCCCTTCGTAGATGGTTCGCAGAGGTGGAAGATGCCATCTCTGCGCAAAATATTGTTCACGAACGTCAACAGGCGAACTTCGCCACAACATGTCTGGGCGGCAGATCCAGGACATGGGCGATGAGTCGCAGAGCCACTGATGACTCTGCGTTCGTTACTTATCAGGAATTAAAAGCTTAGCTAAAGCTCAACTTTGAAGCTCAAGAAATGGAGCTAAGTAGTCGGCAGGAGTTCATGAAACTCCGGCAAGGTAAGCTTGACCTCCAAGCTTACGCTCAGAAGACGCAATATTTGCTGTCAAATATTGTGTATGAGCCGGTGCCCCCTGCTATGCAGGTCACTGGCTTCATGAAGGGACTCAATGATGGTCCCGTCAAACAGAGTCTTTACCAGCGCCCGCCAAAGACTCTAAGGGATGCCATTGATATGAGCATTCGTGAGGAGTTCAGCATGCGATCAGCGTCATCTCATGCTGGGTACAGCCGAAGGGCTCAACAGCCCTTCGCTTTTGACATGGCGCAACAGCATGTCAACAATCAGCAGTCAGGCAGACAAAATTCACACTTTGTCTCAAGAAACAGCCACCCGCGCCATAGCATGGGCGGTGGAGGTCTAGAGCCGATGGACCTATCACTTGCGGTTCCTTCGAACTCGAAGCAACCGAAATTTAAGAAGAATATTCGCTGCAATAGATGCGCGAAAATGGGGCATTTTGCCCATGAGTGTATGGCACCGTGTCCGGTGCCACGCAGTCAGCGGACGGAACCGTCCGCTGCACGGCGACACCAACAGGGACATCACCCTGTTGGTGCAAAAAACGTAAATCACCAGTAGGGGCGGGGCGCCCTACTGGGAATGTTATCCCACATGCCGACATAGGGCATGTGAGGGTAATAGCCCCAGACGGGACTATGTCCTGTCAAAAGGTGCAGGGTGATGATAAGCCTCTTATCACCCTGGAGGTTAAGCCGCACGGGAGCGATGTCCCCATGCGAGCTTTGTTTGACACAGGAGCGTCAAACAATTTCGTTAGAACTCAAAGTCTAACGCTGTTGAGCTTCGTGGAGGTAGAAACCCCACGAAGTATGTTGTCAGTCCGGTTAGCAACAGGTGCAACCGTGACTATTCCAAAGCGTGTGATTAAAACACGCTTCGAGTTGAATGAATTGTCATTCGAGGATGAATTCATGGTCCTCGATTTAGATGACAAGTTCGATGTGATACTTGGAATCCCATGTATGTCCAAGTTTAAACCTTCGATCGACTGGGTTAACCTATCGATCGACTGCTGCGGACCCACAGGATCTGATCACCCTGTGTGTAATCCGGCTGTATCAGAAGATACAACCGCAGCGTCGGACAGTCTGGTGGATAGCGATGGCACCACCAGGTCTGTTCCGACACGATCAGCGAAAGGTGCCTCCGCTGGTGAGAGTCCAGAGGGACTACCACACGCAACAGAAGAGTCGTTGCGTGTTGGAGAGAAACATTCCACAGGTGATAAAGACCACCGTGAGAATGAAGTGATACCCACGGTGGGAAACACCCACCGTGAGAATGAAGTGATATCCTCGGTGGGAAACACCCACCGTGCGAATGAAATAGTATCCACAGTGGGAAACACCCACTGTGCGACCGAAAGTTCCAACACGATGAAAGAATTCCGTCTTGATGAGAGTGAACTCACGATCGAGTGCAACCGTGAGCAAAACTCCGTGGTGTCCAGTGCCCACCACGTTGCGTTAGCCATGCGCACGGGTGATAAAGACCACCGTGTCGCAGAACAGGCGGCCGATCAGACGAGCACATCTGATCGCCAAGAAAATTCCATGGTAGGCAGTGGCCACCATGATGATGAGTATTTGCACACGGTGAATCGTAATCACCGTGTAGCAGTCAATCAGACGAGTGCGTCTGATTGCATGGGAAGTTCCGTCGAGACGATCAACGTCTTGACGCAAACGGAGACCGGATTAGCTACCCAGTCTCTGTTGATGGAACACCCTTCGAAAGAAGGTTCGGAGGTGATGGCTCTTCCAGCGCTAAGCTGGAAGAAGTTTATGAAGAACTTGCACGATGATCAGATCGAAAAGAACTGTATCACCGTTGCAACAGATGATTTAGTGGATATTCGTGAACGAATATCCACATTACAAGTGGAAAACATTGGGAACGAGGTTCCCAATGATCAAACCAAAGTTCAGCGCTTTGAAGCGCAGAGATGGGAGTCGCATAAAGCGAACTCCCCATTTTATGAGGTACTTCGAGAATACGCTGACGTATTCCCAGAAGAAGTACCTAGCGAGCTCCCTAAGGATGAGGGAACTCGTCATGAGATTGACCTCGTGCCAGGCACGAAGTATTGTGTCACGCGGCAATGGCCGTTGCCGCGTGATCAAGTAAAAGCGATCGACGAGTTTTTCGAAGCTCGTCGTAATCAGGCCAAGTGCGGGAGTCTACCTCACCGCACTCTACCTCCACCTTTTGTGTGAAGAAGTCCACAGGTGGGTGGAGAATAGTTCACGCTTACAACAAGCTGAACGCAGCGACGGTACCGGCACAGACACCGATACCGCGGAAGGATGTCATCATAGATGGCATGTGCGGAAGCACCATCTTTAGTGCTCTCGATCTAAGAGATGGATTTTATCAAATCCTAATGCGTGAGAAAGATATCCCTCTCACGGCGGTAAGCACCCCAAGCGGCATGCTTTGGGAGTGGCTTTTTATGCCGCAGGGGCTTCGAAATGCCCCTGCTACGTTTAACAGATGCGTAACGCATCTATTACGCCCGGTGCGAGAATTCGCACCGAGTTATTTCGATGACGTGTTCATCCATAGTAAGGGTGAACACGATAAGAGCGATGTAGATGTCCATATGGAACATCTACGTCGAGTGTTAGAGCTTATGCGTAAGCATAAGCTCTATGCAAATCTAAAGAAGTGCACCTTTGGTGCACCTGAGATACCCGTTCTTGGATGTTTTGTGGGCAAGAACGGGGTGCGTCCTGATCCAGAAAAGATCAGTGTGATCGTTGAATGGCCTACGCTAAACAACGTTAAGGAACTTCGAAAGTTCCTTGGGTTGGCAACATATTTGCACAAGTATTCTTGCAACTATGCTGGGTTAATACGACCTCTTTCTCAATTACTTAAGAAAGATGTCGAATGGCATTGGGATACCTAATGCCAAGATGCTTTTGATGCAGTCAAGCAAAGCTTGACTGAAGCGCCTGAGTTGGCTATAGCCGATAACGAGCGTCCGTTCCACGTCGTTTGTGACGCGAGCGATTTCGCTATCGGCTGTGCTTTGATGCAGCGTGATCACGATGATCGTGATCGCGTAATCTGCTATCAATCGCTTCAGTTGCGCCCAGCCGAGCGCAACTATCCAGTGCATGACAAGGAACTCGTTGCCATGAAGTATGCACTGGCTAAGTTTCGGATCTATCTATTGGGAGATAGACCGTTTGTGGTTTACACGGACCATGCGTCACTACGCACGGCCGTGAATTCACTACAAATTTCTCAAGTAATGGCTCGATGGCTGCCATTCTTTGCTGAGTACAACTTTACGGTTGAATACAAACCCGAAAAGTTGAACGTGATAGCAGATGCGCTATCACGAAGGCCCGATTACGAGATGAAACCGTCCGTAACCGAAGGGGCCAGTGCAAACGCGATCCGTTGCACTGCTTTGTCGTCGTCAATTATACGACAAGTACGCGAGGCGTACAAAACAGACGAGGAGACACTTCTGTTGATTGATTACTTACGTAATCAATCAAGTGAGAAACGCGACGAACTACCAGAGTTCCTCCGCGTTTGCGTGCATCGATATCGACTGCACGATGGTCTGCTGCTTTACAGTACAAACCAAAAAGATGAAAGTCGCATAGTCGTTCCAAACGACGATGATCTCAAACATCAAATTATGTTTGAGTATCATGATGCACCGATTCCGGGCATCAAGGTCGAGAGAAGACATACGCTTCTCTCGCACGTGACTTTTACTGGCGAAACCAGTACAAGTGGGTACGAAAATACGTACGCGCTTGCGAGATTTGCCAGCGCGTTAAGCCTGCGCAGTCTGCACAGGCTCCGCTGCAGTCTCTGCCGGTTCCGACAGAGTGTTGGAAGTCCATTTAAATGGACTTCGTATTCGGTCTTCCACCCGACAATAGTCGGAAGTACGGAATAGTGGTCTTTGTAGACCGTTTCAGTAAGATGGTACATCTTACTGCAGTATCAGCGAACGTAACCGCCGCTCAAACAGCGCGGATATTCGTTGATACGGTATTCCGTTTGCACGGAATGCCGGAAGACATTGTCTCGGATAGAGATCCGAGATTTACAGGACGTTTCTGGCAAGAAACGTTCTCATTGTTGGGAACCCAGTTGAAGATGTCAACTGCGGACCATCCGGAAACGGATGGGCAGACGGAACGGGTTAACCGCGTTCTCGGAGACATGTTGCGATCATACGCATGTCGTAAAGCGGACTTTTTTATTAGGCTAAAATAGGGCCTAATGCTGGACATTTTATTAGGCCCATAGGGGGACTAATATTATGACTAATATTAGGACCTAAATTAGGGGCCTGATAGTGGACGCAGATAGTGGATACAGTAGTACATAATTAGGTACCGCCATGTGTACCACGGTGGGTACAGTAGTACGTACCACCGTGGTGTACATAGACATGATATAGAAGGGACACGAAAGATGTGCTGATTACTTACAGGTACGCGGCGGACACCATCGAACAAACAAGGAACAAGCGGAAAAATCAGGTCGACTGATGGACGGAAGGCGTTTCGAATGGACGATGCGGATTGGTTGAAAGTAGTAACAGGGTAGATCTAAGGGTTTAATTGCTAATATAGTTCTCCTTTTGCGTACGATCGCGCTGATCGTTTTTTGGGAAGGCACCTTTGCGCCCCACCTTATTGAAACCTCTACGTCCCGGGAGGGAGCACTAAGTGCGTTTTTGGCCCACCGGTTGGCGTAGAGTGTGAGAACTCACCCCGCAACTCCGCCCGCAGTGTCTGCGGTTCTTCGTATAAAGGTTTTTGGTTTTGGGAACGTGATCGAGCAGTGCTCTCACCTCTTCCCCGTGAAATTAACGTTTGGCCCCTAGAGTTCGGCTGCTTTAAGCGCCCCACGGGAACTTTAGGTGGATTTTAATATAAGTACATTTTCCTCATATAGTCTAGGCTAGGAGCGCATTGATTTGGGCGTTCCTTAGCTGTTTGACGGCTTAGAGGCTCCGCGATCAGGCAGTGAAGACTTCCGCTGCCTGATCAAGCACCCCCCCTACCGATCAACACCTGATCGACAATTTTTGCGAATCGTGATCGTGATCGCTGATCGCAAATCGCGCCAACTGCTACTTGAACGACTTCCGGTGCTTGATCAAGTCTGATCAAGGTATATTACGACTGGGCAGCAGTTTTTAGCCCCTGATCAAGCCTTTCAGTACCAGATCGCACTTGCGATCAAGACACCTGATCGCATCTGCGATCAAGACAGAATATTGTTAATCGACGGTTATTAACGTCAGCCAAAGCCTGATCAAGCCTGATTACCACTGATCTACATCGTTTCAGCACCTGATCGCGTCGGACTGCCGCCTGATCGCACTTGCGATCAAGACGGAATATTGCTGATCGTCGGTTATTAGCATCGGCCCAAACTTGATCAATCCTGATCGCGGCTAATTGACGTGGTTTAAGCACCTGATCGCACGTGATCACGCCTGATCGCATCGGTTGTATCTTCACAAGTTAGTTAATTCAATCTTGTACCAAGAATTCGCTGTGCGCTGTCCCCGCCACCTGAGGAGGGATTCACGCCTAGCCGTCGAGTACACAAGGTGAGCAAGAGCACAAGCAGTCGAAGACATCCGGAGGACCCCCTTCGTTAGTCGGCAGCCTGGGCGCCATGGTACCGCCTGATCAAGTCTCAAAAACTTCGTCAGCCGCTCCACCACAATGGTGCGCGTGGCCGGATCATTGGGCGACGCGGGATATCACCGCGATTCTACGCAAGATAGCGCGGATGTGAAAGTGAAAACGGAAGCTGAAGCAGAGGTGAAAATCAAGGTGGAAAAGAAGGAGGTGGTTGTGACGACGGAAGGCAGTTCGCCGTCGTCATGCCTGAAGAAGAAAGGAAATGCCGATCATCAGGACATGGGGAGGAATCCAGATGGCGTAAAGGAGTAGAAGCCTCAACCACCTCCCGAGGCTCCTTCGGGAGCCCATGCGGATCATAACTTGCGTTATGATCCGCCAAAAATACGTGTATATAATGATCCAGATTGGGATCCGATGGAAAAGTATTACAAGACCGACCAACCGAAGATGTTGATCAAAGCGCCTGGGTCGGAGAGCGACAAAAGCCGATCAAGTACGCCACCAACGGAAGCCGATCTGGTAAAGACGTTTTACCAAAAGATTTACCGAGAGCACCTAGAAGATTACCTGATGACGAACTCGATCATGAGCCGGCTCGGGGTCACGATCAGCGGGAAGCTCAGTAGACCGGTCAACCAGCCAATCACGAAGGGAAAAGATAAGATAACGATTGTGCTAAGGCTAATACGCCTGATCAATCAGGATGGTCTGATAACAGGCGCCTACGATGCCGAGGAAGTATTCTACCAGGACTCCGAAGATCTGGCAGAGGCCACCCAGCTGTTGTATTCCCTGTTGATACCCATCGTGGGCGAAGCAGACGATGAAGATTTCCCCAGTTCACCACCACAATCCCCGTTGAAGATTGAGGCAAGTCCGTCAATCAACGTAGCGGGACATTCGGGGCCATCGTGCTACGAATCTGCCCCTTCAGAGGGTGACGATCAGGGAATTGAGTCAAGTAGCGCTGGGAGTATGTAGACCAAGATAATCAGAATGGAAGTTTGCCAAAAGGACAACTTCAAATTGCCGGTTGTCAAGACGGAACCTCAGTCGATCAAGACAGAAAACGATCAAGGGCCACAGTGCAGATGTTTTTTGACAAAGCCATGAAGAAGTTTCTAGCTGAAGAGAGCAGTAAGTGGGCACCTGGAGTCGTTTGCGCCAAAATCCGCCAGTCAAATCAAGGAAGAGCTGCGTCGATCAAGGATGTCGATATGGAGTCCGTACACTCGTTGCGTGGTCAGCAGTCGAAACCAGATAGGTCGACGACGGTAAAAGATGTGGATATGGAATCCGTGCACTCGTTTCACGATCAACGGTCTCAAATTGACTACGTCGACCCTGATGAACCGATCACACTGCCACGGCGAGCCACAGTGGCATCCGCGTATACTGGGACACCTGATCAGCAGCCAATTGCCAGAATTCAGATGTCTGCGATCAGCGATTTGAAAGAATTTTCGGGAAAAGAAGGGGATGAAGATCAAGCGAGGAACTGGATCAGTCGTCTCAAGTCAGCACTTATGCGCGATCAAGCTTCTGATCCTGAAAAGTGTCTAATCCTGGGCGATTTACTGAAGGGACCGGCGCGCAACTGGCATCGACAGTTGAGTAGAACCACCCGATCAAGTTGGAAAAGTCTCGTAAAGGAATTCGAAGTACAATACTGTGGAACTGGTCAATCGGTATCCCACCAGTATTATTATATGAAGCAGCGATCAGACGAAAGTCCTATCGAATATTTGCACCGATTGAATGTGGTGGGACTGCGAGCTAAGTTACCGATCAGAGATGGACCGCCGGAAAATCTGCGCGAACATTTCCAACATTTTCTGGACACTCTGGCCAATCGCGAACTCGCCGATCATCTGGCTCTCCTACGCTTGGATCGTGCTTCGGACTTGGAAGAAACGTTGTGGGCATACGCACGCAACAAGTGGTATCAGCCAACAGCGGCAGTAGGCACCAGCAGATTCCGCCAAAAATCCGGCGACGATCGAGCACTAGCCGCGACACGAAAGCCTAGGGGCGTACGTGAGATCAAGATAACGTCTGGGAGCAAAGAATCAAGTGCTGATGATAGTGGAAGTGATGGCGATCAGCGCCGCTATATGATTGCTACTATGCGCGATCAACCAGGGGCGCACGATCAGCCTGGCGAGTCACGATCAGGCAAACGAAGCGACTCCAACGCAGTCGATCAAGGGGCGATAAAGAAGTGCAGTCATTGTGGGTCGATCAGACACGACAACTTACGTTGCTGGAAGCGCCTGACTTGCCTGAAGTGTGGCAAGAAAGGACACCCCGCCGATCAATGCCTGTACGTCTGCCGAGCATGCGGCGAGATTCACGATGCGGGGAAGTGCCCTATGGAAGAATTTTACAACCGCATCCGCCAGTTGTATAACCCTACCAATCATGCAGGACTGTTGCCCAAGGAAGCCGAAGATTTGTTAAACTAGGACGCTCACCAGGTTGGAATATGGTACGAGACGAGCGTTCTAGTTTGTGTATTTTTGCATTTGTGGATAAGAAGAGGGCTGATCGAGTAGCAACAAGAGATAAGGAAAAACGCGATCAGCTTGATTTACCACGTTTGGCTAATTTCCATATTGATGAGTTTTCTCGATCACCTGTGATCATGGAAATCGAATTAGTTCCAGGCGAATCACGTGGATATTGGAAATATCACTCGCCAAAGAAATGGTTCAAGCAAGCCAAGGCGAGTGGAAAAACAAATAACGAGCGAGCTATGATATTATTTGATTCTGGTGCCGAAGTGTCGATCATCGACTCAACCTTTGCTCGTAAGGTGGGTTGTTGGATTGACACGAGTCAAACACAAGAATGTGTCGGCATTGGAGAAAGTGCATACCAAACAGAAGGACGTGCAAAAATCAAGATCACGCTAGCGGGCTCATTGGTTTATTATTTCCAGGCATGGGTGGGCAAACTTGTTGGTCAAGATGGCATATTGGGTATGGATTTCATGATACCAGCTGGTGTTCGATTAGATATCGCTCATGGCGCACTAAGTTTACCTGACGAAGTGATCATCCCACTGGAGGGACGTCTACAGTTGTATGGGTCGAGCGGTAATTATATGAAGCTCGATCAGTATGAACAGATCCCAGTAGGTCGATCAGCCGAAGTACGAATTTACGATCAGCGATCTCGCAAGTTGTGGATTACTCGTGGAATAGATTGGGTCCCCACTATCGCTAGTGGCGCGGGCAATTTGAGGTATTTACGTGTTACGAACATCGTCGATCACCCCATCATTGTTCAAGAAGAGACTATCTTAGGTATTTGAATGAACAAAGATGATGTGCCCCGCCGCCCCGTATTTGTTTCGATCGGGTCCAACCGTTACAAGAGTGGCAAAATCTGGCATATCAAGCCTCCACCGATCTGGTATCTGACGATCAAGAAAGTATCGATCAGGGTCCATTAGTCTAGAAGAAGGAGTATCCAACTCCTCGAAGTATCTTAGTACGTCCCACGGACACGATCGTCGCATCTGTAGCGTTGGTAACCGAAGGGGTAACCGAGGGGCGCAAAAGGTGCAAGGGGTGCAAGAGCGGTGTGATCAGGGGCCGGAAGTGAAAAGTCCGACCCTCAATCATGGAGTTGAACCGCCTGTTTCAAGCGATACACCTACTCAAGATGCGTGTAATCACCCTGTCTCAGTTAGTCCCAGCGAATTCTACGTGACACCTATTGACGATCAGGTTTGTTATCACGAAGGTGGAGATTTGTATGTGGAAGAATTGGAGAAGCAGCTTGCTACGTTACTCGAAGTGTCTGCAAGCACCGAAGAAGTAACCAAAGATGATTTTCTAGTCGGAGATCCCACAGTCAACACAGTGGAGGAGATAGATCAACTTCGCGAAATAATTTGGGCGAAAAAAACATTTGTTGATCGGGAAGGAAAACGCGCTACCCCCCGCTACACGAGGAGTTATTTGTGATATCGATGTGAGTAATGCGCGCCCGATCGCCCAAAAGTGCCGGAAAGTGGCCCCACAATTTTGCGAGAAGTTGTCGGCCCTGATCAAGGGGTTGCTGGCAACTAAGATCATTCAGCCGTCAACGTCACCCTGGGCATCGCCTATAGTGATCATCGTGAAAAAGAATGGGGTCGATATACGTCTATGCATCGATTATCGCGCGGTGAATCAACTCACGCGTTTGATGGTGTACCCAATGCCCCTGATCACCGATCTACTCGAAGATTTGGATAAAGCGTTGTGGTTTTGCTATTTGGATATGTCGAGTGGTTTCTGGGTCGTGTCTATGACCGATCGGGCACGCCAAATTTCGGCGTTTGTCACTCCATTTGGATTGTTTGAGTGGAATAGGATGCCCTTTAGCCTCAAGAATGCTCCGCAAATTTATCAGCGGTTGATCGACAATGCACTATATGGATATCTTAGGGTCAAAGACGGTGCAGATGAATCAGCTGATGTATTTACAGCAGGAGAGCCCGAACAAGCGCCGGCCCCGTCTGTGCTGCAACGGCGTTCATATATCGATGATATATTAATCCCTGCACCTACTTGGTCCACCCTATGCGATAAGGTGCGGTACTTGCTGGAAAAGTGCGATCAATGGAATTTGTCGATCGGCGTGGCTAAATCGTACTGGGGGCGAAGCGAAGTGCCCTATTTAGGACATCACGTCTGTTGTCGCGGGTTAGAAACAAATCCAAAGAACCTGGACGATCTGATCAATTTGCCTTTCCCTGGCACCTTACTTGCTATGCAATCGTTCTTGGGAAGCCTAAATTACTATCGTCGATTTATTGAAGATTTCGCAATTTATGCTGCCGTGCTTTACGAATTGAGGGAGATAGATTATCAAGAGTTGAAGAAACGATCACATAGTAAGGCAGAATCAAATCACGAGGATGATCGACTAATTAGAGCAAAAGTGGCATTCAGCATGCTGAAGGCGAAGATTGCATCAGCTCCAACCCTGCGACACTTTGACCAGGACAAGACGCCGGTGATCGTGGTTTAATCTAGCAAATGGGCAGTATCCGCCGCTCTAGTACAAGAATACGATAAAGTGTATCATCCCGTCGCATTCGCTAGCCGAACGTTGAAAAGCGGTGAGCTGAATTACAGCCCCGTCGAAAAGGAAGTTCTGGGGATTTTACGAATTTTGGATGTTTATTTCACGATGCTGGTCGGAAAGACGATCACCGTTTTATCACGTCTATCTACATTGAAGTGGTTACTAACATCCAATGGGTTGGACGGACGATTAGGTAGATGGGATGCGATCCTATCACAGTGGGACCTCGAGATCAAGAAATGTGTGCATGTAGAAGAGGAGGTGCTAGGGGCGTTAGCCGCAAGCATCACCCCTCGCACCGAAATTGATGAAGCGTTGGTCGTGATCGCACCGAAAAAGCAACCGCGGCAGATGATCGAAGTACCACCTCCCACGGTTAAGAAAGGTGAAGAACTTTACGTGATCAGTTTTGATGGATCGGCAAGTGTCAAGCGACGTGTGGGTGCATTTGGTGCCATTGTGTGGAAGTTACCGGAATGGAAGATTATGATCGCGATCGCCGATCATGCACCGGATATCACGGTGAATGAATCAGAATACCACGGGTTGCTTTTAAGTCTGGACTTGTTGGCACGATATCCCAAAGGAAGGGTGATCGTGTGTGGGGACTCTAATTTTGTGATCCGGCAAATGCGAGGAGAAATTGAGTGCAAAGCTCCGCGATTACAAGTGCTGCAGCAGCATGCATTTAACCTCCTACGCGAGTGGAGTGATCATGATTTGGTACATGTCAAGAGAGAGTGGAATAGGAGTGCAGATCACATTACCACCATGGCTATGCAGGGTGGAACAAGAGTTGAGATCGAAGATGAGAAACAACTGGAAGGATTAGTGATATCAACCGTCTACCCGAAGTAATCACATGGAACGAAGATCAATACACCCCGCAAGTGCTAGTGACGACCCGATCACGTAACCACCGGCAACCACGACCGTCAACATGGACCGATGTACCAGTAGCCGGAATAAGAATGGAACGGGTGAAAAAGGCACAGGATGAAGAGAAATGGATCCACGATTTGCGGTGTTATCTGTACGGTCACGTTATCCAATTGAGCGCAGAAAAGGTGAAGGAGTATGCGAAAATTGCTGACAAGTATGATGTTGACGAACAAGGATTACTGATTTACTGTGGAAATGCGTCAAAAAGGAAAACCGGGGCTGATCAGGGTGATCAAGATGATCGCCGATCGTCAATTAAGCTGGTACTACCCGATACCTTGCACGCAGATGTCCTCCACCACTATCACGTGAGTTTGGAAGGAGGACACCTAGGCATAGGGCGTACATATCAGCGGATCAGACGTTATTTCCATTGGCGTGGTCTATTCCGAAGCGTACAAAGATTTGTCGGGCAATGCGTGGATTGCGAAACAGGTTAGGGCCAGCCTACGATCAAGGGCATGTCGCCGGGAAATATCGAGGCGACGTACCCATTCCAAGTGATAGCCATGGATCATATCCCATCGCTGCCCCGATCAACGGATGGACATACGGAACTGCTGATTTGGACAGATTTGTTCACGGGTATGGTGATCGCGAAAGCTGGATCGTCCCGTACCGCGCAAGCAATCGCCGAAAATTATGAAGAATGCGTGTTCCGACGGTTTGGGGCTAGTGAGGTGATCAGGCATGATAGAGAACCTGATTTTATGTCGGAAGTATTTCGCGCGTTCAACAAAATCGTGGGACAACGTCAGAGTGCCACTATGGCATATCGACCACAGGTGAACGGCAAGGCGGAAAGGACGGTGCAGACGATTACGCGAGCGATCAAGATGTATGGGTCGGATATTGGACAAAAAGATTTGAGTTTGTATGCAGAACGCCTGGTATTCGCACTAAACTCAACCCCTGATCGAATCCGCGGGGAAACCCCATTCTATTTAGCGTATGGGTGGGACCCACGATCGTCGTTGGAATCAACGTTACAACTGGGCGGGATTCGACGTAAAGATCGAGACGCTCGTCGGTGGAGATATAAGTTGCAAAAAGACTACCGATATTCCCGCGATCAAGTGAGCACTCGATTGCACCAAGCGATGGTTAATCGGGCTGAGAAACACAACGATCAGGTGACGCCGCACAAGATCGAGGCTGGCTCAAAGGTCTGGTTGTACCTTGATCGGGTGAAAGAAGGGTTCGCGAAGAAACTGGCGCATATGTGGCATGGACCCTTCCGAGTTGAGGAGGTGATCGGCGATCATGCAGCGAGATTGGTCACCGCCGGCACCGATTATCGTATGTTCCCAGTGGTACACCTGTCCAACTTGAAATTATTCAAGGAATTTCCTGATCGTCCCACTACTGTGCTAGCAGCTGGAATAGAAGATCGTTTCGACTTCGACGAAGCTTTTCTACCTGAAGATAGCTGGTAAAGGACGCTAGATCCCGATGAATTTGAAGTTGATCGTATTACCGATGTGCGATCGGGTCGAAAGACTAGATATGAAAGGACGTTACGAGAACATCAAGTCTACTGGAAGGGGTATTCCGAGCCGTCGTGGGTAGACGAGGCAGATTTGAATTGTGATGCCTTGATCCAGGATTTCGAAAGGAAGATGGTGAACAGACATCGTTTCGACGTCATGCAAGTGGATGAAGAGTCCAACTAGCGCGCGATCGACGTACCGATCAGGAATCACGATCGAAAAATCTCTGATCGCAGAAATGGTTGATGAAACCCACGATTAATGGAGGTACAATGAACGACTTGTAGTGGTGTGATTACGATGGATGTTGCGAGGTATGGTGATTGGATACGGCAGATGAGCCGACGGACTACCAATTTATATTATTCATTTAAGGACAAAGGACAAAAGTGAAATGACATGATCGAAAGAACGTATTGATTGAAGAAACGTGATCGACCGACTATTCATACCCATATAACTTACAGCGAAGGCGAGGAATCTTACGACCAGGGTGATCTTCGGGGCAGGAACGATATTGAACCCTCCAAGGTTCAAGGTCGTCGACATATGCCAGCGCTTCTTGTAGGCTCTGAGGTGGCGGGTCCGATAGAAACCCAGGGTACCACGCTCCATCATCGGCCGGGGCAAACTTCAGCGGGCGATTGCGGGCACAATGGGTGATCGAAGGGTCCAAGAAGATGTCGAAATCACATTTCCCGTCGATCATACCCCGCAAGATGAGCTCCACGATACGTTTCCAGGTCGCCCCAGCCCGGCTTCTGCGTTGGCGACGTTTGATGTAATAATCGCGGAAGAAGTCATCAATATCACGAAGATTCTTCGCGATAGGGAGATAGTGGGTTGATTCCCAAATCGCCAATGCGTATGATCGAGGAACGTGAGATACTTGGTCTCCAGGTCAGCGAACCATCCAGCCGAGCGAAAAGAAAGAGGCGGCAACATGGTAGAAAAAATATCCCAGGGGCGCTGGGTGTATAAATGCTCAATCTCTGCCTGGGTGATCAAATGACCGGACCACGCACTAGTAGGAGGGGCCAACGCAGCAGGCGGGAACAACCATCCAGCAGGGCGGGTCAAGTAGTCGAAAACCACTTGGGCCGTGACGTTGTGTAAATTGTACATGCCGAGTTGATCCGGAGTCCAAGGCAGGATATCGGCGTCAGTGGTACCATCAGGAACCGCGATCAAGGTCTGGAAGTCACCCGTGCGAGGAAAAAGAGACACGGTCGGGTAGTGATCAGGCTGGCCTTCGCTCCCGAACTCGCTAATGGTTGGAGTATAAGGAATGGAGGCGATCGGGCCAGTGTCCTCATCTTCAACGTCTTGATCGCAAGTAGGGGGATCATCATCCGCAGTCTTCGCCTCCGAAGCGGGAGAGAGAAGGCGTGGCCGCTTAGACGGAGAAGAAGATCGGGAACGCCGAATACGCTTTCCGGACGATGGAGTGGTACTGCCTACCGAGTTGGTCGTCGAAGCAGCAGAGGGACTAGCAGGCAATGGGACCTGATCAGGGCCGGCCAGAAGCTGCATAGATATGCCCGTCAGTGCGGACTGAATATTCGATTGATGAGAGCGCCAACGCGCAACCTCGCCTTGGGCCTGTCGTAGCCGATCACGCAATGTGTCCCGGTCCGCGGAAACTTGATCGAGGTGACGTCGAGCGGTAGTGAGTTCCGCTTCAACCCGATCCGATATTTCCTGTGCTTGGGCCATAATGGCAGTGTAATCGTCCATCAATGCGCGAGTAGACTCGTTCTCCTTCTGGAGGCGATCGCATTGATCCTTGTACTTGTCCACCTCGGTAGTGAGACTTACTGCCCGTTGGACCAAGCGCACATTGCGGGAAGTAACCTGATCACGCTCGTGCTGCAACGTGGATACACGCTGCTCGAGTTGGTCCAATTACTTCGTTCGGTATGCAATTGTGTCGTCAAGCGTTGATCGCAGGTAACGTTCACGGTCGTTGCGACACTCCAGCTCCCGGATCTGGACACCCTGATCGTATATGGTCTGCTCTTGATCGGCGATAGTGCTTTTGGTGTCTTTTAACTGGGTTTCGAGCTTCTTGACCGCAGCGTTGATAAAATCACGCTGCGGCTCCAGTTTCTTAAGGCTGCCCTCGATTTCCTTCTTCCGGTCCGCCGCGTCACGTTGGGTACGAGTGAGCCGCCGACGAAGCATCGCAACCGTGTCTTCACTCATGGCGAGTGATCCAGACAACAAGGCGACCTGATCGTTGCTGGCACGGAGAGCCTCTTGCAGATCGCAGGCCTGCTTGATCGCGGCGATCGCCTGATCAGCTGCGGCCTTATCCAAGGCAGAACGTTGGTGATGTGGGGTGACAAGCTGTCCGTTGAAGATGGCATAGCAGACTGTGAATGCCTGATCGAGACAGCCTGATTGCAGTTGTCACGGTTGGCCACAGTCGAGTGTTAGATCGCAGTGGACAGCCCCAACGGTAACCGCCTGATGGAATTGGGCTTGATTGAGGGGAGAAGGGGCAGATGATGGGTGATGATCGACAGTTGGATGGTGACCTGATCGATGTGCAACGACAAATTCTCCAACGGAAGTATGATTCCCAGAATCAACGGCATGATCGACCCTCTCCCCAACCGCTGTACGGCTGGGACGAGACTCAGGGGCGGTTGTCGAAAAGCGGACTTTTTTATTAGGCTAAAATAGGGCCTAATGCTGGACATTTTATTAGGCCCATAGGGGGACTAATATTATGACTAATATTAGGACCTAAATTAGGGGCCTGATAGTGGACGCAGATAGTGGATACAGTAGTACATAATTAGGTACCGCCATGTGTACCACGGTGGGTACAGTAGTACGTACCACCGTGGTGTACATAGACATGATATAGAAGGGACACGAAAGATGTGCTGATTACTTACAGGTACGCGGCGGACACCATCGAACAAACAAGGAACAAGCGGAAAAATCAGGTCGACTGATGGACGGAAGGCGTTTCGAATGGACGATGCGGATTGGTTGAAAGTAGTAACAGGGTAGATCTAAGGGTTTAATTGCTAATATAGTTCTCCTTTTGCGTACGATCGCGCTGATCGTTTTTTGGGAAGGCACCTTTGCGCCCCACCTTATTGAAACCTCTACGTCCCGGGAGGGAGCACTAAGTGCGTTTTTGGCCCACCGGTTGGCGTAGAGTGTGAGAACTCACCCCGCAACTCCGCCCGCAGTGTCTGCGGTTCTTCGTATAAAGGTTTTTGGTTTTGGGAACGTGATCGAGCAGTGCTCTCACCTCTTCCCCGTGAAATTAACGTTTGGCCCCTAGAGTTCGGCTGCTTTAAGCGCCCCACGGGAACTTTAGGTGGATTTTAATATAAGTACATTTTCCTCATATAGTCTAGGCTAGGAGCGCATTGATTTGGGCGTTCCTTAGCTGTTTGACGGCTTAGAGGCTCCACGATCAGGCAGTGAAGACTTCCGCTGCCTGATCAAGTACCCCCCTACCTATCAACACCTGATCGACACTTTTTGCGAATCGTGATCGTGATCGCTGATCGCAAATCGCGCCAACTGCTACTTGAACGACTTCCGGTGCTTGATCAAGTCTGATCAAGGTATATTACGACTGGGCAGCAGTTTTTAGCCCCTGATCGAGCCTTTCAGTACCAGATCGCACTTGCGATCAAGACACCTGATCCCATCTGCGATCAAGACAGAATATTGTTGATCGACGGTTATTAACGTCATCCAAAGCCTGATCAAGCCTGATTACCACTGATCTACATCGTTTCAGCACCTGATCGCGTCGGACTTCCGCCTGATCGCACTTGTGATCAAGACGGAATATTGCTGATCGCCGGTTATTAGCATCGGCCCAAACATGATCAAGCCTGATCGCGGCTAATTGACGTGGTTTAAGCACCTGATCGCACGTGATCACGCCTGATCGCATCGTTTGTATCGTCACAAGTTAGTTAATTCAATCTTATACCAAGAATTCGCTGTGCGCTGTCCCCGCCACCTGAGGAGCGACCCACGCCTAGACGTCGGGTACACAAGGTGAGCAAGAACACAAGCAGTCGAAGACATCCGGAGGACCCCCTTCGTTAGTCGGCAGCCTGGGCGCCATGGTACCGCCTGATCAAGTCTCAAAAACTTCGATCAGCCGCTCCACCACACGCACATGCCTTTGAACAGTGGAGTGACTATCTGCCACTCACTGAATTCGCGATTAACAATTCGGTGCATGCTTCAACTAAGCATACACCGTTCTACGTGAATGCACTAAGGCATCCATGAAACCCAGCTTTACTTGGTGGTACGCCAAATCTAAGTGGTGGAGGGACCCGCTCAAATTTTGAGCGAGTCAATGCGCAAGTTGCAACTGCAACTTGTGAACGAAACGATGGCCCTTCTACTGAAAGTTCAGTAGAAGCGGAAGCAGCTTCAAATGAAACTGAAGCTGCATATGATGAATATGTGTCTGCAGCAATGGCTGCAGACAATTAGGGCAACGCACCTACTGCCGATAAAGCAGTAGATGAATTCGTATTACAGCGCCAAGCTGTAATACGCTATATAAAAGATGCACTTGCTTCTGCTTTGGATAAGCAGAAGCAAAATGCAGATAAACAAGGAAGGAAGAACAAAAACTCCTTTCTTAAAGGTGAATTGGTATTATTAAGTACTATCAATTTGCCGATACATGCAATAAGCAACTTCCCTACACGGAATATGCTTCCTAAGTACATTGGACCTTTCAAGGTCCAAGAGATTCGGGGGAATGCCTATACTTTAGACATTCCCACAGCAATGCGGCTCCACCCAACATTCTCTGTTGGGCGGCTCAATCCGTATCATTCGTCTTCGTCTTACGACGATACACAGAACCACGGAAGATACCGTGCTTCTCCAAGTCTCCCAAGAGAGACTTGTAATCGGCTTCCAGCCGTTGATGAGCAGAGCGGAGAGTCATTACCTCCGCCTTGGACTGCTCAAGACCAGCCTTGTGCCGATCGAGCTCTTCCTTACAGCGGGAAAGCTCGATGTACAGAAGATCATTCTTCTGCTGAATGGCAGTGTGCGCCCCGAGGATGTCGCGGACATCCCCGCGAAGAGACCGATGTGTCTTCACATAGTGAGACATATCGCTGCTCAAGGAGGAATAACCCTCCTCGATCTTGCGGAGCAAAGAACCATTCTCCGCAACAACAACGGCGAGGGGATTCTCAACCTCCGCCGCCCCTGATCGATAATCAGGGGAATAAGCGATACATTCTCGAGCGCTTGATCTCGAAGCGCTCGGTGCCTTCGAAGAAGGGGCAGCGTACCGAGTACTTAGTACGCTGGCTGGGCTAACCCCAAGAGTTCTACTCTTGGGAGCCGATTGAGGTTCTGAGGGCCGACGCCCCAGACCTTTTAACTGAGTTTGAGAAGAAGTCTCAAACTCATAATGCGAAGTAGCATCAACACTAGGTGTTGATGTATCTAGGGCATCGATTAAGCCCTGAATTTCGGCGGGTACGGAAAAACCACCGTACCCCCGCAACTCCTCCTCTGACAGACGAGGAGCGCCCTGCGGACACCGCGGGAAACGAGATGAGAAGGGACATCACACTTTAACCCTTCTTTGATGCAAGCATAATGGATGTATTCCATTTTGCCTGTTCGTGAGTGCTTTAAAAAGCGCTCGCGCATTACGTGAACTTTATTCACGTAATCATCTGGGCTTTTGTTGTAGTTGTCAACAAAAGCGCTCATACTCTGAGTCAGGGCGTCTTTATCGTCCCTGTCCTTCCTTGACCCTTTCCGGCTCGAATAATATCGAACCTGGAAAAAGAGGTCAATAACGTACAGACGTCTATCGTCTGTACTTCGATCGAATCGACGTGACTGGATGTCTTCGCAGTCATCCAGCACGTTGATATCGAACAACGCATATTGGCAGTCCCGCTTACGGTGACCGCCACTGTTGGGGCCAATAGCCCATCCAGGGGTCCAAAACCCCACTCTGTACGAAACATGTGGTTTCGTACGATGATACGCTTTAGAAGCGGCAGCCGCCGCTTCTGTTCGAGCCATTTTAGCAGGCGGAGCACCGCCTGATTCAACACCACGCGCCGGGGTTAAATCACCCCGACGTGGAGAAGTACTTGGTCCAGGTGGGGCTCTGCGTTCCCGCAACCACCTGTGATAATCATTGTCGCTGTCATATCTGACAGCGACACCAGTGTCGTCATCGCTGTTAGGCGATGAGCACCTAGCGAGTTTCGACTCGCTAGATCCTTTAGTGGGGACACATGTATCCCCATCAATTTATTCGGAGTCAGAACTCCCGAACATGGCCCTCTTGGCAACACGCCATTCGGAAGTTGCCATCATGCGAGATGTTGCATTAGCAACATCTCCCTGTTCCTTGCCAGATACCGCTTTAGCAGCATCTGTGGTCGAAGACGGTACGTCTTCCGACCTTTGCGTAGTTCACGCTGCTAATGAAGCGTCACCGTTGTCACTCAACACCTCAGCACCTAGTGCTGAGGCGGAGGAAGAAGCTCCTTCATTGTTTTCAGCAGCGCTCTTTAGAGCGCCGCCGTGTGTTTTGACCATCGACTCGATGGTCAATCAGTTGGTGAATGAGAAATTCCGACCAACAAGTACCACCCATGATTGGCCAAAATAAGAATTATTATTGGCCAACCACCTTAAGTGGGGGATGATGTAATGGGGTGCCATTACATAATTGATATTCAAGTTAGAATATCACAGTTTAATTTCAGACGCGTTGTCTGAAATTTAAATAAGAGATTATAAGTTATTATAATGTACGAAGGAAAAGTCGATTCGGTATCAATACCGAATCTTGCAGGTTAACTAATAGTACAGTTAGTTAAAGACTTGATATTATTATATTAATTAGTTAGTTACTATACTATTCGCCTCTAAACCACCCATTAAAAAAACACTCTTAATTTTGCGTTCTAGAACATAAGTGAATATTTATATTTACTTTTATTATAGGATTAGTTGTTATCAACTAATCCTACCCCTCTTGTATTGCGCGCTTCCTCGCACAACACAGTGTAAGACTGTAACAGGATCAGTCCTGTTACAGTAATTTTGCTCGTTCTTCAAGGTCATCTTTGGCTTCATCTTTTAGTGTTCTTGCAATTTTGTTGCTTGCTTCTTCACTCAGTGTCTCGATCGCGGTGACATGCCTCGTCACCTTGACCACTCGATCTCTTAGCAGCAGTACCTTGTAGCCCTTCGTCTCACGCTCAGCATGTCGTGCAAGCGCTTTCTTTTTCGGGTCCCTCCAAACCATGCACGGGACCCAAAAAAAACACTATATCAGTGATCACCGGTAGCTTTCCCGTCAACACTTCAATGGGTGGTAAACGACCTTGATTATATTTTGTCGGAGTATGGTTGAGTATGTACGCAGCATACTCATCCTCCTCCGACCAAAAAACCAATGGAATTTATGAGCCGAATATCATACACCGGACCATATTAAAGATGGTCCGGTTCATCCGCTCCGCTTTTTTTCATTCAAAGACGGATTTCCAGCTTCATTAATTTGGCGGCGATTACCAGTCTGTTTGCAGAACAGATCGACGTTCTGGTATTCGCCACCGCCGTCCGTGCGCGTCACGTGTACACGGCACGAAAACTCATTTTCAAAACCATGGACAGAAAATGACCGACATCTTGGCCGCCTCCCTGTCCTTGGTAGGTACGCGCAGCAAACACGCGTACGTAACTTTAAAAATGATCAACAAAGAGAATCAAATATATATTCCCACGCCTGTCCCGAGGAGTGGTGGGACCCTTTAGGTCGCTGAAAATCACTCCTCCAATTCTGTCAATCGGCCAATTTAAACCGGAATCTTCCTTTAGTTGAGCCTTTTGCGCTGATTTGCCTTCAGCGCAGGTCATAAAATTCTGTCTACTGGAGTCCGTGAGGACTATTCCTGACCTGGAGTCCCTGGCCAGTCTTTCGACGGTATCATAGACCAGGTGACCCAAGCGCACATGAAAGTGGTGTAATCTTCCGGTGTGGAGGTCAGCAGCAACGTCTTCCGACACATTACTTAACACCATGCTCGCGAAACCATTTGCGTTATAACCTTTCTTATCCACCTTTAAATTTGCCACAAACACAGATCCATATGTTTTGATATAAAACAACCTTGCGCCTTTCAGCATTAATTGCACTTGGTGACCATCGTCGGCGATTGTGAACCCCTTTTTGCGAAGTCTACCAAGCGAAATTAGATTTTTGGCCAATTTTGGTGCGAAGTATACTTCGGTCAAGACAATGACCGTTGAAAATTCATCACACGTCCGCAACGTGATTTTCCCGACTTTTGTAGCTTTCAGCATACCGCCATCCGGGAGCGCAAACGTGTCGCTAGGATCGCACTCTCTAGCGTCTTCCAGTAAGTTGGCGTTCGACACTAGGTGTCTACTAGATCCACTGTCGAGAATCCATGTGTTCCATTAATTCCATCATTTCCACACGTACTAATTCTTTCATTTAATCTGGATTCCATCGTCGACAGTACAACCTTCCTTGACCATCCGTCACTTGGTTTCTTGTTTGGACTTCCATAGTGATTTCCATCACTTTTACGTCGTTTTTCCGGGAAATACTTCTGTATATTCCCTTCATCTCCACAGGTTAGTATCCCCGCCTGTTTCCACTTGTGGTGACTGCATGCGCTAGCATCCTGGCGGGAGTCCTGCCTTCGAACGAATCGTACTCCATAACCTGAGCCCACGCAATGATATTTTGAGCGTGACACAGGTAGTCCTGCCTAGAAGTAGCATACCTAGTCATTAGCATAATTTTTGGTTTGGGTGCAGCAAACTTGACGATATTTTCCACAATTAACTTTTCATTCGACCCACTTTCTCGGCCCAGAGCTACTAAGTACAGATAGTGCTGTGTCCATGTCCTTTTCCTTGAAGATAATGTCTTCCGTGCATGCGTCTACATTTACTAATGGGGATCGATTAATTGAGTGATGAACACTTGACGGAAGGTGGTAAGTATGCGTGCAGCAACTCCAACTTACAATCGCACTGCAGCCGAAGTGGTTAGTGCCGGGGGGCTTGATCTCTGATCACTTGGCTGGGGCTCGATTCCCACAATGGTAAAGTTGAATACGGTAACTGGTGTTTAGGGCTCACCAGGATTCGTTCCCCCCCCGAAGTTACGTCCCCTTCCATCTTTTGTATTTTTCGGTTATATCCTTACATTTACTATAGGCAAACCAACCAATCGCAGATAGGTAAAAATAAGTGGCTAGGAGCAACAACAGTTAATTCACATGAATATATCTCACTTTTAGTTTTGCAGCCTCGACTTCAAGCCGCCTTCATCTTTCCTATAATTTCCTTCGCTATTAAAAGGTTATGAGCCCAAGTTCGGACAACGCCCCCAAGATCGAAACATTCGACGGGACCAACTACTCGTTATGGGCGTTCAATATGAAGATGTATCTGATGTCCAAGGGACTATGGGAGGCTGTGGATGGGGGATCCAGTGTTTACGAGTACCAAGGAGCAGCAAGCCCATTCGGCTATTGTGCTAAATTGAGCGACTCGCAACTGATGCACGTGATCGATGCTAACAGCGCACGTGAAGCGTGGGGGTCACTGGAGGCGTTTCACCGCACCCAAGATATGGCAAACCGTCTGTGGCTCAAGGAAAAGTTCGCGTCCTTCAAATACACTGCGACGAGCATAAGCGCTCACGTGACGGATTTGGAACGTCTCGTCATGGATATGAAAAGAGCCAAATGCGCGCCGAGCGAGGAAGATATTTGCGCAGCAATGTTACGCAGTCTGCCGGCGTCGTACGAAAGTTTGGTGCAGGCGTTCCGCATGAGTGTTACGGCATTTAGCTTTCGTGATCTCGTCAGCAAGCTAATTGCCGAAGAAGTGCGCAAGAACGAGTCGAAGCGCATTGAAGAAGAAACAGCGATGCCCGTGGGCAGACGCAAGGAGAAGAGTGAGTTTGGAAAGAAAGCCAGTGGTCATCGGAAGAAGGGAGAGAGAGTCCAGTGCTACAACTGTGGGAAGCGCGGACACTATGCGCGCGACTGCTGGTCCAAGACAGAAGGCAAGCATGAGCGGCATGAAGACCATTCAAACGTTGCATTCAACGCAACAGAAGGAAGCTCGAATGGGTGCTGGGTTATGGACAGCGGCGCCACGGCTCACATGTGCAGGGACCGTGAAGCGTTTGTCGAGTATACCAGAGCAACAACGAAGCGCAACATTTCAAGTGCCAAGAACAGCGCGCAGCTGAAAGTGCTAGGACAAGGAACAGTTGCTGTTCGAATATGGAACGGCACAAAGTGGACAAATGCGTGGCTCGAGAACACGCTGCATGTTCAAGATTTAACCAAGAATCTATTCTCATTAACAGCGGCGACATCACGCGGAATGAAGGTTGAGATCTCCCGTGATGAATGCGTTGTGAGAATAGAAAAACAAGTCGTTGCAACAGGATCACGACGCGGCATGTTGATGAGGCTGAACTTCGAGACGAGTGCTGAGTGCCACATAGCTGAAAGCGATGCTGAGCTGTGGCATCGTCGTATTGGTAATGTGTCGTTTTCGACGATAAACAAGTTGATTAAGGATGGCCGTATCAGTGGCGAGTGTGTGGACAAGGATAGCGTATGCGATGTTTGCGCTACGTCAAAGCAAGTACGGAAAACATTCAAGGAAGGAAAGACGGAATTGACGAGAGAGAGAGTCGTCGAAAAGATACAAGTGTGTGCTCGGACGGGCTAGGACCGATAACTCCAGCTTCTAAGTGTGGATACCACTACATAGTGACGTTCATCATGATGAAAAGCCGTTTTACCATGATTTATCCTCTGCGCAAGAAAAGTGACGTACCTGAAGCTTTTTATGAAGTACACCCATAATATCAAGCTCGAGTGTGGCATTGATGTGAAGGTCTTGCGCAGCGACAACGGTGGGAGTACCGAAACGCCAAGATGGAGAATTTCTGCCGACGCAAGTTGATTAATCAGGAGTTCACGGTGCCATACAACCGGAGCAAAACGGCATGGCGGAACGAATGAATCGCAAGCTGGTCGAGGTGACGCGCTACATGCTGAGTGAAGCCAAGATGAGCAAGGTCTACTGGTGTGAGGCAATGATGACAGCAGTAGACATTCACAACGTGTTACCCAATGCGTCCAACCCAAGTGGAAGCCCGTTCCAGCTCGAGTTCAAGCGCAATCCACGAATTCAACACATGCGTGTATTTGGCAGCCAATGTTATGCCCATATAGCCAAGGCTACGCGAGGAAAGCTTGACGATGCCGGGCTACGATGCAAGCTGCTTGGATACTCGAAGCAACACAATGTATATCGTCTACTGGATGCGACTACGGGAGAGATCATCATCTCAAGAAGCGTTACATTCGCTGAACACGAAACGATGAAAGTTCAAGACAAAGGTGCATCGGGAGTGACCGACATTATTAGTGACATTGAAGGCGATGGCGATGAAGGAGTGGAAGAAGAAGAAGAATTTCAAACACCACCAATGAGTCCAAGGTGTACACCGATTAATCAGCAGAGAGAACCAACGGAACGGCCAACAGGCGCCGTGCCGACGCAGCGATCAAGCACGCCAAGACGCGACGGTGAACAAGAATCTAATGTGCGACCGGTGCGCAAAAAGCAAGCTGTGACACGGTACGAGCAACAGTATCCCAACTGAAGGCGAGGTCAGTTCAACCTTGAAGACTTTGAGGCCGATCTCGACGCACTTTACTGCTTCAACGCTGAGGACGATGGCGAAAGTGCCTCGAGATACTCGCAAGTATTGCAGAGTAAGCACAAGGACGAGTGGATGCGCGCTATGGAATGTGAGATGAAGTCGTTGGCAAAGCACAAGACTTGGACGCTTCAAGATTTACCCAAAAACAAGAAAGCAATCGGATGCAAGTGGGTATTTCGCATCAAGCGTGACACAAACGGAGCCATTGTGAAATTCAAGGCTCGCCTTGTCGCCAAGGGTTTCACTTAGCGTCCAGGAATCGATTATTTTGAGACCTTCGCGCCAGTGGCACGCAAGGAATCGATTAACGTAGTGCTCGAACTCGCGGTAGAACAAGATCTTCAAATTGAAAACGTCGACGTTGATACGGCATTTTTGTACGGCGACGTCAAAGAGGAAATATATATGAATCAGCCCGATGGCTTTGAAAACGCAAGATTTCCCGACAAGAAGTGTTTACTACGCAAGGCGCTATACTGCACGAAGCAGGCTGCACGTGAATGGAACAATAGGCTTAATACGCACCTTGAAGAGCAAGGGTTCACGCGGACTTCGGCAGACTTATGCGTCTACGTACTACCTTCCGAAGAAGAGTTTAGTCTTATTGTAATTCACGTCGATGACTTGATGATTTTTTCGCGGACGCAAGAAAATATTGACAAGATCAAGCGCGCACTCAAGTCCGAATTCAGCATCAAGGAGCTTGGCGAGTTGAAGTACTGTCTAGGCATCGAATTGTGCCGTAATCGAGCAAACAAGACCATTCACATGAACCAACGCGCGTACATAAAGCGCTTGGCAGAGAAGTTAGGCGTGGACAAGTGCAAGGACACATAAACACCAATGAACGAAAGCGAAAAACTGATCAAGCTCGACGATGATGACAAGTTGTGCCGAAGTGGCCGTATCGTGAGCTTATAGGGGCTTTGATGTACTTCGCGACGTGTACACGACCGGACATTATGCACGCAGTCGGCGAGGTGGCCAAGTATTGCGAGCGTCACGGTCAACATCACTGGATAGCAGCTAAACGCGTGCTCAAATATTTGAAGACAACCGCAAACTACAGTATCGTTTTTGACGACAAGAGTCCGGGAGAGCTCGTCTTGGTCGGCATCGCGGCAGTAATATAGTAAACCATCCTCATCCACTTCGTAACTGTCTGAGATCTTGGCACATTCTTTCGCTTGACCATTCGTCAACTTAGACAATTCACCGCACAGGTAGGTCTTCAGATTCACAATCCATTCTTCTTCGTCATGCGCCTTGAGGATCCGTTTTTCCTTTAGTCGTTGCACAACAGATTCACTCAACCGTTCTTTCGGGAACGGTTGGTGGGACTTCCGAGCTTTCGGTCTAGTCGCGACCATCACATGCACCTGGTACGGAGCGTTCTTGGGTCCGATCACCTCGGGGAGCCTGTTTATATTCATCAATTCATCAAGAACGGCCTCCTCGGTGATCGTAGCCCCGGTCTGGTATTGCATGGCCTTGGTCGCGAGGTAGTCGGCACTTCTGTTCCAGTCCCGTTTCACGTGCAACAGCTCGTGGTCGGGACGGTCTTTCAATGCCTTCATTACCCGATCATTTAGCGTCCTTAGTCGTGGGGCCTTACAGTCGATCTCTCCGGTGACCTGCCTGATCACTAGGTTCGAGTGACCACATATGATGACTAGCCCCTTCTCTTGCGACGACAGCAGGTACAGGCATAGAAGTAGACCTCGGTACTCCGCCTCGTTAACCGTAATATCTGGCGTGAAATCAGCAGCGGATGCAACTATAGACCATTGTGGAAACTTCCACACTATAGCACTATAGGCGCCGACCTTCTTCTTCACGCTTGCTGATCCGTCAAAACTTAAGACCAAGAGCTCTTAATCATGGTCGACGGTCGGTGGCGGTATCGAAACTGACTGCCGAGGTTGCTTCCTCGGGGAAATCGCAATCAATGCCTCGTCCACTTCAGACCGAGGGGTGATACTGGCAGCTAATGTGCCCAATATCTCTTCCTCGCCCCTGGTGCACTTAACGACCTCGAGGGTCCACTGCGACAAGACCGCCGACCATCTGCCTAGACGTCCATCCATCCCATTGGCTGATAATAGCCAGGCCAAAGTAGACCGCCTTGACAGGACCTTTATAGGTCGACCGACCAGCAGGTTGTAACACACATCCAGAATTCGTAGCAACGCCAGCACTTCTTTCTCGACAATTCCATAGTTCACTTGATTTGGCTTCAGCGTTCTGCTCGTGAACGTGACCGGATGGTACACACCATCATGATCTTGTACTAGAGTGGCCGAAATGGCCCACTGACTAGCATATACAATAATGGTCGGGACCTTTTCGGGATCGAAATGCTTCAAAATCGGTGCCGTCGCCATCTTAACCTTCAACATACCAAAAGCAAACTTTGCACGCTTCATATGGTCTTCGGCCTCCACTTGCGGACAATCTGCAGCAAGACCAGAGTCGGCGCCCCCATGTAAAGTTGCCCGGTCCTCTTCGCGCAACATACGGTAGTCCACTTCCCGGAGCTCATACAACACAGCCGCGTAGATAGCAAAATCTTCGATGGAGCGGCTGTAGTAGTTTAAACTTCCTAGGAAGGACTGCATTGCCTTCAGAGACTTGGGAAACGGGAGGTTGCTTAACGAATCCAGGTCCTTAGATTAGCCTCTAGACCATTGTTCGAGACCATATGACCTAAATAGGCGACCTTGGACATACCCCAAAAACTTTTCACGGCTCTGATAGATAGGTTCCAGCGGTCGCATGTCTCCAACAATCGTTCAACCTTCTCGCACAGATCGTTCCATGACGAGGCAGGTATCAGAATGTCGTCGATGTACGACCGCCTCCCTAGAACGGACGGTCTTCTTTCCCGATCGGGTTCACCCTCTGTAAACACATCATAACTTTCGGCAGGGTCCCGATCGGTCTTGATTTTGAAGTGTCCGTACAGTGCGTTGTCTATCAACCTTTGATAGATCTGGGGTGCGTTCTTCAGAACGAACGGCATACGGTTCCACTCGAAAAGACCAAACGGTGTCACAAATGCGGAAATCTCACGGGCTCGATCAGTCATCGAGACCACCCAAAATTCACTTGCCATGTCCAGCGAACAATACCACAATGTCTTGTCGAGGTCTTCCAACAGATCATTAATCAGAGGCATCGGGTAAACCATGAGTTTAGTCAATCGATTTACCAGCCGATAGTCGATGCACAACCTAATGTCGACGCCGTTCTTCTTGATAACAATTACGATCGGCGAGGCCCATGGCGAGGTCGACGGTATAATAATCTTGGTGCCCAACAGTCCTTTAATGAGATCAGAAAGCTTTTCACGGTACTGTGGCGCCACGCGTCGACACCGCTGGACAATCGGCTTGGCATTTCCAACGTCAATATCGCAAATCGCACCACGGGCTGCAGGTGGTAAGGCGTTTCCCTTTCCGATCAGCAGATGTCTTTTCTTCCATATGATATTCTTCAACTGCTCGATCTGGTCTGGACTGTTAAGGTCTTGATCACCCACTTGTAAATCATCCATTGTGACTTTGGGAGAATCGGCAGACACTTCAGGGAGGACTGCCATTGGCTTTCCAGCTCCTGAATGTACTGTTCCCCGCCTTCATGTATACAGACTTGTTCATCTTCTGGGGTGATATCACCTGGACCATCTGGACCGGCTGAACGCCCCTGGTCTTGATCGACGGGCTGTCCTTCACTGATATCGGTCTGATTATGAATACCGTCATGGTCCGACCCAGCAACTTCATGTTCCCCTTTTTCCGTTTCTTGCTCCGCTGTCGCCTGGTCTTGTGCTGACACCACGTTGACTAGCCTCGGCTCGTCTACCTGATGGTCCACCGTTCCTGGTGACTGCGGCGCCTTTCTTCGGACCAACATCTTTTTGGGGTGACATAACTTGGTCTTTCCACTAAAGGTGAGGTATCCTCTTCCACCGACCCATCATCGCTGATAAGATCGGTGGTCGATTGGTACGCCAGGTTTTGCCACTCGACATACCGCCTCTACCTAATCGAGACGAACCCCATCTTCCTTGGTACTTTCCCTTCTGCTAACCACATGCCGACAATAGTGTTATTGTCCAGTATCAGCGGCTTGTCACCGATATTGGTAACACGGACAAAATCACGTCGACCAGCACTCTTTACGAAGGTCGAGACCCACACATCGCCCCTGGTCAACCATAACTTCCTCGAACGGAAACCTTTCTCAACCGGGGTATCGGCAGACCGACCAACTGGGATAGTGAGGTCTTGGTCCCACCAGACCAGATCGGTATACGAACCATACAGAGGTCTTCGACCAGCCAACTGGACCTGGACCTCATTCGGGAGCGTAAGAACTCCATGTGACAGGTCTAGGCGAATACCATCTGGGACCATGAAATCCATTCCTAGTAAAGCGTCTTGACCAGCCAACTTGCCAACCCAAGCGCTGAAAAAGTAGACCAGCGATCCCGACAAAGTAATTTTCACACGCGTTCTTCCTTCGGTCATATAAGAGTTTTCGCCGATCCCGACGCATTCTTTTCTCTGGGTATCGTCTATACGACATCCGACCTTACGAGCAAAGGCGGAGTCGATTATCGATACTTCAGCTCCAGAGTCGAATAACATCGTCGCTTTCTGGTTATTAATCTTGCCACAGGCTTTCGCGTGCTTGAACCATTTATCAGGCGCGTGATACTTCCAGTATCCGCGGGATTCTCCAGGCAGCAAGTCCAACTGCATAACCACCTTAGTCCGGGAGTACTCATCGGTCCTCAGACTGTAGACCGGATGGTCTCGGTCGACGCAATTTGGAATAGAACGTGTATTGTCGGTCTTATTCTCCTTGCCGACATATGCATAGATGTGAACCGTAGAACGCTCGGCTCGATCCAGATTCCAACCTGGCGAGCGTTCTAGTTTAACATATTTTCTGCGTCCGGCGGCAGCATCCCCGCGTGCTTGTCCGGCACGTACCACTTGCGTATCATGTTAAAAAAAAATCTTCAATCTTGCAGTGGCCGGCCTCGTGGATCTCTCCACATGACTTGCATACGAAGAGGCAGTGGTCCGTTGGGTGGCCGCGTCTCTCGCACTTCTTGTACACCATCTTCTTCCAGCAGTTTGGACCATCATGTTTGCTCGACCCACAGTGGGAGCACTTCTGACGAGGTCGGTCTGGATCGGACTTGCTTCCGTTCCTTCCCTTCCGGTCCACCTGGTCGGAGTTTGACTTGGTCTTCGGGGCAGGTCCCGCAACATAGACGTAACGATACTGGTCTTCATCCGATGACTCCTGGCTGGATGGACTTCCACTTTACCCTTCTGACCCCGTGCTGTCATCAGCTACAATTGCCTTGACCGCTCGGGTCGCTCTGGTCCAAGGTCTCTTGACCGGATCGGTCTGGGTCTTGGAACGATAACGACCTGGTGGATCCACCAGCGGTCTTCGCTCTCATACTACGCGACTGTTGTAACGTCCGCAGGGTCTGTTCGACTTCGCCCGCATCCTTAAGACGCAGTAGAGTAAGCTGGTCCGCCAGTTCTTGATCGTCAAGGGTACTAATATAGTGACCCACATGTTCTAAGGCGGCACCCTTCTATTTAATTGTTATGCCGGCGCGAAGTGCAGCCACGTTCAACCGATGCAAATACTCGATCGGTGTTTCGTCGGCCCGCTTCTGCATATGGTGGTACTTACGGGCGCTTGAAAATCCGGAGTTACAATATTAACCTTCAAACTCAGCACATAACAGGTCCCAGTCAGACCGGACGCCCCGACCCAACTGTTGAATCCAGTTCGCAGCCGGTCCTTTTAACAAATCCCGGAAGATTAAACAACGTTCGCCTTTTGGGGTCTGGTCTCGCAGAAACGCATACTTGACCCGAGTGAACCAAGACCGGGCCTGGTCTTCATCAGCATCCTTGCCGGTGAAGTCCTTGAGGTCGGGCTTCGCGGCCATACGGATGCGCGGAATCGCAGCAGATCCAAAGTCGTAGGCAGTAGTGGAGGCTAGGTTATCCTTGCGCACCTTGCCTGCGCCTGTACCATCTGACCCACCATGGTCGTCAAGACCGCCGACCGACTCCATATCACAGTCACTTGTCTTGCTTGGTCTACGCGGTCTTGCCGGTTGCGGCTTGCGCCTTCCCTTGCCGGTTGGTTTATCACTTCTAATAGGCTTATCCATAGATGGTACCGATTATATATCCACATCTTTGCAAACATTGACACCTTGACAGGTAGACCGATCTTGGACATGTGGGCGCATAGGTGGTATAACCCGTTCTTCCATGAAACGTTGAATCATCGTCTCAAACATGGCTTGGACGTTGGCTGGCGTCATGGGCAACGTGTTGATGCCCTCCTTTTGCGGAACTGAGGCCTGTGGGGCTCTCTGGGGCCCCGACTGGCAAGCAGCCCTTTGCTGCCGCATGTCCCTTTTTTGTTCAGAACGGGCATGGTCCACCCCATGGTCATCCGCTCGACACCGGTCTCCAACTCTGATGAGCTGTTAGAAGCCGGTGGAGACTGGTAGATCCATTCATCATCGGAACCAATGTCAACAAGCTCTGTGGAGGCTTCGGCGACCTTCATTGCCGTGGTGGGAGTTGGGCGGCGAACCGCCCCCACCAGTGACACCAAACGGTCGTTGAGGTCCGACATCGACGCCTCCAGTCTCCAAGCATCAAATTCAAACAATTTATTGACACCGGCGGGGTTCTGCATTTTAATGCCAACCTCCGCCGACATCGCCACCAAATTCTTGACGATCAGTAATGGTCGATCACTCTGGATCGGCTCGGTAGTGGGACCGAGAAGACGGTCGGGGATATGGAAGTCCAACACCCGAAAGACCTGGTTTTGGCGAACAAATCGCTTCAATTCAAAAACATAATACATCTTGTCCAGGTCTTGTTCGGTGATAGCCTCATCCCCGACCTTCGACTTTTCTTCGAAGTCGTCTTCGTCGGGTGGCATTCCCAGCCCTTTTCTGGGCACCTCGGGTACCTTGGGGACTTTAGGGAGGTAGACCGGATCGTTCCAGTCAGCCTCCAAGTAATTTTCATCTTTTAGTTTTCCATCAATTTTTTCATTCATACACATAGGATCAGGACCAAGGTCCTGATCCTTTCCGGAACTATCAAGACCTGCTATAGTCCCGATCGGCTCCGGTGGGAGCCTTTTGGGGAGGAAAAAACTTATTAATCCCGATCTGGTCCTCCACCAGGCCAGATCGGACATCGCCATCTTTATCAACAACGAGAACGTAAGTCGATAGCCTTTCCTTACGTCCTCTCCAGAACGACTCCATATTCAAATCATTCAAATCTTCGAATCCATTTTTTTATGGAATATCAGCACGGTGATATCCACGATCACCAAGTGATCCGGGCACGGGCACCATTGTGGTGGAGTCGAGTTCGAAATAGAAAGCATTAGCATCGATAACCTGACTACCACCATCGCGCCCAGCCTTCCAACTTTCGGAGGGGGTACTCCGCGGACCACCACTCGAGATCTGGTCCGATCGTCCGCTGCAAGCAGACGACCGGTCGTCATCAGAACCCACTTGGTACGATTGTTTAGTGTCCATCTCACCTTGTGTACCCGATGGAATGGGCTAGTTACACACTCGGTGGATCGGGATCGCAGATTGGATCGAAGCGGTCTTGAATATAGAAGACCGATCTGGGTAGGTATCTCTGGGGCGGAAATCTTCACCCCAGACACAAACAGACCAAAAACACTTCCAAGAGATAACTTCCAATAGGTCGATCGTCCAAACGATCAAGACCTGACCAATACGAAATAATAGAGGGTAGACCGACCGTTCCGGTCTAGCCCCTGACCAATACGAAATAAGACCGAAACCGGTCTAGTTTCCAACCAATATTAAAACAAGCCAATGTGTCCGCGTAAAGACCCAATATGCTCGTGAAACTCCACAAACGATATCTCCACGCCAAGACCAATCCAGTGAATAGCACGTTCCAAACGTACTTGAGTTGAGGTGTTGAGATCGCCAAATCGTACTCCCGTCGAGGGACTTCCGGTGGGCCAAAGTGCGCGTGCGGCGCGTCCAGACCGGGTATAATGGGCGAGAGGGGATAATTCGACCCTCTGCCCCCAAACACTCTGCGGCGGGCGGAGACGACTAGCGTACGAAAAGGGAAGAACGGCGACCCCTAGCTGTGGTGTGAACCAAGACCAAAGGATTTCTACTTAGAAAAATCCTGCAACCAAAAGACTTCTACTTGGAAAAACCACAACCAAAAGCCTCTTACTTGGAAAAACCACAACTAAAATACTACTACCCTATAGTCCCTAAATGTACCCACACAAAAATATGTAAAATACCCAAAGTCGGGTGACTCACCAAAACTTGCGTTCTTGACACTTCTTGAGTCTGATAGGCTGAAAAGCCCCCCTTGTTTAAACCAATCCGCAATTAGACCAAATGCCTTGACGAAACTTGACCAGAAGTGTGCCAAATTTTGGGCACGCTTCTCCACACCTACAGCTTCGCTGATTATGGAGGATGAAAGACTGATCGAAAGTCAACTACTGGTGGTTTAATTTTCGACGGCATGTATGTTCCGTGGCTATGCAAGAAACAAGGTGGCGTATCTTTGTCAACCATGGATGCAGCGTAATATTCTGCTTCCGTGGTTGACAAAGATACGCCACCTTGATTCGCTTGGATTTATAGAATTGATTGAAGAAGTGAAAGTCAAGAGCAAGATTCATATGCAACATACATGGATAAACAAGCAGCTAGTAAGATATTCAAGGGCGTAGAAACAAGCTCTATGATGAAGCAGGTTGACATTCGGGTGAAATTTATTGTTTCAAAGTTACAAGATGGACTCATTGAAGCTACTTACGTTTTGACTAAGGCCATTATAGCTGATGAACTTACCAAGGCTTTAGCAGCGCCTAGATTCAAAGAGCTACGCAGCGCGCTCGGGCTTCAAATTGTATGTTGTCCGAAATTCATATTGATGAGGAGTGTTAAAAGCACTCATAATACCGGTTTTTATTAAAGCCGGGTATGATTGATACTTTTATTAGTAGTAGCAATATCCATATCGTACTTATTAGTAAGAATCTCTATGTGTTTGTACTTATTCTGTGTACATATGTTTCGGGCACTAATAAATATTGTATAGCACACAACAGATAAAAGTTTACCATAGGTAAGACGATCCTTTTTAAAATCTAAAGACTGTTATTCGTAAGAAAGACTTTTAGTCGTACAAAAGACTTTTTCTCTCATAACATAACGACTTTTCAGGGCAACAACTGTTGACGAACGATTAAATTCATTGGACTTGGCTCTCACAGGCTTAATTAATGTAACCAAAATAGTTGATTTATCATTAGTGATTATGATTAAGGTAAAACTTGGTTTTTCTAAGAAACTAAAGAAGAAACAAAATCGATATCGTCGATATCGGTTGGCTTCGACCTAATCATCATGACGATAGTACTTCAGTGATGCAGTGATCGATGATTGGAGATCGTCGGTGACACACTCTTCCTCTGCGCCGCTATCTTCTAATAAACAACTTCGTCTTCCTCCTCGTTACTTCCGAGTTGAGCGAGTGATCGAAGCAATGCGAGATCGGGGAACTTCCTGAGATATGGGCAACCAAGTCCCTTGCGGCTATTTCAGGTATGTCTTGAGGGATGAGAGAATAATTAGCGTTAAGAGACATAATCATCTCTAAACATTGAACCCAAACGCCTTCTTTTACCAGTGATGATAAGTGAGGCCATATTGAAGTCGCGCTTAATTTCCGCCGCCGCCGCTGGATGTCCAAGTACTACCTGGTCAACTTTTGGCAAGATTGGATAGTTAGATCATTCTGTAGATCTCCAGTAAAGAATAATATTACTGAACAGAAGGTCTTTGAAGCTGACTCTCTCGTACCAAAGGTAGGTTTCAAGTTCCTTCCACATTGCCTGCTCTGACTGTTTGAATCTTCATCTTCTTCCTCATCATCGCTTAGGTAGTCACCCATATCTAGTGTCCATTTGAAAATTACTGCTCGCTTTCCTTTGCTTAGTTGTGTAACAACGTCGTCGGTTTTTATCTTCTTCTTGGAAGGTTCACCAGTGAGTTGACTTTTGCTTATTGTCGAATCCGCAATGACGAAGTCCTCGGCTGTAGCCTGCGATTATCTTGACGCCCTATTTCCTGGTGGACATGATTCTTGATCTTGTTCGTCTCCTGTGAGCTCATCATTTTCCTCAGATACGGTAGATTTCTTGTGTACGGGAATAGAAAAGCTGTCATGTCAAAGAGAACACTTTTTCGCTGATCATCCGCTTGATTGTTGAAGAAACGCGAATCGAAGGCGTCGGTAAGCATAATCCTCGTATCTTGGGCAGCTTGGGTGATTAGGTTGTGTTCGATGAAAATGATTTTGTTCTGAATACTATTTTCGTCACCCCCGTTACCGATGTTGTCTTTTTCTGCTTGATTCTTGATAATCGGGTCCAGTTTTCCTCTAACATTTTGGCCGACGAGAACACCTTAATTTTTTATGTTGCCTAACGTGGCAAGCGCTTGAACATTAACAGGATATTTTACTGCCTGACAAGCAACTATCAAGTCCTCCACTGGTTTCATCAAAGTGTAGATCTGCAAAATCACATCGCGATGGGGTTCCAAAGGAAACGCCATTTGCGTTTGGTACAGTAGGACTCGCAAAATCAGTCCCATAGTTGAATTACGCACTCAAGCAGTTTAAAAAGTACTTGTCCAAGGTCGAGGAACATCATTTGGGACCGCCAAGATACATCCAAATTCCTCAAGCTGTGTGTCTTGGAACTTTGTTATCTCCGGATCCGACTTGTGAAATGTCTCCATAACTTTCTTGACTTTCGTGATCAGATCTATGGCTGGTATGTTCTTGCTAATATCACTGTTCAACCGATGCTCCAAAAGCTTCGACAAACGCTCGGTTTGATAAATATGGTATGCACCAGTCCCACGGGTATTCGTCGCCCAGGAGAACTTTCAGCGCCCGTCGAATGTCTGCCCCGCTGTCTGACGAAGAACCATAACGATCTTCATACAGATTGAGTCCGTATTCCTCAAGAACTTGCACTCTCCAAAACTTAACTGTTTCAGAAAGATCCGACATTATAGACCAGCAAGTCTTTGTTTGGACGAAAACGTTTAAAGGCGAGTAAATTGGATTTGAGGCGAAATTCTTATCGACGAAGAAACCATGACACCAAGATATTTTTCCTTGGAGATTTTAGACTTTCATTAATCCATGTTAAGATGAAAGATATACTCTTTTGCTTTATCCTTGCTTTCTTTAATGTATTACAGGAATGTGTCCTTTATTACAGAGTAAAGCTCAATGACGTGGCACACGTTTGGAATTCATGTCCTCGGGAAGTTCCGGATTACCGCGGAAGGTATGCTTTACTTCATCTTTATTTATCCGCCTGAAGGGTACAAAGCTCAAAATGCACTGAGACTTTGTTTAGGCCAAGCTCCAATATCGATTGGAAGTCATCTGGTAGTGCTGCAGCGAGCGAAAACTTTCAAGAACCTTGTGGTTTATTCTTCTTCTCCATCATCAAATGCGTCCTTTCACATGTAATACCGTTCTTGTCTTGCAGATGCTTCGTCGCGTTGCTGGTTTTTGTCCCTTTTAATAATATTAATGTATTCTCTTTTTATCAATTTCGCTGACGCCAAAAAGAATCATTCCGACCTATACGCACCTGCCACGGTCCCATCACTATAAACACGACCGCCATAGTGTGAATTTTGCTAAAATATTTACCGCTTTCCACCTCCGTTCCGTTAGACCTCCGGCATATTGTACCAGATGATGGTAGTGGAGCTATCCATGTTTCAACTCAGCGCTAACTTTCAACTTGGAAAAGAAGGTACCGGAGGAATCCCACCAAGTGTATCCTTTTGTAGATGAAAATTAGATAGTAAGATGATCAATGATGAGACGAGGGGGTTGGAGGGATTGTCAGTCGTCGGGGCTGATCGCGAAAGATACAAAAAGAAAAGGAACGACTACGAATCTTGGATATTGCAAGCCACCCAATGCACCTAGTCATCACAATCAAGCTCTTTGATGACGAACAGGAGGGTAAAATTCGAGAAAGCTCGAATTTGAGTTTTTACCGAGCTCGAATATAAGCGCTTTACAGGAGTGTAGACCATACTTAATATTAGGGGTTGTTCACTCTTCCCTCCTCCCAATTCCCTCCATATCCTATCCCCTACAACTTATCCATCCTCCATCATATCCGCGCGCTTCTCTTACTTCTCACATCTGCTGTTTCCTTTACACCTCTTCTTCTATTACCTCCTCGTCCATTACAATCTTTTCCAGATTCTCGTCCATTTCACCAACCACCACCAAAGCACCACTGCCGCTGTCTTCCTCCAGTACGATGATGCATTTTGTAATGGGAAAAGGAGTAAGAACGGGACAACAACAAAAGGGAGATCCAATGTGCAAGAAGGAGGAGGAAAGAAGACGAGAAAAAGAGATACGCCATTCCAATAATGTAAGAGCCATGACTTTCTTTATGGCCTGGCCATAAGCGAGCGGTGTCCAGTAACCAAGGTAGTGGTATTTGTTAGATGTCAGTTCTGTCACTTCTTCGGTAGGGAAGGCTGTAACCCTACAGAAGATGGCAACAGCAAAGAGCGCGCCAAGAGATCAACAAACAAGTTCTTCTGAATGTCTTTTCTGACAGAAAACTACAAGCAGAACCTGGAGACTCAGCATGAGAGTCGATGGTCTGAATATCAGACCTGATCAAACGCGAATAAGAGAGTATATTTCGCTAGAGTCTATATCCACTTTGCGGAGACTCTGCCATCCCATTTTGAGATAGAGAGATCAAAACCATCTATCATCCAAGTAAAAAGGGAGATTGTCGATACCATTATCGCAGAGTTGTTGTTCGATGTAGAGGAAGAAGCGGGATCGGAAGACGAAGACAGAACCTCTGCCTCATTCTCTAGAGACAATGACGGGAACGAGAGTGAAGTTGCGGGATCTAGACAAGGAATCGAGGCTGCTCAGGCTGCTGTAGGGCCACCATCAGCTGCTAAGATGCGGGTGCTTTCACTATTTCATGGTTGGGGTGAAGAGAACTTCCAAGGTAGTTTCTACCAAGTGTCTGTCAGCAACGAGCTCCAGAAGAAGCTTATTGTTCGACATGCGAGTGTGGGAATCTATTTTAGGCAAACCGAGAGCTTGCTGAAGCACTAAAGAGAAGTAACCGGCGTCGCTAGCGTCGGTTTTCCAAACAAGTTCAAGGTTTCAAGGGTGATACGGTTTACTGTGGCAGAAAATCTCACAATGATATCTGACGTTCTTAATCATGTGTGGGCATTTTCAATAGCCCTAGATTCGTCTACCCACCACTCAACCTCATAACTTGATGTCAGGGTACGGTTTGCCCTGAAAGGAGAGCTGCACAACTTTCATTGGTCGCTCTGCCACTCTTTGAGAGGCACTCTGGGGAAGAGATGTATAGAGTTCTAGTAAAGATGATGTATTCTATTTTCCCTACTTGGTCCTCGCGGATGATTGGAGTGGCCACTGACGGGGCTAGAAATATTTCTGGCCGCATCCGTGGCCTTGCAAGCAGGATCGAGAGAGACGTAGAAGCTGGCTTGGTTCGCGTTTGGTGTGGAGCCCAACAGCCTTATTTGGTGATGAAACGGCTCTTCACGGCCTTGATTGAGGGTCAGTTTCCGACAAATTTGACTGCACTAATTGTCTACCTTCGCCGGAAGCGGACTTTGATCAAACGATGAAGACAAAATGCCATAACCTGAGCTCTACTAGATGGCTCTCTATGGGACGGACGGCAAAGTGGTTCTGAAAGCACAGTCAGCCTGTTCTTCCGTACCTCACATAAAAGAAGGCATCTTGCAGTCCATCACTGAGCTGGAGGATTGTCACTCATTGTGTCAATGATTTGATGAGAATAGTCTATATCACCTTCAGGAAGCTGCAAGGAATGAAAAATCTTGTTAGTGAGCAAACAGAAGAGCTGCAAGATCTAGCGTCCTCTATCGTGCGCTAGGGAGAACATGAATATACGAACGATACCTCGGATGACGCGTCTGCTGAGGAGGCTAGTGCAATCATGGACGGAATGGGAGAGAATAACTATGTAGTCTATGGACGGTACAAATCGCGGCTATCTTCGACTCGGAAATTTGTTGAAGATCAGGGAACTTTCGTGGCCGATGCTCTAAATGATGTGGATATTCAAGATGATGATGGGGACGCGGAGTGCAGGCGAACATCAATCGCCGTAGGCAAATGATGACAATGGGTGCTGATCAGATACATTCCATCGTGGCTGAAAATTTTATCGGAAATAAGCGCTTATCTCCTGTTCTTCTTCAGGCCTTAGTGCTCCAACGCCCTTCCGAGTTCAATCTGACTCTTATGAAATACAAGGAGAGGTTTCAAAGCTTAGAACTTGGATCATTCTTAGAAAAGGTGGAGGCAGGTTTCAGAAAGCTCAAACTGGTAGAAGATACAGAGGATGAGGTTGAACGCGGGCTAAGGAGATTGAAGAGAAATTGAGAAAGAAGTGAAAAAAAGCGGTGATACAGGTGCAGCTACAGACAGTGGTGGCTATCAATTCTCCTTCAAAGAGAGCTGGGCTACCCGTTGCCTTAACACCAGATTTCCGTCCCTCACTGACTTTGCTGGGGGCTTGGCAAGTGTCTTTCCAGGCACTTCTACAGTTGAGTCAGACTTCTCAATCATCAAGTAGGAAAAGGATGACAATCGTACTGGCTTGACAGAATTTTCTTTGGAAGGTGTTCTCCAGGTAAAGAAAGCTCAGAGATGTGGTGGAGTCCAGTTCAAAATCGAACACCGAAGTGTCCGGAACTAGACCACCATCGTGCCCAGCTGACCAAATTACGGGGGGGGGGGGTACCCCGCGAACCTTCGCCTGGGTGACCGATCGGCACTGCAGGACTCCGAGTCCGATTTGTCTTCTGTCTCACCTTGTGTACCCATTGGTGCTCGTGGCTACACACTCGGTAGACCGTCGCTTAGTGAGGACCTTGGCAGGTACTGATATGGGTGTACCGCTTCTGGGGTACTTGATCCAAAAACCAACGAAAAGATAATCCAATGTAGATGATCTGTAAATGGAGCGGAAATCGTCACTCCAAATGCGGGTAAAATCTGGCACTTGACTACACGCAGCAGTAAGTAATCCAGACAATAGAAGTTCTGGGTCTTGAATGCAAAAGCAGTGATTAACCCAGCCAATAAATTCTTGGGACTTGACTGCAGATCGCAGTGAGTAACCCAGCTAAGAAAAACACGTTCCAAACGTGGCAGGAGTTGAGGGATGAGTGAACGTAATGGGATCTTCCCGACGTGGGACTTCCGGTGGAGCTCTGCCCTGGACGGAATTAAATGAGCAAGAGGGGACCGTGTTAGCCCTCTTCTCCCAATGACTCCTACGGAGCGGTGACTTATGCAACCCAATGTAATACGAACACTATATTATATAACCAATTAAAATCCAATACTACATGCAAACCGTGTGCCTTACCTCAAATATGCGTACAGAACACTCCAAGCACACGATTGACCGAAAAAACTGCATCCTTTTAGCCAACCCGATCGATCCGCCTTGCAACTGGTAGACTGGTACATGCTAGTCAAACTTTTTCAATAGCACTTCACCACAGCCGTCCCTGAGTCTGGTCGCAGCCGCGCAACGGTAGCGGCCCGATCTGACAAACAGTATTCAATTCCATGCATCCCTCTGTGTCCAATGCACCAGGTAAATCCACTTGATCTCCGATCGCCACATTTTCTCTAACATTTATCTTCTTAGGCGATCGGTGCCCGAACTCTCCGCATATTCCAACTTCTGACCGATCTGACCATTCCGACGACTCGGGCGACACTCAAATTTTCAGCGTACAAGATGAGCGCCAAGTCGAGGTCGATCGGTCCCAAAAAAATACGATGAACTCCGAGAAGAGTTGAGAGATGAGCGTGAAAAGCAGATCGTGACCAACGCCGCGTTCCAGAAAATGCGTCGGGACACAGAACGGTTCTCCAAGCAGATCGACGCCATACAAGCTGATCGACGCCATACAAGCTGACCTCTCAGACTTGATGGCCGAGATTAAACATTTCTAGACCTTGGATCCGAAACAAAATCGACCAGGTACGTCAATCCACCGTTAAATCCACTTTAGATCGATCCTCACTTCCTTCTGTATGTAGATCCACTACCGATCAACGTCTTTCCAACCGTGCAGACACTGGTTGATGCCGCTCGGCAGGTGCACAGCCACTTCCATATGCTTCGACCGGTGTTGGAAGGGCTGATCGGCACTTGTCACGGCATGCGTCGTTTCAAGATCAACCGATCACATCTCCAAGAGCAGCTCGCAGTGGTCGTTCGACAAAGCTCGGAGCATCAGGCTGACCGATCGGTTTTATATTCCCAGCGGATCGAGTAGGATCGACAGATCGCCGAGCTAAAGCTCACGATCGACGATCACTCCTAGAAAACTGATGCCTTCCACGATCGGCTCGGCACTTGGTACCAAGAATCGAATCTACTCTGGGGTTTTGTCCACCAGTTCCACGATGAGCTAGCTACGTGTCTGTCCAGTTCGGCGGTCGCTAGCTCCATTCCTTGCAAAGCATCCTCGAGCACCCTCGCGGACCTGCGGTCCTATTTTGCAGGCAGTATTTCCCTACAAAATTCGGGCGGAAATTCTCGCCATTCATTGGCTGAAATTCCGCCCCCAAAATTCGCACGCACAACAAGAAACGCTAAGGCGCAGCGAAAGGCGCGGGGCATAGCGGCCGATCAGGACTACGAAGAGAAGCCAGCAGCACCGAGGCAGAAGAAAGCCAATACACCGGCAAAGCTTCTGCGCGCAACGGCGGATTCATCCAAGTCAATTCAAGCTACAAAAAATCAAGCGCCCTTGGCCCCAACTATTGGACAGCCCAAGTCATGATTCACCTTTCCTGGGGCGGGTTCTGAGGGTGGATCTACGGATTCAGTTGAGCTAGCTTCTGCTCTATCGCTATCCTGATCCACCCAGCGTCGTCGATCTGCTGCAGCAGTTGAAGCGTCAACGCCAGGAGCAGATTAAGTGGTGCACCCGAAGGGTGACAGCGTCCAAGAACCATCGAAACCTGCTGGTGAGGCGTCCAAACCGACTCTTCTGCCCGGAACTTCTGGTCTCTATCGTCATACATCGTTGGAGGCATTGAAGGTTGACGTGCCCCTCCCTCCTTCAGGTCTGGATGCTGCCGAACCTTGGTCTCCGGGGCAGATAGATATGGTGCGGCGATCTGTTCCGATCAAGCAACATCTGGCTCGCACTTTTATACGTCCGGACTACTGGTTTTTCCCGCTGGCGGTTAGTCATCCGGGTGCAACCGAGTGGCGACCCGATCTTATCACCGGATCGCAGATCGCCCGTATGTATGACGCCAAGCCGTGGGAAGTTTTGCTTGGCCCCGACCTGAACGCCATGTTCACACCAAATCCGTGGATCACCTGCGGTGAAGCGGACTCAAGAATTTTGGTCGCTTTGCGTCAGCAGCACACCGATCGGCTTGTCGGCAATCGGATTGGTGGAAATCAAGGAGGCTTTTGTGCCAATCGTGTGCGAGAGGTGTCAAGAACACGGATTTTGGTAAGTCACATGATATTGCGTGTACTTACATATTTTCATGTGTGTACATATTGGGGACCATAGGGAGATAGTTTTGGTTAGTCGTTAATTTTCAGCCTTGAACAATCAACGAGAAGTCGTTTCGTCGCTTTGTACATCAGTCGCCTCTGGAAGCCGCAGTGTTTGGAAGCAGAGGGTCGGGTCGAGCAGTACCTTTCAGCTTATTATACCCGGCCGGGACGCGTTACAGGCGCACTTGGCCCGCCGGAAGTCCCTCGACGGGAGTACACATTGGTCGGCTTTTCAAGCGCAAGTTGCACACGTTGGAACGTGTTATCAAGTTATTGGATTATTTCGTGGAGGTATCTTTCGTGGAGTATATCACGTTCTTATTGGATCTCTATATTGGAGTATTGGACTTTTATTCTAGTATTGGTTGGGCTCTACGATCGATTGAGCGATCTGCCCTTTTAATTATATTTACTTGGAGTATAACGGGTCTGTCCGTACCCAGGGTGAAGAGTTCCGCCCAGGGTACACTACCCAGCACGGTCTCCCACATTTAGACCCCAAATCAATTTATAGCACCGATCCACCGAGTGTGTTACCAGCCCATTCCATCGGGTACACAAGGTGAGATGACAAACGAATCGGACCAGGCGTCCTATGCTGATGATCGTTCTTCTGTTAGCAGCAGACGATCAGATCGGATCGTAAGCGAAGGTTCGCGGGGTTCCCCCCCCCCGAAAGTTGGACGTCCGGGCACGATGGTGGTCAGGTTCTCGACACTACGGTGTTCGATTTTGAACTTGACTCCACCACAATGGTGCGCGTGCCCGGATCACTTGGTGATCGTGGATATCACCGAGATGATATCTCGCGAAGAATCGACTATAATGAATTAAATGTGGAATCGTTCTGGAGTGGACATAAGGAACGGCTATCGCCTTATGTTCTCGTTGTCGAAAAAGATGGATATGTCCGATCTGGCCGGCTGGAGGACCAGATCGGGATTAATAAGTTTTTTCCTCCTCATAAGGCTCCCACCGGAGCCGATCGGGACAAGTCTTGCTATAGTTCCGGAAAGGATCAGGACTTTTGTACTGATCCTATGCATTTAAATGGATGTTTTGATGAAAAGAAAATTAAAGATGAAAACGACTTGGAGGCCGATCGGAACGATCCGATCCATTTTCCCAAGGTCCCAAACAGAGGCTCAGAATGCCGTCCGAGGAAGACGACTTGGAAGAAAAGTCGCAGGTCGGTGATGGGGTTATCAAGGAAGAAGATCTGACCAGGATGTATTACATCCACGAGTTAAAGCGATTTACTCGCGAAGACCAGGTCATGCGGATTTTAAACCTCCAGATCCCCGATCGCCTTCGCGGACCCACCATCGAGCCGATCCAGAGCGATCGGTCTTTGGTATTGGTGAAGAACCTGCTGGCGATGTTTGCTGAGGTCGGCATAAAAGTGCATAACCTCACCAACGTGCAGAAACTATTTAAGATGGACACTTGAAAGTTGGAGATGTCGATGCCGACCCCCCATGATCATTTGGTGCCGTTGGTGGGGGCGGTTAGCCGCCCAACTCCCACCTTGGCATTGAAGGCCGCTGAAGTCACGGCAGCATACGATGATGTGTGCTCCGACGATAAGTCGTTGTATCAGTCTACGCCTGCCTCTAATAGCTCATCGGAGTTGGAGGTCGGTGTTGAGCGGATGACCATGGGGGCGGACCATACCCCCATGGGATCATAAAAAGGGGATGCGGCAGCAAGGGGCTGCACGCCGGTCGGGGCCCCAGGAGCCCCCACAGGTTTCAGTACCTCCAAAGGAGGATACCAACACGCTGTCAATGACCAAAGCTAACGTCCAAGCCATGTTTGAGGCAATGATGAAGCGTTTCATGGGAGACCGATGCCGATCGCCTCCGCGCCCGCATGCCCAGGACCGATCTCCCGGCAAAATCAATACTTGCCGGGATGTCGATATGGAGTCAGTGGCATCAACGGAAAAGGCTATCCGAGGTGGAAAACCAGCTGGCAGAGGAAGACGCAAGCCGCAGCCAGCCCGACCGCGCCGATCAAGCACGAATAGTGATTTCGACATGGAGTCGATAGGCGATCCGGATGACCACTATGGGTCAGACGGTGCAGGGGCGGGCAGAACGCGCAGGAATAACCTAGCCTCTACAACCGCTTTTGATTGTGGATCTACTGCGATCTCACGCATTCGCATGGCTGCGACCACGGATCTCAAGGACTTTACTGGCAAGGACGCCGACGAGGAGCAAGCCAGATCGTGGTTTGGTCGGGTCAAGTCTGCTTTCTTACTGTATCAGAAACCAAAAAAACGAACGGTGTTTGATCTTCAGGGATCTGCTAAAGGACCGGCTGCAAACTGGATCCAACAGTTGGGTCGGGATGTCCGATCTGACTGGGATCTGCTATGTTCAGAATTTGAGTGGCAGTACTGCAACTCCGGATTCTCTACCGCCCGCAAATACCACCATATGCAGAAGCGGGGCGACGAGACGCCGATCAAGTACTTGCACCACTTTAACGTAGCTGCAATTCGCGCCGGGATAGTGATCAAGGAAGGCAACCCGCCGACCGGTGCCGCTATGGAGCACGTGGGTCACTACATCAGTACCCTTGATGACCAAGAGCTGGCAGATCAGCTCAATCTGCTGCGCCTCAAAGATGTGGGGGAAGTGGAGCAGACGTTGACGACGCTGCAACACTCACGCAGCATGAGGGCGAAGGTCGCCGTTGGATCGGGTCGCTACAGATCGAAGACCCAGACCGACCCTGTGAAGAGGCCCCTAACCAGATCGGCCCGCGCTGCTAAGGCGATTGTGACTGAAGACAGCACTGGTTCAGAAGAGGAAAGTAGCGGCCTGTCCAGTCGGGAGTCAGATGAGGACCATTATCGCCACGTTTTCATCACGGAACCTTCCCCAAGAACCAGATCGACGCCTAACCAGGCAGATCGGAAGGGCAGGAGTGGGAACAAGTCCGACCCGGACCAACCTCGCAAGAAGTGTTCTCACTGCGGGTCAAGCAAGAATGATGGTGGGGAATGCTGGAAGAAGTTAATATGCAAGAAGTGCGAAAGACGCGGCCACCCCACCGATCACTGCCTCTTCGTGTGCAAGTCATGTGGAGAGATCCACGAGGCCGGCCAGTGCAAGATCGAAGAGTTCTTCAATCTGATGCGCAAGTGGTATGTGCCGGGTAAGCACGCGGGGATGCTCCCATCGGACGTGGAAAAGATGTTAAACTAGAACGCTCGCCAGGTTGGAAGCTGGATCGATCCGAGCGATCTACGTTTGGCATCTATGAATATGTCGGCAAGGAAAATAAAACCGACAATACATGTTCTATTCTCAATTGCGTCGATCGGGATCATCCGGTCTACAATCTCACGACTGATGAATATTCCCGATCGAAGGTGGTCATGCAGTTGGATTTGCTGCCGGGGGAGTCTCGCGGATACTGGAAGTATCACGCTCCCGATAAATGGTTTAAGCAGGCGAAAGCCTGTGGTAAGATTAACAACCAGAAGGCAACGATGTTGTTCGACTCTGGGGAAGAAGTCTCGATTATCGACTCCGCCTTTGCTCGTAAGGTCGGATGTCGTATAGACGATACCCAGAGACAAGAATGCGTCGGAATCGGTGAAAACTGAACGAAGTTTTCACTTACATGAACGAAGGAAAGACGCGCGCGAAAATCACCCATCGGGTTCGTTGCTCTACGTCTTCAGCGCTTGGGTCTGCAAGCTGGCCGGTCTGTAACGGGGTTACATTCGAGTTACATTTAGTGTTGGTGTACATGAGTACACCACGGTTGAGGTCAGTATTGACCGGTTTGAAAGGTTTTGAACCTTAGGTTATTTTAACCAATCAGGGCAGGTGCCCTTGGTATGGTGGTGTGTCAGCCATCCACGTGTCAGTACACAGGTGTGTACACTATATTTTAGCTAGGTACGAATTAGGAATATTCTACTTAGTATTACATATAGTTTATATTAGTTTAAATTAATTTAGGCTAATTACATATTAAATATATTCAGTTTACATTTCACTCTAAAGTGCAGCCGCGCGACCTCGACCGGTCGCGCGTGCAGTGAGTGTAGTAGGTAAGAGGGATTCCTCCCTTTACCTACATCCCGTAAAGGGAATACAGCCGTTAGGGGCTAACTAGTAAACCAACCCGGTAATCTTGGCCCCGAGTAGGATACCTCTCCTACTAAGCCCTTTACAAGGGCGTATCGGCTAAGTAGCGGTATCTACCGCTTTAAGGAAGAGTCTTCCTCTGTGCGCTAGTCGCACCGTGCGTATACGAACCGGCTACATCTGGTAGCACTTGTAGTCAATCCAACACCTGTGTTGGTAGACTAAGGCATCCTCTGCAAAGCATGAATCAGGACGATTGGGATAGTTTGACCCTCGTCCATCAGGAAGCCTTTAAAAGGCTGTTACCCTTACTGGGTGACAAGGGTATGCAGCTCCTAGTGGAGAAGGGCCTTGAGGCCGTAAAGGCAAGGGTCAATGCCCTCATCGCTCATGAGGCGAGTTTTGGTGGAGGCCGTTCCACGGGGGTGCGCCCTCTATTATCGTTCAAAATAAAGGAGTTCACCGGGGAGAAGGGTGACAACCTTTACGTGTGGTTGCGAGAGGTCGAAACGGCCTTCGCCACAGCGAATGTGATCGCTTATCACTTGCAAGTGGGACTTGCATTGACCCATCTTACGGGCAAAGCCCGTACATGGGCGTTTACGTGTTCGGAGTCAGTCACGGACGTGTTCCCAACATGGAAGGTCCTTAAGCAGAAGCTCATGGACATGTACGCAACGCCTGATCTGGTTTTCCAGAATCAACTGGCGTTCCTGAGGTGCCGTTAAGGCACTAAGGACCTGGAGATTTATATCCAGGAGCTTAAGACCCTGTTGGCAGGGATGTACGCGAAAGCGTATTCGTACGAGGTGTCCATCCCCGTCTTCATGGGAGGCCTGAAAGAATAGCCAGCACGTTCGGAGCCTTTCCGATGCCGACCCCAATCCCTGGAGGAGGCATTTAAGATGGCGTTTAACGCCGAGAGGAACTTCCGTTCCTCTAAGGTGGGTCTCGAACCCATGGACATGAGTCAGGTTGAAGCCGAGGAGAAACCTCCTGCTAAGAGTCACACTGACTCTTTTTCGAAGAGCTTCGAGGCGGAGCTCTTAGCTATGCTGCAGCGACCGGGGCCGCTGAGGTGCTTCCTGTGTGGAAGCACGGATCATATTTGGAACAGATGTCCGAAAAATCCCAGGCGAGGCACTCGTTACAAGGGACCAAGGGTGGGGAAAACGCCCTTGCCCAAGCCGTCGGGAAACGACGGCTCCCAGTAGGTGCGGGGCGCCCTACTGGGGGACCCCTCAGTGCTGTTAAGCCCAGAGTAGGGGAAGACAGCACAAAGCCCCGAGGGAAGCAGTGTTTTCTAGCACTGAGTTGGTGTACCAGCCAGGTTTTCTGGTAGTCCTTGCGGACTGGAAAGGCTTTGATAAGCCTTGGAGAGTCTTGATAGACTCTGGAGCGTCTGACAATTATGTCAGACGGGCTTCTGCTGAGAAGAGTCGGCTGTATGCTGAGATCCTAGAGGCACGTTCTCGTGATGTTGTCACGGTCCGTCTTGCGACGGGTGTACAGGTTTCTGTACCCAACGTCTCGATTGACCTTAAGCTGAAGTTTGCAGACGTCGACAGCTTAGAACGTTGCGTAGTCCTGGATTTGGACTCTAGTTATGACCTCATTATGGGCATGAAGTGGCTGAAACTCCACGAGACATGGATAGACTGGAAGTCTAAATCCATTGGTTCAACGCACCCGCGGTCGGGTGAAGCATTGGCGAGTCATGAACCCACCTTTGCTCGATCGCAAAAGCGATTCTGGCGTGAGATGCCAGAGATTGGGATGTCTGAAATGATCAGTCCCAATGAGGTCATGTAAGTGTTCCTTGACGAGGGGGATTCGGCGGTTAATACCCACGCCGATATAGGATAGACTGGTGAGTCGCCAGTGGTAGAGGTGGACTCCTCTGAGGTCAAGCGAGAGGCGCTTCCTAGAGAAGAGACACAAAGCTCGTCTCTTCTGCAGGTCGGAACGTATTCCGACCACGCCGTGTCCGGCGAACAAGTTGCAACTCCAGTGGTAGGGGTAGAGACTCCTGTGGTTAAGCGCGAGGCGCTTCCAAGCGAAGAGACCCGAAGTTTGTCTCTTTCGCACGTCGGAAATGATTCCGACTACGCCGTTATAGGTGAGACCGGCGAGTCACCGGTGGTAGAGGTAGAGAACTCTGTGGATAGGCGCGTGGCGCTTCCAATAGATGGGGCAATTGACTCCCCCATCTGGGTCTCGGGATGAGTCCCGAGGGCAGTAGTCAGCAGTCCTACAGGATGCTGAATAGTGTGACAGGTGTTGTCACAGAAGGCGTAAGCCTGGAACTGTTTCCTGGGGTAGGCGAACTGTTGTCGTTGGAGGATATGTCCTTCAACGAATTTGAAACTGCTTTGAAAGCAGATGAAATCGACGAGGCTGTCGTATTACGTCCGGAAGAGGAGTTGAACTCCTCATCCACGATGGACGAGTCAGTTTTGGTGCAAACCAAACAGGCATTGAATGCCCGAAGCGGCCTCAAGATCCTTGCGGATCCTAAGGACCCTTACCATTCCTTAATTAAATAATTCGGAGATGTCATTAGTGAAAACCCGCCGATGGGGTTACCACCGGATCGGGGAGCCCGACATGAAATTGACTTGGTTCCTGGAACCAAATACTGCGTCACTAGGCAGTGGCCTCTCCCAAAGGAGCAATGCGACGTCATCGACGCATTCTTCAATGGGAAAGAAGATGCAGTGATGGTACTGGAGAGCAAGTCTCCCCACTCATCTCCCACTTTTTGTGTTCTTAAACCGAACGAAAAGTGGCGCATTGTTCATGCGTACAACAAGCTGAATGCAGCTACTGTACCCGTGCAGACTCCGATTCCTCGGAAGGATGTCCTCCAGAACAATATGGCGGGCTGTACTGTATACAGTGCCTTAGATCTGGTGGACGGATATTATCAGGTGCTCATGCAAGCATTCGATATTCCGCTTACAGCGGTCAGCACGCCTAGTGGCATGCTGTGGGAGTGGCTAGTTATACCACAGGGCTTTCGAATGCACCAGCGACTTTCAATCGCTTGGTGACTCAACTCTTCCGCCCTCATAGAAAGTACGCTCAGACGTACTTCGACGATATATTCGTTCATAGTCGTGCGGAAGGCGACTCGTCTGATGTTCATACGCACCTTATACACCTTCGAGCTGTGCTGGAATGTATGCGAGAGCATAAGTTATATGCGAACGCATCCAAATGTATATTTGGTACTGAGGAAATTCCTTTCCTCGGATGCTTCATCGGTAAGGATGGAGTGCGGGAGGATAACGCGAAGGTGAAAGCCATTGTGGAGTGGCCTTCGCCTGTAAATCTTAGAGATTTATGGAAGTGGCTTGAATTTGCCAACTATCTCCACAATTACACCGAGAACTACGCTGAAATGGCGAAGCCATTAACTGACCTTCTTAAGAAGGATGTTTATTGGTGTTGGGAAACCAAACACCAAAACGCTTTTGAAGCGGTAAAGGGGAGCTTGTTAAAAGCTCCCGTTCTTGCTCTCCCAGATTCTGGGAAACCATTTAGTGTCGTATGCGACGCCTCCGATTTCGCAATCGGATGTGCTTTGTTACAAGCAGACGATGCAGAAAGGAAACGCGTAATTGCGTTTGAGTCGAGGCAGCTTAAAGCTGCGGAACGGAGTTATCTCGTTCATGACAAGGAGCTACTTGCAATGAAGTATGCTCTTGTCAAATTTAGGGTTCACCTACTCGGCTCAAAGCCGTTCGTGGTTTATACTTACCACGCGTCCTTACGTACAGCGAAAAAGTCGGCTCACCTCTTGCAACGGATGGCCCGTTGGCTCTCCTTCTTTGCGGAGTACAACTTTGAGGTTAAGTATATACCTGGCAAGCAGAACGTGCTTGCAGACGCGTTGTCGCGTAGTCCCGATTACGAGCTCGCTCACGCGACATTTGTCAACACATCTGTGGTGGATCTCATACGCCAGGCGTATGAGAAAGACCCACAGTGTGCGGTGCTAATCAGCGCGTTAGGTGAAAAGGGTCTTGGCTCGTCTGAGCCAACCCTGTCAAGCCAAGCTAAAGCTCGTTTACACCGTTACAGGTACTGTGACGGTCCGCTATTTTATAGCACGAGCGCGGAGGACACTCCGCGGGTGGTAGTTCCTCATGATGAGGAACTGAAGTATAGAGTCCTCTTTGAGGCACACTACTCCCTTACCGGGGGTCATTTAGGTCGGGATAAGACCTACAGCGCTTTAAGAGCTTTGTATTGGTGGACCAACATGTCTAATTGGGTCGGTGCGTATATACGCGCCTGTGAGACATGTCAGAGGGTTAAACCCTCTGCAAGTTCAGCTGCGCCTTTGGCGGTCTTATCGGTTCCAACGGAGTGTTGGAAATTCATTAGCATGGATTTTATCTTCGGTTTTCCGAAGGATAAGGCCGGAAACACCGGCAAATTGGTCTTTGTAGACCGATTGAACAAGATGGCTCACCTGGCGGCGGTACCAGAGTCTATAGATGGACAAGGAACAGCGAAAGTGTTCTTAGACCGTGTCTTTCGACAGCATGGTCTACCCGATTCCGTTGTGTCGGATCGGGATCCCCGTTTTACGGGACAATTCTGGGGAGCGTTGTTTAAGGTGCTAGGCACCAAGCTCCTCATGTCCACTGCGGATCATCCGCAGACGGACGGTCAGACGGAACGCGTTAATCGCGTTGTGGAGGATATTCTCCGGAGTTTATGTCCGGATTCTCCAACGAGTTGGAGTGAGATGCTTCCGATGGTTGAATTTGCTATCAACAATTCGGTACATGCATCTACGGGGTTTACCCCGTTTTACGTGAACGGATTAGTGAATCCGAGGGTTCCGTTGACGCCACGCGTGTGTGGCCCAGGGCTTGAGGGGGGGGGGTTCCCCGATGTCAGCCCTGTATCTGTGCGAAAGCACATCGATAAGTTTTTATCGACGCGCCTTAGTGTCTTACGACACGTCTGCGATGCCATGGAGGAAAGCCAAGACAGGAAGAAGGAGCAAGCTGACCGCAAGGGACGGCGTAACGAAAAAGTATACAAAGTAGGAGAAAGTGTTTTATTAAACGCTAAAAATCTTCCTACATATGCAGTTTCCAACGTGTTGAGGAATAAACTGCGCCCCAGGTTTGTGGGGCCCTTTAAGGTACTAGCCCGAAAGGGCTTGTCGTATACCTTAGACATCCCGAAGGCGATGCGTACGCATCCAACCTTCTATGTGGGTATGCTTAAGCCATACCAGAACCCTGAGGCGGGTCCCCTCTCGGAGGAGGGTGAGAAACCGGATAGCCGAAAGGCGCAACAGGTCGGAACATCTCCGACAGGGTTGAAATACGACCCTGAAGCTCCGCAACGGTCGTCTCGAGAGAGTCAACCCGCCCCTCGATGCGTTCATTCGCACTCCCCTCGTTGCGGAGTACCTCCTGAGCATCTTGGATGCGACGGCTGTTCCCATCACAGCGCTCGTGGAAGTCACGCCGCAATAGCGCGACCCCCTCCTCCAGTGCTCGATACGGAGGGTACTCCACATTACCATGTGGAACGCCTGATGGCACGACGCCATCACCAGGGTGAGACCCAGTACCTGGTGAAGTGGAAAGGGTATCCACATTCCCAGAACTCGTGGGAGTATGAGACTCCCCTGCGGCAGGATTGCCGTGACGTCGTTGACGCTTTTGAGCGGGAGAATCCCACTGAGAGTCAACGACCAAAGGGGCTGAAGAAGCCCCTTCACTCCCAGTAGCTGGGAGTTCGCCGGAGGCAGATGCTGTGCTTGCATTTCTCTCCGGCACAATATCTAGAGCAGAGCGTGTATAATAAGAGGCAGGTAATTGCCCTTGCGCTTTGGCCTGAGCATAGGCAAGCGTAGCTCCCTCTCGACCTGAACGTCGTGTTCGGAAAAGCTGTTGTACAGCGCATCGAAACTGGGGAGGCGTTTCTCCCTTCTGCCCAGGCGCGGAACGCCTGTTCTGCGTCTTCGACGCTTTCGTCTCTCAAGAGAACAATGGGAATCTTGCGTATGATACCCACGAGGAAACCGCGTGCCTTCTTCCCGAGGCGCGTCCGGTAGAACTTAACGGAATAATGTTTGGGCGTTAATAGTCGGGCCCGGAGTTGGTTCCGATGCGCAATTTCACGCGGCAGTATAGCCGCTGGACCAGGGGTATAGGAGGCTAAACCCCTATTGACCGCGTTCTTAGTCCTCTTTTGAGGGTCGCGAGGTCCCTTCCGTGCCCGTCCGGCACGTCGGGCATCTTGAACCAAGGACGGTTCATTGGTGGTGGTTGCCTGTGGCAACCTGGAGGTATCACCCCTAGCGGGCAACGGTGGATCACAAGTTAGTGCTTTTTCCCCACGTGTGGGGAATGGGTTGGATGACTGATAGCGCCGTTCGGCGCTATCAGCATGGCCAGCCGTTGTGGGGAGCTCCCCAAGGGCATCCACTTCCGAGTTGTCGGAATAGTTTGCGTCCATAGCACCGCTGAAGGTGTACAATGGACAGCCAGAGGTACTGGCTTTGGACTTCTCCAACAAGATTTCGATTATTGCGTAAGCAATAGTCTTTATGGGGGAGGATATAATGGGGTTACATTCGAGTTACATTTAGTGTTGTTGTACATGAGTACACCACGGTTGAGGGCAGTATTGACCGGTTTGAAAGGTTTTGAACCTTTGGTTATTTTAACCAATCAGGGCAGGTGCCCTTGGTGTGGTGGTGTGTCAGCCATCCACGTGTCAGTACACAGGTGTGTACACTACATTTTAGCTAGGTACGAATTAGGAATATTCTACTTAGTATTACATATAGTTTATATTAGTTTAAATTAATTTAGGCTAATTACATATTAAATATATTCAGTTTACATTTCACTCTAAATTGCAGCCGCGCGACCCAGACCGGTCGCGCGTGCAGTGAGTGTCCTTGGTAAGAGGGAGTCCTCCCTTTACCTACATCCCGTAAAGGGAATACAGCCGTTAAGGCAAACTAGTAAACCAACCCGGTAATCTTGGCCCCGAGTAGGATACCTCTCCTACTAAGCCCTTTACAAGGGCGTATCGGCTAAGTAGCGGTATCTACCGCCTTAAGGAAGAGTCTTCCTCTGTGCGCTAGTCGCACCGTGCGTATAAGCACCGGCTACACGGTCAGGATGCCCTGTTAGGCATGGATTTCATGGTGCCGGCGTGTATTAACCTAGATCTGTCCCATGGAGTGCTTACACTCCCGGATGAGGTCCAGATCCAGTTAGCTGGTCGGCGGCGCCTATACGGATCGCACACCGATATGGTCAGGTGGGACCAATATGTCACCATTCCAGTCGGCCAATACGCTGATACCCCGGTCGACAAAGGTTTTCGATCAAGGAAGTTATGGGTGACCAGGGGCGATCGGTGGGTGCCGACCTTTGTAAATAGCGCCGGCCGATTTGATTTTGTCCGAGTCACTAATATCGGTGACAAGCCGCTTACGCTCGACAATAATACTATTTTTGGCATGAGGCTGGCGGAAGGGAAGGTGCCAAGAAAGACGGGGTTCGTCTCGATCGGATCGAGACGGTATGTTGAGTGGCAGAACTTGGCATACCAAGCGACCACCGATCTGATCAGCGATGATGGACCGGTGGAAGAAGATACCTCACCTATGGTGGAACAGCCCAGCTATGTAACCCCAAAGAAGATGTTAGCTCGAAGAAAAGCACCGCAGTCGCCAGACACTGTGGACCATCAAGCAGATTAGCCAAGCTTCGTCAACATGGTGGCATCACAAGAACAGACGACAGCGGAGCCGGAAATAGAAAAAGGGGAACATGGGATGGCTGGGGCGGACCACGATGGCGCGCCTAAGCAGATCAATGTCGTTGAAGAGAAGCCCGCCGATCGGTAACAGCAGTGTGCAACCGATCAGGACGTTTTAGGTGATGTTGACCCAGAAGACGATCAAGTTTGTATACATGAGGGCGGGGATCAATACATTCAGGAGCTGGAGAGCCAGATTTCAGTCCCCCCTGAAGTGTCTGCCGATCCGCCCGAAGTCACCTTGGACGATCTGCAATTGGGTGATAGGGGTGTCAACAGTCCCGACCAGATCGATCAGCTAAAGAAGATCATATGGAAGAAGAAACATCTGCTGATCGAGAAAGGCAACGCCTTACCCCCTGCTGCTCGCGGAGCGATCTGTGTCATCGACGTGAGTGATACCAAGCCGATCGTCCAGCGATGCCGACGTGTGGCGCCACAGTACCGCGAAAAATTGTCTGACCTTATTTAAGGACTGTTGGCTACCAAGATCATTAAACCGTCGACCTCGCCGTGGGCCTCGCTGATCGTGATTGTAATAAAGAAGAACGGCGTCGACATCAGGTTGTGTATCGATTATCGGTTGGTAAATCGGTTGACCAAGCTTATGGTGTGCCGCTGATCAGCGATCTGCTAGAAGATCTCGACAAGACCCTATGGTATTGCTCACTGGATATGGCAAGTGGATTTTGGGTGGTTTCGATGACCGATCAGGCTCGCGAGATCTCCGCATTTGTTACGCCGTTCGGTCTGTTCGAGTGGAACCGTATACCGTTCGGTTTGAAGAACGCGCCCCAGATCTACCAGAGGATGATCAACAAAGCACGGTATGGACATTTCAAGATCAGTATCGATCGGGACCCCACCGAAAACCATGATGTATTTACAGAGGGTGAACCCGATCGGGAAGGAGACCGTCCGTTCTAGGGAGGCGATCGTATATCGACTACATTCTGATCCCTGCTTCGTCATGGAGCGATATGTGCGAGAAGGCTGAACGGTTGTTGGAGACATGCGATCGCTGTAACTTGTCGATCAGTGCTGTGAAGAGTTTTTGGGGCATGTCCAAGGTAGACTATTTAGGTCATATGGTGTCAATCAGTGGGCTGGAGGACAATCCCAAGGATCTGGAGTCACTGAGCAACCTCCCGTTTCCCAGATCACTGAACGCAATGCAGTCCTTCCTAGTGAGCCTAAATTACTACAGCCGCTTCATTGAAGACTTCGCGATTTACGCAGCCGTGCTGTACGAGCTCCGGGAAGTCGACTACCATATTTTGCGCGAAAGAGATCGGGCAACTTTACGAGAGGGCTGCGACTCTGATCTGCCCGCAGATCTTCCGCAGGTGGAGGAAGACTATCACATGAAGCGTTCAAAGGTTGCTTTCGGTACGCTGAAGGCCAAGATGGAGACGGCTACGATTCTAAGACACTTCGATCCGGAAAAAATGCCGATCGTCATTGTGTATGCTAGTAAGTGGACCATTTTTTTTTCTGCCACTCTAGTGCAAGAACATGATGGAGTGTACCACCCGGTCACTTTTACGAGCCGGACGTTGAAGTCGAACGAAGTTAATTATGGGATCGTCGAAAAGGAAGTTCTGGATTTACTACGGATTTTGGATGTGTGCTACAACCTACTGGTCGGTCGATCCGTAAATGTTCTTATGAGAAAGTCGACATTGTCCTGGGGCTATTATCGGCCAATGGAATGGACGGTCAGCTCGGTAGATGGCCAGAGATCTTGTCACAGTGGTCCCTCGGGGTCGTCAAGTGCACCAAGGGAGAGAAAGAGATATTAGGCACATTGGCTGCCAGTATCACCCCTCGGTATGAAGTGGATGAAGCTCTGATGGCGATTGCCCCAAGGAAGCAACCTCGACATTCAATTTCACTGCCGCAGCCGATCGTCGATCGGGATGAGGAACTCCTGGTCTTGAGTTTCGACGGATCGGCTATCGTGAAGAAAAAGGTCGGCTCCTATAGTGCCATACTGTGGAAGTTACCACAATGGTCTATAGTAGCAGCCGCCGCTGATTTCACGCCTGACATAATGGTCAACGAGGCAGAATATCGGGGGATCCTTCTATGTCTTGATCTTCTGTCATCACAAAAGAAAGGGCGGATCATCATATGTGGTGAATCCAACCTAGTCATAAGGCATATCACCGGGGAGATCGACTGTAAGGCACCACGGCCGAAGTTGCTGAATGGTGGGGTGATGAAGGCACTGAAAGACTATCCCAACCACGAGCTATTTCACGTGAAACGGGATTGGAACAGAAGCGCCGACCACCTCGCGACCCAATCTATGCGGGACCAGATCGGGGCGACAATCACCGAGGAGGCCGTTCTACATGAACTTATGAACATAAACAGTCTCCCGGAGTTGATCAAGCCCAAGAACAGCCCTGATCAGGTGCATGAGATGGCGGCGACTAGATCGCGAACTAGGAAGTCTCGCCGATCGTTCCCAAAGGAAAGGCTGAGTGAGTACGTTGTACAACAGCTAAGGGCGGATCGGATACTCAAGGCGCAGGACGAAGAAGAGTGGATCGTCAACTTGAAGGCCTATCTGCGCGGTGAACTATCCAAGTTAACAAATTATCAGGCGAAAGAGTGTACCAAGATCGCGGACAGTTACGATGTGGACGACAATGGATTGCTGTATTACTGCCGTGACATTGATCAAGACAGTGCCGATCGAGATCGACTAGCGAAACTGGTGATCCCTGAGTTGCTACAGCCGGATGTCCTTCATCACTACCATGTGAGTCTAGAAGGGGGACATCAAGGCATAGACAGGACATACCACAAGATCGGGGCTCACTTTTACTGGACAGGACTTTTTCGGAGCGTGCAAAAATATGCGGGCTGTTGCACAGATTGCGAGACCGGAAAGGGAAGACCGATAATCAAGGGCCGATTGCCCGGATATATCGAGGCTACTTACCGTTTACAGGTGATAGCAATGGATCACATACCGTCGCTGCCCAGATCGACACGCGGCAACACTGTGCTGCTGATCTGGATCGACCTCTTCACTGGTCTGGTGATTGCAAAGGCTAGTGCATCCCGATCTGCGGAGCAGATCTCCCAGAGTTACGAGGGAATGCGTGTTCAGAAGGTTCGGCGCCAGCAAAGTTATTAGACACGATCGGGAACCCGGTTTTATGGCTGAGGTGTTCCTGTCGTTCAATAACATGCTAGGCCAGAAGCAGAGCGCGACGATGGCATATCGCCCGCAAGCGAACGGATCGGCTGAACGCTTGGTGCAGACAATAACAAGGGCGATTAAGATGTATGTGGCCGATCCGGACCAACGTGACTGGGACGAATATGCATAGAGACTGGTATTCGCACTCAACTCTTCAACCGATCGGGTCCGAGGAGAAACGCCTTTCTATATGGAGTATGGTAGGACCCTCGATCGACGCTTGAAGCGGTGATACCGATCGGCTGCACTCGGACCCGCGATCGCGATGCCCGTCGTTGGCGCATGCAGGTCCAGAAGCATTATCAGCATGCGAAAGAAGTCGTCAGCGAAAAGTTGCGTCAGGCCACACAAGATCGAGAAGATCGGAATAACGATCAGGTCCACCATCATGGTATTGAGCCAGGGGCGAGGGTATGGTTATACCTCGATCGGGTCAAGGAAGGCTATGCAAAGAAGTTGGATCATATGTGGCACGGTCCTTTCCGTGTAGCAGAGCTGATCGGTGAGCACTCTGCCCGTCTGATCACGATCGGCACAGATTACAAAGTTTTTCCGATCGTTCACGTGTCCAAGCTGAAGCTGGTCAGAGAATTCCCCGATCGGCCTAAAATGCCATGTCTGGTGGACGAAGCGGAGAGGTTCGATTTTGATGAGGCTCTGCTGCCGGAAGACAGTTAGGAAAGGCCATTGGAAGAGGAAGAATTCGAGGTGGAAAAGGTGCTAGATGTCCGATCGGTCAAGAAGACGCGTTTTGGTCGCACCCACCGAGAATATCTGGTCCGCTGGAAGGATCATGACGAAGCAACTTGGATCGAAGAACTCGATCTAAATTGTGGAGCACTGCTACGAGAGTTCGAGAGAGAACGAGTCAGTCGGTATCGCTTCGCAGTGATGCAGACTCATGAAGATGAAGACTAAGACACGCAGTAGCACCGATCAGTATATCGATCGGTGTGAATATGTGTAAGGTCTGAATTATTGTGAATTTATGATTAACTGTGATGAACTGTATTAGTGGAGTGACGAACGTGGTGATAATTTTCGCGATGTGGATGGAACTGTGTATGATAACATGTTGGTGCAAGTTTGGAGAAAGTGACGAGATTTGATTAAGGGGTCAGGTGATCAGGAATTTTGGGAAAATGATGACATGTATTATGGATTATCTGGTCAGCTATCTGACACATCAAGAGTCGCAATCACCCCACAAACGGCCGATAGTCAGCGCCGGATGGTCTCCGATCTGGTTCTGGTGTTGATTGCGCCAGGGCCCCTTCCGATCGATCTGGATCAAAGCGTCCTTCAGGTCTGCGATCGGCTCGTCACAGTGAAGACCGGGATACCAGACGCCGTCGTCAGCTAATACCCCGGATTTCTCAACCCGACGCTTGGCCATAAGGAGAACCATAGGATATAAAAAAAATGTCAATGTCGCACTCGCGGGCCAGCATCCCTCCCAGAACGAACTGGCATAGGGTCTGCCAGGCCTCGCCCGCCCCACTCCGGCGCTTCTTCCGGTTTTTCTGAAATGAGATCAGTCCTGTATCATGTTGCGCTCGATCAGGAGGGAGCACTAGATAGTGCGTAGACTCCCAGATCGCTTGGATGTAGGTTGCATTGAAGGCCTTCACCCGACCTAAGACGAGTCGATCCACGCAGTCGAAGCAAAAATGGACCCCAGCTTGGGGCGGACGAACACTTTCCATGGCTCATCTGCATACAGACGGGCGATTTGTGGTGCTGTGACCAGGTCCGCCCGCCATGCAGAAGCGGCAGGAGCCTTCGAAGCTGGAGGAAAAAGCCATGAGTCTGGAAGCGATAGAGATCGGGCTAGTATTTGCTTGGTCAGGGCTGATTGGTACAAGCTACCGATCTGACACGATGACCAAGGCGAAGTAGAAGCTGAGGTCAGCGATGGGAGAGGTCGATCTCCGGTCAACAACCCTTTCAATCGGGCGTGATTGCGCAGCCCAGATGTACCGGGCTGGAACGAAGGCACCGATCTGGTTGACTCGCGCGTCCATGCAGCACCGTCACCCTGGGAGCTGATCGCCTTATTAGCCCCCGATGCAGGCTTCGTAGGAACGGGAACTCGGCGCTGATCGGATTGGGACTTGGATAAAGCAGTGATCAAGAATATAGAATCTCCCGATCCGTCCCCCGAGTCCTCTCCGTAGGAGATCTCTATACGCTTGGTGTGTGAAGCACGAGGACGCAAGAGCGCATGCGATTTGGTGATGATAGATTGTCACATGCATCCGATCTTGGGCATGGGAGATGCGCCATCGTCTTGGCTTTCTTCTGAGGCACCGCTCGCTTCTCCTCGAGTTCGGAGTCGCGCGCTATGCCCCGCGCCCTTGAGCCCTTCGACGCGTCCTTACGTTTCTTGGAAGTTTTTGGAATTTCGAGGTGCTTACTTTTGGCCAATGAGTGGCGTCGGGTACGATCTTGATGCAGATCGATCAGAGCGGCCGATTCAGATCGGTCCACGCTAGAGCCTCTAGCCGGGCGCCGGGGCAACAAGTCGGTCAACTGTTGTCAGCACCGATTTACGGCCGCCCAGAGACGATCTGACTCCTGGGTCCAGGCATCCGATCGGCTCTGGAAGGACTCGATCTGCTCCCTGACCACGACCTGCAACTCGTCGATCTGCCTCTCCAGGTCACCATGTTGGGTGCGGAGTAAAGTCCGATCGGACTGATCCTCCAACCTCTGCCGGTTGACCACCGCGAGCTGTTCCAGGAGGTGTGACCTGTAGGCCTCCAAGCGAGACAGAACATGCCGTGCGCCGATCAGCCCGTCCAAGATCGGTCGGCGCTGATCGAAATGGTCATGCGACTGCCGATAAGGCACGAATAAAGTCTCGAGCGTTTTGGTGATGTCGGTGGACAACTGATATGCGCGCAAAGGAAGGTTAGACCAGACCCAAGACGGAAAGAAGACCGATCAGCTTACCTCGCGTTGTTTGTTGAGCGATCTGGGCTCGGAGATTTGCGTTTTCGGCGGTCACCTCCTGCAACTTTGTGGATATGGGAATCAAAGTGTCTACCTCCTTCCGAAGTTGCAGGAGCGATGAATCCTTGATGTCCAACTGTGTCTGGATCTCCCTGACTGTTTTCTGGAGCTGATCTACCTAAATCTGATGCCCGTCCGGTGTGTCGGACTCTAGAGTGTCGTGAGGGCTATCAGATCGGGCCGATCTGGTAGGTGAATCGATATGGGGCGATGAGGAACGCAGGGCACCTGCAGCAACGAACGTTAAGAGTAGCTACAAGACACCATGTGTACAAGGAAAGTACCTGGCGAAGGTTTACTCGAAGATCGGTACATCGGTGAAGCCCGCTTCTGCGAAGATCTAGGATGTGGTGAGATTGGGTCGTTAACGTTGCGCGGCTACGACCAGACTCAGGGGCGGCTGTGGTGAAGCGGACTCAAGAATTTTGGTCGCTTTGCGTCAGCAGCGCACCGATCGGCTTATCGGCGATCGGATTGGTGGAAATCAAGGAGGCTTTTCGGCCAATCGTGTGCAAGAGGTGTCAAGAACACGGATTTTGGTAAGTCACATGATATTGCGTGTACTTACATATTTTCATGTGTGTACATATTGGGACCATAGGGAGATAGGTTTGGTTAGTCGTTAATTTTCAGCCTTTAACAATCAACGAGAAGTCGTTTCGTCGCTTTGTACATCAGTCGCCTCTGGAAGCCGCAGTGTTTGGAAGCAGAGGGTCGGGTCGAGCAGTACCTTTCAGCTTATTATACCCGGCCGGGACGCGTTACAGGCGCACTTGGCCCGCCGGAAGTCCCTCGACGGGAGTACACATTGGTCGTCTTTTCAAGCGCAAGTTGCACACGTTGGAACGTGTTATCAAGTTATTGGATTATTTCGTGGAGATATCGTTCGTGGAGTATATCACGTTCTTATTGGATCTCTATATTGGAGTATTGGACTTTTATTCTAGTATTGGTTGGGCTCTACGATCGATTGAGCGATCTGCCCTTATAATTATATTTACTTGGAGTATCCTGGTCTGTACGTACCCAGGGTGAAGAGTACCGCCCAGGTTACACTACCCAGCACGGTCTCCCACATTTAGACCCCAAATCGATTTACAGCACCGATCCACCGAGTGTGTTACCAGCCCATTCCATCGGGTACACAAGGTGAGATGACAAACGAATCGGACCAGGCGTCCTATGCTGATGATCGGTCGTCTGCTAGCATCGGACGATCAGATCGGATCGTAAGCGAAGGTTCGCGGGGTACCCCCCCCCGTAAGTTGGACGGCCGGGCACGATGGGGGTAAGGTTCTCGACACTACGGTGTTTGATTTTGAATTTGACTCCACCACACCTCGTTTCTTGTGTCGTCTCGGGCAATATCGCAGCATCCACTGCCAAGCAATCTGGGAGTCAACCCACTACCTGGTTCATCCCACTGTACAAGTGAAGCTGGACTAAGATTTAGCCACGTTGCAGAAACCGCGAAAACAACGTCGGAGTCGGGCGGGTGAAGCCTGGATATCCATCTGCCAATTAGTCTTGGAGGGCATGCGGGTAAAGGAATGCGACATCGACGTCTTCCTATACCCCGTTGTCCTCCATATGGTCAGGCGTCGCGGGGTGAAAGCCGGGGATCTGATTGAAGACGGAGCTTGGTACCCCGGCTACCACTGCGACATCATAATCGACAACTTGATGGACGCCTTGACCCAGTTGGACAAGGAGCAGCCTTGGCGTAACCAATTTCGCCAGAAGATCGCAGATCACCCAGCCACAATTGTCGGTCGGCTATGGGGTGATCGTGAACTCTAAAATTGTAGACGCCGATCGGGTAATCATTCATGCATTCATCATTAATAAAATTTCTTTTTCGATTGCCCGATCGTCCCATCTGTCTTATCCTTAAATCTCGTTAATCAAGGTCCACCCTTGCCATATCCAATTGCATCCACACGATCGAATCGTTACCGTCATCATCGAAAAATAACCACATCCCCAAGCCACTTTTCTACCATCGAAATTTAACAGTTCATCATAGTTCGTCACACATCCGTAGTCGTAATCACAATAAAACATCACAAATTCGCGCCGATCGGTATTGCCGATCGGCTCTATTGTAAATCTTGATTTTCAAATTCGCGAATCTGCGTCGCTCCATAAAAATTCCGATTCGTTCGGTTTCGCTTGGGCTGATTAACCAGATCGACATAATCCAGATCGGATTCACCGATCCAAATTGCTTCATAGCGATCCTTCAAGTGGAACCTGATATTCCCGATGCATTCGACCACAACACGTCTTCTGGGCCGATCTGAAATTCAAATGGCCGGTCGAATTGACATCAACACTGTCGACATCAGCAGCACCCTTCCCGATCAGCCAGTAATTCTTCTCCCCTATTAATTCCTTGAGCTGATCGGTACGATCGGGGGTGTCGGCGGCTTGCGGATTGTCATTAGTCGCTTCGAGCGGATCGGTTAACACTTCAGTTCGGGTAGCCACATTCCAGATTGGATTCACCGACCCATCAACGCACTCCTCCCCGCCCCCTTGCATATACACCAGGTCATCCAGTGAGGCGACTTCGCTCGGTCCGCCCCTGTCAAACGGGCAATGCTGATCCTCGTCGACGGGCTGTCCTCCTGTGGTACCTACTTGAGTGGGTGCGCCATCATAATCGTCAGCAGCGATACTGCTATCGTCCCCATCTGCCGCGGGTTCCACTGTCACCCGACCTTGTGATGCAACTGCATTAACGACCCTCGGCACATCTGCCTGCGAGCCCACTGTATCGGATGACTGCGCTGATAACCTTCGACACATCCTGATCGCTACGTGATCTGGCATTTCCGTCCGAGGTAAGAGGTCTTCTTCGGCCGGCTTGTCATCGCCGACCCGATCGGTGGTGGCTTTACACGCAAAGTTTTGCCATCAATATATCGTCTTGACCCGATCGAAATAAATCCCATCTTCCTCGGACGTTTTCCTTCGGCCAACCACATACCGACGATCGTACCGTTGCCTAACATCAGTAGTTTGTTACCGATGTTAGTAACTCGTACACAATCGCTTCGGCCTCCTCCTTCCACAAACGTCGGTACCCAGTGATCGCCCCTGGTCACCCACAACTTCCTTGTCCGGTAGTTCTTCTCCACTGAGATATCTGATGACCGACCCACAGGAATGGTGATATCTTGGTTCCACCTTACCAGATCAGTGCGTGATCCGTGTAAGGGGCGTCGACCAGCCAGTTGGATCTGGACTTCGTCTGGAAGCGTAAGTACTCCATGCGGAAGATCAAGGCGTATGTCTGCCGGTACCATAAAATCAATGCCAAGGAGCGCGTCTTGGCCGGACAGCTTACCGACCCAAGCGCTAAAGAAGTAGATCAATGAACCAGATAGATTGATCTCCACACGCGTCCCCCCTTCGGTAATGTAGGAATATTCACCAATTTCGACGCATTCTTGCCTCTGTGCATAGTCAATCTGACATCCAACCTTACGAGGAAAGGCAGAGTCGATAATTGAGACTTCTGCACCAGAGTCAAGCAACATCTTCGCCTTATAATTGTTAATCTTCCCATAGGCTTTCGCCTGCTTAAACCATTTATCGGGAGCGTGATATTTCCAGTAGCCGCGTGTATCGCCAGGCAACAGGTTCAACTGCATAACAACCTTCGATCGGGAATATCCATCAGTCACAAGACTGTTGATCAGATGATTCCCATGCCTGTCTCTATGCCGTTGAGTTGTCGCCCCTTCCGACATATGCATAGATGCTAAACATAGATCGCTCGGCTCGATCCAGATTCCAACCTAGCGAGCGACCTAGTTTAACATCTTCTCCGCATCGGGCAGCAACATTCCCGCATGCTTGTCTGGAACATACCACTTGCGTATCTGATTAAAAATGCTCCATCTTTGACTGCCCATCGTCGTGAATTTCTCCACACGCCCTGAATCCAAACAGACAGTGATCGGTGGGGTGGCCGCGTCTTTCACATTTATCACACGTAATTCTTCGCCAGCATCCCCGGTCATCGTGTTTGGTTTACCCGCAGTGAGTGCACTTCTTGTATGGCGAATCTGTATCTGACATGTTGCCGTTTCCTGCCTTCCATTCGGCACGGCTTGAGACTAGTCGATCTTTTGGTGCAGACCGGGAGACGAAAATGTGACGGTACTGTTCCTCGTCTGACTCCAAACTAGACCAACCACTGCTCTCCCCTTCTTGCCCGATGATTACATCAGCCGCGATCGCTCTGATCGCTCTGGAAGATATGGTTGCAGGTCTCTTCACGGGATCATCCTGCACCTTCGATCGGGTTCGGTTCGATCCAACATCAGCCTTCGTACTCATACTGCGGAAGTGGCGCAACATACGTGATGTCTGATCCACTTCTCCCACTTCAACGAGACGCAGTAAGATCAGATCATCGGCCAACTCCTGATCGTACAGCGTACTGATAAAGTGACCCACATGTTCTTGGGCAGCGCCGGTCGGCGGATAGGTCTCCTTCACCGAGATCCCTGCACGCATCGCAGCCACATTAAGTCGATGGAGGTACTCGATCCGCCTTTCATCGCCTATTTTCCTCATGTGGTGATACCTCCGAGAAGTAGAAAAGCCGGAGTGGCAGTACTGCATTCAAACTCCATACATTGCAGGCTCCAATCAGACCGTACATCCCGACTTAAAACACATTCAACAGTTCTTTGATACCATTCATGATTGCACCATACAGATGAAGTATCAACATATCACCTTTTACTGCTGGATCCAATTCACAGCCGGTCCCTTCATCAGATCTCGGAAGATCAGACACCATTCTTTGTTCGGCGTCTGATCACGGAGGAAGGAGGACTTCGTTCGTCTGAACCACGATCGGGCTTGCTCTTCATCGACATCCTTGCCCGTAACGTCCTTCAACTCAATGCTTGCAGCCATTAGAATCCTTGGGATCGCCGTCGAATTAAAGTCGAACTCCGTCGTCGAGGCTAAGCTCTCCTTACGCGTCCTGACTATGCCCGAACACCGTAGTCACCGTCAATTTCGCTGGTCCACTCCATGTCGAAGTCGCTGCTACTTGCCGATCGGCGAGAGCAGGCTGGATTTGACTTGCGTTTCCCCCTAAAACTGGTCTAACACCTTCAAACACCTTGTCGGCTGATGTTACCTACTCCATATCAACGTTCGCATAGATAGCGTCGTTTTTCTGGACCGATCGGCTTGGTGCACGCGTGCGCTGAGGCAATCGGTCTTGATATCCTACATAACGCTTCATCATGGCTTCGAACATGGCTTGCATGCTTACTTCCGTCGCGGGAGAGATGACTGGATCGGTCTTGGGGGTGCCGATATCTTAAGGCACCTCTGGGGCCCCGACTGGCATGCCGCCCCACGCTGCAGCACGTCCCTTTTTTGTTCCGTGTGACTGGTACCGTGATCTATGGTCATCCGCTCCACACCGACCTCCAACTCGGACGAGCACTTGTAGGAAGTTGGCGACCCATATATCGAGCTATTATCAGAAAATGACTTTTCGACAAGTGATCGCACGAGGTTTGGGGCTTCCAACGCGATTGTGGGAGTTGGGCGGTGCACCACCCCCACCAATGGCGTCAGATGGTCGTGTAGCATTGACATAGCTTTTTTTAACTTCTATGTATCAATTTCGAACAACTTTCCAACACCATTAACGTTCTTGAACTTCATCCCAACCTCGGCTAGCATCGCCAGAAGATTCTTAACCAGCTCCAGTGACCGATTGAAGTCGATCGGTTCGGTTGTTGGACCATGTAGACGATCCGGAATTAGGGGCTTGACAGTTCGCATGACCTCGTTTTCGCGAACTAATTTCTTCAGCTCGTAGATGTAGTAGATCCTGGTCACCTCCTTGTAATCCACAACCCCATCACCGATCGACGACTTTTACTCCAAGTCGTCATCGTCCGAGAGGATTGCGAGCCTCTTATTGGGTTTCTTCATGGGTAATTCGGGCGGATCGGGGTGATCCGCCCCTATAGTGTTCTTCACATCATGAAATTTTACGTCGAAATACATGGGATCAGGAACAGGGTCCTGATCACTTCTGGGACTATGGCAAGACTTGCTATAGTCCCGATCGGCTCCGATCGGAGACTTGTGGGGAGTAATAAACTTGTTAATCTCGATATGGTCCTCCACCTGGCCAGATCGATCATTGCCATCCTTTTATACGACCACGACACGAGGCGATAAGCGTTCCTAGTGCCGATAGGCTCCGCCAGTAGCGGTATGGGGAGTCTTAAATTCATTAATTTCGATCTGATCCTCCCCCTGACCAGATCGAACATCGCCATCCTTTCCAGCCAGTAGTACGCAAGGCGATAGGCGTTCTTTGCGTACTCTCCAGAGAGTATCCGTATCAAAACTTGTAAAATCCAAACTTTGTTCAATATCGCGGTGATATCCACGGTCACCAAATGATCCGGGCACGCGCACCATTGTGGTGGAGTCCAGTTCAAAATCGAACGCCAAAGTGTCCGGAACTAGACCACCATCGTGCCCAGCCGACTACCTTACGGAGGGGAGGGTACCCCGCGAACCTTCGCCTGGGTGACCGATCGGCACTTCAGGACGGCGAGTCTGATTTGTCTTCTGTCTCTTCTTGTTTACCCATTGGTGTTCGTGGCTACACACTCAGTAGACCGTCGCTTAGTGAGGACCTCGGAAGGTACCGATATGGGTGTACCCCTTCTGGGGTACTTGATCCAAAAACCAACGAAAAGATAATCCAATGTAGATGATCTGTAAATGAAGCGGAAATCGTCACTCCAAATGCGGGTAAAATATGGCACTTAACTTCACGCAGCAGTGAGTAATCCAGCCAATAGAATTTCAGGGGATTGAATGCAAAAGCAATGAGTAACACAGCCAATAGATTCTTGGGACTTGACTGCAGATCGCAGTGAGTAACCCAGCTAAGAAAAACACGTTCCAAACGTGGCGGGAGTTGAGGGGTGAGTGAACGTAATGGGATCTTCTCGTCGTGGGACTTCCGGTGGAGCTCTGTCCTGGCCGGGATTAAATGAGCAAGAAGGGACCGTGTTAGCCCTCTGCTCCCAATGACTCTTACGGAGCGGCGACTTAGGCAACCCAATGTAATACGAACACTATATTATATAACCAATTAAAATCCAATATGTGAACTACATGCAAACCGTGTGCCTTACCTCAAATCTGCGTACAGAACACTACTAGCACACGATTGGCCCAAAACACTCCATCCTTTTAGCCAACCCGATCGATCCTCCTTGACAACTGGTAGACTGGTACATGTTAGTTAATTTTTTTCAATAGCACTTCACCACAAAGACTGCAAAAAGTCTACAAGATTGTTGTAGAACGATGAGATCTTTCTCTTTACTGCTTCTGCTTTAAATATAAAAGCTTGGATATTGACGAACTGAGCTCTTGATTGCTCTTAGTAATACTACTATGCTGTCATCCTCATCCTTCTTCACATTGACTTGGTGGTGATAATCAAGTATAATAGCTCTTTACTTCTCCAACCGCCGTCGGATGCAGATACTTTTGCTAGTTTCTGCTGCTGCTGCTTGCTACAGCTTCTCCTGCGTGCTGAGTCTGCTCTTGCTTGATGTTCTGCCTGATGTGTCTGCTTTTTATGCTGCTTCTGCAGCTGCTGCTGCTCGCTGCTTCCGCTTCTGCCCTCTGCTTCTCCTTCTTCTGCTTATGCTGCTCCTGTGTTGCCAAAGAGGAGGAGACGGTGCGTCTTATAGTTCTTTTAAGTAAAACACACGGGTACGTTATCCTATAGTTAATAATAGAAAGCTCGAATTGCTCGAATTTGAAGCTGGTCTGAGCCCGATTTTAAGCTAATTTCGAGGTTTGGCGTAATCACCGAATTTGACCCGGCCTGATGATGAATGATGAACAATATTTTTCCCAAAGTCTTCCCTAAACGAAATGACTATTTTAGCATTTATACCAAAGACTTTTTGTCGAAAAAGAGAATGACGTTTTAGTCTTCCAACGACTACAGTAGCTCTGTAGTAACGACTGAAAGTATTTGGCTATACAGTGTTTGACAGCTCATAGTACTCCGTAAGACTCAAATTTCATTACGCAAAATAATACACCTTTGCCCGTCCAAAATGAAAAGCTTTGCATCCAAAAAGAAATAGGTAGCGAAGTAAAAAAATATATTTAACAACTTTTGCACTCAAAGTGGAATAGGTAGCGAAGTAAAAAAAAATATTTAACAACTGTTGCATCCAAAGTGAAAAGATTTGCAACCAATATGAAATGGAACAATTAACTAAAAAACAAAGAAGAGAAATAAGCCTCAATTTTAGAGTCCGATGACCCTGAAGGGGATAAAGAGCTACCAGACTCAGCCGATTCAGTAGGTTTTACATTCACTGTCGTGGGGTCATGCGGCACCGGAGGCGGGCTCGATAGGCGGAGGTGCAGGCGTTAGTGCTACCGTGGGAGGCTCTTGTAACAGGACTGATCCTGTTACGGGCTTACACTGTATTTTGCGAGGAAGCGCGCAATACAATAAGGGCAGGATTAGTTGGTAACAACTAACCCTATACTAAAATTAAATATAAGTATTTACTTATTCTTTAGAACGCAAAATTAAGAGTGTTTATTAAATGGGTGGTTAGCGGCTAACAGTATAGTAATTACCTAACTAATATAATAATATCAAGTATTAAACTAACTGTACTATTAGTTAACCTGCATGATTCGGTATTTATACCGAATCGACTTTTCCTTCGTAGATTATAATAACTTATAATCTATTATTTGAATTTCAGACAACGCGTATGAAATTCAACTGTGATATTCTAACTTGAATATCAATTATGTAATGGTACCCCATTACATCACCCCCCCCCCCACTTAAGGTGGTTGGCCAATAATAATTCTTATTTTGGCCAATCATAGGTGGCACTTGTTGGTCGGAATTCTCATTCACCAACTGATTGACCATCGACTCGATGGTCGAAGCATGCGGCGGCGCTCTAAAGAGCGCTGATGAAAACATCGAAGGAGCTTCTTCCTCCGCCTCAGCACTAGTTGCTGAGGTGTTGAGTGACAACAGTGGTGCTGCATTAGCAGCGTCAACTACGCAAAGATCGGAAGAAGTACCGTCTTCGACCACAGATGCTGCTAAGGCGGCATCTGGCAAGAAACAGGGAGATGTTGCTAATGCAACATCTCGCACGATGACAACCCCCGAATGGTGTGTTGCCAGGAAGGGTTCTTCCATGTTCGGAGACAGTTCTGACTCCGAACAAAGTGATTGGGGCACAGCTGTCCCCGAGAAAGGATCTAGCAAGTCGAAACTCGCTAGATGCTTATCGCCTAACAGCGATGATAACTCTTGTGTCGTTGTCATAGCTGACAGCGACAATGATCATCACAGATGGTTGCGGGAACGCAGAATTCCACCTGGACCAAGTACGTCTCCACGTCGGGGTGGTTTAACCCCGGCGCGTGGTGTTGAAGCAGGTGGTCTTCCGCCTGCTAAAAGAGCTCGAACAGAAGCGGCGCCTGCCGCTTCTGAAGCGTATCATCGTACGGAACCACATGTTCCGTACAGAGTGGGGTTTTGGACCCCTGGATGGGCTATTTCCCCCAACAGTGGCGGTCACCGTAAGCGGGACTGCCAATATGCGTTGTTCGATATCAACGTGCTGGATGACTGCGAAGACATCCAGTCACGTCGATTCGATCGAAGTACAGACGATAGACGTCTGTACTTTATTGACCTCTTTTTCCAGGTTCGATATTATTCGAGCCGGAAAGGGTCAAGGAGGAACAGGGACGATAAAGACGCCCTGACTCAGAGTTGGAACGCTTTTGTTGACAACTACAACAAAAGCCCAGATGATTACGTGAATAAAGTTCACGTAATGCGTGAGCGCTTTTTAAAACACTCGCGAACAGGCAAAATGGAATACATCCATTTTGCTTGCATCAAAGAAGGGTTGAACTGTGTTGTCCCTTCTCACCTCGTTTGCCCGCGGTGTCCGCAGGGCGCTCCTCGTCTGTCAGAGGAGGAGTTGCGGGGGTACGGTGGTTTTTCCGTAACCGCCGAAATTCAGGGCTTAATCGATGCCCTAAATGCATCAACACCTAGTGTTGATGCTACTTCGCATTATGAGTTTGAGACTCCTTCTCAAACTCAGTTAAAAGGTCTGCGTCGGCCCTCAGAACCTCCATCGGCTCCCAAGAGTCGAACTCTTGGGGGTAACCCAGCCAGCGTACTAAGTACTCGGTACGCTGCCCCTTCTTCGAAGGAACCGAGCGCTTCGAGATGAAGCGCTCGAGAATGTATCGCTTATTCCCCTGATTATCGATCAGGGGCGGCGGAGGTTGAGAATTCCCTCGCCGTTGTTGTTGCGGAGCATGGTTCTTTTCTCCGCGAACTCGAGGAGGGTTATTCCTCCTTGAGCGGCGATATGTCTCACTCTGTGAAGACATATCGGTCTCTTCGCGAAAATGTACGCGACATCCTCGGGGCGCACACTGCCCTTCAGCAGAAGAATGATCTTCTGTACATCGAGCTTTCCCGCTGTAAGGAAGAGCTCGATCGGCACAAGGTTGATCTTGATCAGTCGAAGGCGGAGATAATGACTCTCCGCTCTGCTCATCAACGGCTGGAAGCCGATTACAAGTCTCTCTTGGGAGACTTGGAGAAGCACGGTATCTTCCGTGGTTCTGCGTCTCGTCGTAAGACGAAGACGAGTGATACGGCTTGGGCCGCCCAACATAGAATGTTGGGTGAAGCCGCATTGCTGTGGGAATGTCTAAGGTATATGCATTCCCCCGAATCTCTTGGACCTTGAAAGGTCCAATGTACTTAGGAAGCAACTTCCGTGCAGGGAAGTTGCTTATTGCATGTATAGGAAAATTAGTAGTACTTAATAATACTAATTCACCTTTAAGAAATGCGTTTTTGTTCTTCCTTCTTTGTTTATCTGCATTTTGCTTCTGCTTATCCAAAGCAGAAGCAAGTGCATCTTTTATATAGCGTATTACAGCTTGGCGCTGTAATACGAATTCATCTACTGCTTTATCGGCAGTAGGTGCGTTGCCCTAATTGTCTGCAGCCATTGCTGCAGACACATATTCATCATATGCAGCTTCAGTTTCATTTGAAGCTGCTTCCGCTTCTACTGAACTTTCAGTAGAAGGGCCATCGTTTCGTTCACAAGTTGCAGTTGCAACTTGCGCATTGACTCGCTCAAAATTTGAGCGGGTCCCTCCCCCACTTAGATTTGGCGTACTGCCAAGTAAAGCTGGGGTTCGTGGATGCGTTTATGCATTCACGTAGAACGGTGTATGCTTAGTTGAAGCATGCACCGAATTGTTAATCGCGAATTCAGTGAGTGGCAGATAGTCACTCCACTGTTCAAAGGCATGTGCGTATGATTGCAACATGTCTCCGAGAACGCGGTTAGCCCGTTCCGTCTGCCCATCCGTTTCCGGATGGTCCGCAGTTGACATCTTCAACTGGGTTCCCAACAATGAGAACGTTTCTTGCCAGAAACGCCCTGTAAATCTCGGATCTCGATCCGAGACAATGTCTTCCGGCATTCCGTGCAAACGGAATACCGTATCAACGAATATCCGCGCTGTTTGAGCGGCGGTTACGTTCGCTGATACTGCAGTAAGATGTACCATCTTACTGAAACGGTCTACAAATACCACTATTCCGGTCTTCCGACTATTGTCAGGTGGAAAAACGAATACGAAGTCCATTGAAATAAACTTCCAACACTCTGTCGGAACCGGCATAGATTGCAGCGGAGCCTGTGCAGACTGCGCAGGATTAACGCGCTGGCAAATCTCGCAAGCGCGTACGTATTTTCGTACCCACTTGTACTGGTTTCGCCAGTAAAAGTCACGTGCGAGAGAAGCGTATGTCTTCTCTCGACCTTGATGCCCGAAATCGGTGCATCATGATACTCAAACATAATTTGATGTTTGAGATCATCGTCGTTTGGAACGACGATGCGACTTTCATCTTTTTGGTCTGTGATGTAAAGCAGTAGACCATCGTGCAGTCGATATCGATGCACGCAAGCGCGGAGGAACTCTGGGAGTTCGTCGCGCTTCTCACTTGATTGATTACTTAAGTAATCAATCAACAGACGTGTCTCCTCGTCTGTTTTGTACGCCTCGCGTACTTGTCGTATAATTGACGACGACAAAGCAGTGCAACGGATCGCGTTTGCACTGGCACCTTCGGTTACGGACGGTTTCGTCTCGTAATCGGGCCTTCGTGATAGCGCATCCGCTATCACGTTCAACTTTCCGGGTTTGTAATCAGCCGTAAAGTTATATTCAGCAAAGAATGACAGCCATGTAGCCATTCTTTGAGAAATGTGTGGTGAATTCACGGTCGTGCGTAGCGACGCATGGTCCGTGTAAACCACAAACGGTTTATCTCCCAAGATATAGATCCGAAACTTGGCCAGTGCATACTTCATGGCAAGGAGTTCCTTGTCATGCACTGGATAGTTGAGCTCGGCTGGGCGCAACTGACGTGATTGATAGCAGATTACGCGATCACGATCATCGTGATCACGCTTCATCAAAGCACAGCCGATAGCGAAATCGCTCGCGTCGCAAACGACGTGGAACGGACGCTCGTTATCGGCTATAGCCAAGACAGGCGCTTCAGTCAAGCTTTGCTTGACTGCATCAAAAGCATCTTGACATTGGGTATCCCAATGCCATTCAACATCTTAAGCAGTTGAGAAAGAGGTCGTTTTAACCCAGCATAGTTTCACGAATACTTGTGCAAATATGTTGCCAACCCAAGGAACTTTCGAAGTTCCTTAACGTTGTTTGGCGTAGGCCATTCAACGATCACCCTGATCTTTTCTGGATCAGGACGCACCCCGTGCTTGCCCACAAAGCATCCAAGAACGGGTATCTCAGGTGCACCAAAGGTGCACTTCTTTAGATTTTCATAGAGCTTATGCTTACGCATAAGCTCTAACACTCGACGTAGATGTTCCCTATGGACATCTACATCGCTTTTATCGTGTTCACCCTTACTATGGATGAGCACGTCATCGAAATAACTCGGTGCAAATTCTCGCACCGGGCGTAATAGATGCGTTACGCATCTGTTAAACATAGCAGGGGCATTTCGAAGCCCCTGCGGCATAACAAGCCACTCCCAATCATGCCGATCGGGGTGCTTACCGCCGTGAGAGGGATATCCTTCTCACGCACTAGGATTTGATAAAATCCATCTCTTAGATCGAGAGCACTAAATATGGTGCTCGCGCACATGCAATCAATGATGACATCTTTTCGCGGTATCGGCGTCTGCGCCGGTACTGTCGCTGCGTTCAGCTTGTTGTAAGCGTGAACTATTCTCCACCCACCTGTGGACTTTTTCACACAAAAGGTGGGGGTAGAGTGCGGTAAGATAGACTCCCGCACTTGGCCTGCTTTACGACGAGCTTAAAAAAACTCGTCGATCGCTTTTACTTGATCACGCGGCAACGACCATTGCCGCGTGACACAATACCTCGTGCCTGGCACGAGGTCAATTTCATGACGAGTTCCCTTATCCTTAGGTAGCTCGCTAGGTACTTCTTCTGGGAATAAGTCAGCGTATTCCCGAAGTACCTCATTAAATGGGGAGTTCGCTTTAAGCGACTCCCAGCTCTGCGCTTCAAAGCGCTTAACTTTGGTTTGATCATTGGGAACCTCGTTCCCAATGTTTTCCACTTGTAATGTGGATATTCGTTCACGAATATCCACTACATCATCTGTTGCAACGATGATACAGATCTGTTTGATCTGATCATCGTGCAAGTTCTTCATAAACTTCTTCCATCTCAGCGCTGGAAGAGCCATCACCTCCGAACCTTCTTTCGGAGGGTGTTCCATCAACAGAGACTGGGTAGCTAATCCGGTCTCCGTTTGCGTCAAGACGTTGATCGTCTCGACGGAACTGTCCATGCAATCAGACGCACTCGTCTGATTGACTGCTACACGGTGATTACGATTCACCGTGTGCAAATACTCATCATCATGGTGGCCACTGCCTACCATGGAATTTTCTTGGCGATCAGATGTGCTCGTCTGATCGGCCGCCTGTTCTGCGACACGGTGGTCTTTATCACCCGTGTGCATGGCTAACGCAACGTGGTGGGCACTGGCCACCACGGAGTTGTGCTCACGATTGCACTCGATCGTGAGTTCACTCTCATCAAGACGGAATTCTTTCATCGTGTTGGAACTTTCGGTCGCACAGTGGGTGTTTCACACTGTGGATACTATTTAATTCTCAAGGTGGGTGTTTCCCACCGTGGATATCACTTCATTCTCACGGTGGGTGTTTCCCACCGTCGGTATCACTTCATTCTCACGGTGGTCTTTATCACCCGTGGAATGTTTCTCTCCAACACGCAACGACTCTTCTGTTGCGTGTGGTAGTCCCTCTGGACTCTCACCAGCGGATGTACCTTCCGCTGATCGTGTCAGAACAGACCTGGTGGTGCCATCGCTATCCACCAGACTGTCCAACGCTGCGGTTGTATCTTCTGATACAGCCGGATTACACACAGGGTGATCAGATCCTGTGCGTCCGCCGCAGTCGATCGATAGGTTAACCCAGTCGATCGAAGGTTTAAACTTGGACATCCATGGGATTCCAAGTATCACATCGAACTTGTCATCTAAATCGAGGACGATGAATTCATCCTCGAATGACAGTTCATTCAACTTGGAGCGTGTTTTAATCACACGCTGTGAAATAGTCACGGTTGCACCTGTTGCTAACCGGACTGACAACATACTTCGTGGGTTTTCTACCTCCACGAAGCTCAACAGCGTTAGACTCTGAGCTCTAACGAAATTGTTTGACGCTCCTGTGTCAAACAAAGCTCTCATGGGGACATCGCACCCGTGCGGCTTAACCTCCAGGGTGATAAGAGGCTTATCATCACCCTGCACCTTTTGACAGGACATAGTCCCGTCTGGGGCTATTACCCTCACATGCCCTATGCCGGCATGTGGGATAACATTCCCAGTAGGGCTCCCCGCCCCTACTGGTGATTTACGTTTTTTGCACCAACAGGGTGATGTCCCTGTTGGTGTCGCGTGCAGCGGACGGTTCCGTCCTCTGACTGAGTGGTACTGGACGCGGTGCCATACACTCATGGGCAAAATGCCCCACTTTCGCGCATCGATTGCAGCGAATATTCTTCTTAAATTTCGGTTGCTTCGAGTTCGAAGAAACCGCAACTGATAGGTCCATCGGCTCTAGACCTCCACCGCCCATGCTCTGGCGCGGGTGGCTGTTTCTTGAGACGAAGTGTGAACTTCGTCTGCCCGACTGCTGATTGTTGACATGCTTTTGCGGCATGTCAAAAGCGAAGGTCTGTTGAGAAATATCCTGTTTGAGCAGCGTTTGTATCTGAAGGTGGATTCATCCGCAGTTGATCGGCAGTGATATAGGGTGTGGGATGGGGCTTTGGCACACCGACCTTAAAGTACATAAGATTAAGCTAGATAAGTGGTGTAATAGCTTGCAAGATTTAGATTCCGCCTGGGATGGATACGCAGCATTATGGTTACAAAACTATGGTATCGAGAGAGAATATCAGCATTATTCGCTTGGTACAATAGGTGGTGGTAATCACTTTGCAGAATTACAGAGGATAGAATCCTTGAGTGTAAATTGTGCGAAGCAATATGCCCTGCTCAAGCAATTTTAATTGAAGCAGAGGACAGAGAAGATGGTAGCAGACGTACAACAAGATATGATATAGACATGACCAAATGTATCTATTGTGGAATGTGCCAAGAAGCATGTCCAGTTGATGCAATTGTCGAAGGGCCGAATTTTGAATTTTCCACAGAAACCCATGAAGAGCTTTTATATGATAAAGAAAGATTGCTCAGGAATGGTGAGATGTGGGAGCAAGAGCTTGCAAGAAAACTAAAAGATGATTATCCGTACAGGTAGTAGTATATGGCATTATTTTTCTATGGATTTGCAGCGTTAATTATTCTTTGCAGTATTATGGTGATTTCAAGCCGTAATCTTGTGCATTCTGTCCTTTGGCTGATTTTTGCTTTTTGTAATGGCGCTGGCCTTGGTACCTCTTTTGATAAACGGTGACCGTGGTGATCTATTATACGCTTATCATAGTTGTCATTGCGACGATTAGTATCTGATTTAGGAACCTTACTATGCTTGGAATAGCCTAGCTCATGATCTAATTCTTTTTCTAATACTCGCTTAACTATTTTATTATCAACAATCCATTTTGAATTCCAATTCTTTTTTTTATTTAATCTTAAACTAATTGGTATACTTTTCTGACCCATAATTTACTTTTTTTCTTATATATATATGTTTCTTCTTATCAAAGAAGGGACTCGAACCCTTATTGCTTAAAGCTTTACATCCTAAGTGTAATGTGTTTACCAATTTCACCATATGTTATTACAAGCTTCTAAATTCTTAGGTGCAGGATTAGCTACTTCAAG
>CM047580.1:20859685-20903064 GCA_026184515.1 Peronosclerospora sorghi
GACTCTGTTTGACAGGACCGTCATTGAGTCCCTTCATGAAGCCAGTGACCTGCATAGCAGGGGGCACCGGCTCATACACAATATTTGACGGCAAATATTGCGTCTTCTAAGCGTAGGCTTGAAAGTCAAGCTTACCTTGCCGGAGCTCCATGAACTCCTGCCGACTACTTAGCTCCATTTCTGAAGCTTCAAAGTTGAGCTTTAGCTCAGCTTTTAATTCCTTATAATTAAGGAACGCAGAGTCATCAGTAGCTCTGCGACTCATCGCCCATGCCCTGGCTCTGCAGACTAGACATGTTGTGGCGAATTACGCCTGTTGACGTTCGTCAACAATATTTTGCGCGGGATGGCATCTTACACCTCTGCGAACCATCTACGAAGGGTCTCGCCCCCTTCGCCGGTAAAGGGCGGTACTCGCGCCTTTACCACTTCAACGCTATCCGTTGCAGGTGCAGTTGCGGTCCGCGCTGCCTATGGCGCGGGCCGTACTGGATTTTCTAGGTGGCTTAGCCTAAAGCGGTTCACCACCTGTACCACTTCCTCCGGGGACTTACTCTTGAGGAAGGTAATGATGTCGGTCCCCATGGACCGAACCATTTCTACCGTCGCGTCTTTACTACGCGACGAGAAGTGGGGGAAGTGTTTCCTCACCACTTCCAGCGTTCTCTCTCACTCGGCAGGCGTCATGTCTCGCGACATGATGCCGAGCGGCTCTTAATCTTCGCTCCGCTAGTTGACTAGTGGAACGGAAGTGTGGTTGTTAAGACGGACCACAAAGTGCTACCAGGTGTAACACGACTGATCCTGTTACGGGCTTACACTGTATTTTGCGAGGAAGCGCGCAATACAATAAGGGCAGGATTAGTTGGTAACAACTAACCCTATACTAAAAGTAAATATAAGTATTTACTTATTCTTTAGAACGCAAAATTAAGAGTGTTTATTAAATGGGTGGTTAGCGGCTAACAGTATAGTAATTACCTAACTAATATAATAATATCAAGTATTAAACTAACTTTACTATTAGTTAACCTGCATTATTCGGTATTTATACCGAATCGACTTTTCCTTCGTAGATTATAATAACTTATAATCTATTATTTGAATTTCAGACAACGCGTATGAAATTCAACTGTGATATTCTAACTTGAATATCAATTATGTAATGGCACCCCATTACAGATCTGATGTTGATATCGGTGGCACCAACGCTTCATTCTTATCGGATGAACCAGATCCTCGAGTCACATTAGATTTGCGAGTCGAATTTGTCAGGGAACTGTTCGCAGCTAAAGCCGGAGGTCCCAATGCCCCATCGGCATTCGAGTTAGAAGACGACGATGCTGGAGTTACCGATTGTGGATTCGGTCTTGGTGTACTAGCTTCAGGGTTCACAACAGGAGGTGGCGACGGTGGGGCCTCTGTCACTGTCTCCGGATCTGCAGGTTCCATACTAGGTTCGGTTCTGGTCTAGAAGACGATGGTGCAGGTCCTTGCGTCATCGCATTCGGTATCGACGTATTTTGTGCAGGGCTCAAACCGGCAGGCAGCGATGTAGGAGCCTCTGTCTATTTCTCTGTCTCTGATTCTGTAAGCCCTGTACCAGATTCCGGATCTGATGATGTAGGTGGATCCGTCTGCTCGTTTGGTCTCGGTTTACTTGGTTCAAGGTTCGAACCAGCCGGTGGTGATGGAGGATCCTCTGGAGGCTGCGTAGTCGGAAAAGTGGATCGACCACGGGACGGCGCGAGCGGGGCGCGCGCAATCACGCCCTTTTTCCTGAGAAACGCGGCAAGAAACGAAGAGACGAGGTAGCCGGTGAGCTGGACCATATAGCGTGGCCTGGACGCCTGCCCGACGATCGTCGAGGCCTCCTCGAGCGGCGGCGCTGTGGTCCGACGCCTGTACGCGCGGAACAAGAGCAGCGACGTGTTGGTGAGGTTAAACGCGACACGATATTTTTTAATCAAAGTCACCACGTTGATAAAATTGAGGCTTATTTCTCTTCTTTGTTTTTATTTAACAGTAATGCTAGCCTGAGGCCCCAGGCCTCAGGATAAGCCGGTGAAGCCCCAATCCCTCCCAGCCCCAGCCCCCCTCCACGACGTCGCGCGCGCATCAACCATCAACCGAGACCACCCAGTGACCCCGACGTCTCTCGCGCTTCACCACCGTGACCCCGACGTCGTGCGCTCCACGCTACGGTGGCCCCGACGTCGCAAGCGCCTCCAGTGACCCCAACGTGATGATCCCATCACCACCTCAACGCCGACCCTACGCCGTCCTGCACTCCGGCAAAAAACCAGCCAGCATAGGTATGTGCTTGCCGGGTATCCTCAGAGGCTTTCTCAAATTTCTTACCTTTACTACTCATGCCGTCCAGATGGAGCGTGAATAAGAAGACAGCCTTTCTGCCGAAGGATTTATGAAGGCGCTCGAAGAAGACGTCTTAGAAGAGAGATTATGGCTTGGTGGCACCGAGCACATATACATCCATGGAGCTGAAGACCCAGATCGTGACGGCGAGGTTACAGAGAGCGCTCCTCAGGTGCCTACCAAGGAACAGATCTTTTCCTGCTGGGAGGATGCTGAGAGTCAGTATTGCAGTTATGCCGTAACCGTCGGCTTTGAAGTTCGTCGTCATAACACGCTAAACCGGGCTAACGGGGAATGCAAGCGGTTCGATTCTGTTTGCAACCGCCATGGATTTCCAGATCCGGAGAAAACACCCGAAGGATCTCAACCAAGACAGACACCGTCAACCCGCACTGGTTGCAGGGCCTTTATTCGCGTGTCACGGCGCGATACGGCCGGCGCAAATTCTGAGTGATCACCGATCTGAATTTGGATCATAATGATGAGATGCTGACACAACGGAGGAGAAGCCTACTCTCGCGCGAGATTCTTGAAGAGGATCAGAAATCGCTGCTGATATACAGCGAAGCCGGAGTGAGCGTGCGAGTGAGCATGGACATCATTGCTGTCAGTAAAAAATCCACTGTCGTCGAATTGGGGTACACCGACAATGATGTGCGCAATTTTCTCCAGAGAATTTCCACCGCATGTTCCCACCAAGACGCGGTGGATATGTTATCGGCATTAAAGGCCAGAAAAGACGAAGATGGAGAATTTCATTATGAGTTCACCCAGGATGGCGAAGGTCGACTGGAGCATATTTTCTGGATGGAGGGTGCTTCTTGCCGCGCGATTCTTGTCCATGGAGATGTCATTGTGCGTGACACCACGTACAGGATGAACCGCTAAAAGATGCCGCTGGTCATCTTTGTCGGAGTTAACCAACATGGCCAGAGTATTCCATTTGGATGCGCACTGTTACGAAATGAGAAACGAGTGTCATTAATGTGGCTATTGGAGACGTGGAAAAAAGCAATGGGCTGTGGGCCAGATACCACTTTTACCGACCGAGATGAATGGATGTAAGAGGCTATAGATGTCAGTTTACCAACGACACGTCATCATTATTGCGTGTGGAATCTTTTACGCAAATTTTCGTCATGGTTTGCATCGATTCTTGGACTCAGGTTCCATCGGTTCATGCAGGACTTTTTGGGATACTACGCCTTCCATCCAGCACGGCATTCGAAGCTGCATGGGCGCAGATAACCTTCAGCCACAATCTCAGCGGAAATGACCGTGTGCGGCATTTGTATTCCATTCGGGAAAAGTGGGAGGCACCCTACTTTCGAGATGTTTTTACTGCAAGGCTATCAACGACACAGCGTGCAGAAAGCATCAACGCGTACGTAAAACGGTTTCTCAACAGTCGGACAACTCTGAGGGATTCCATACGCATAATGGCAAATGCGTGGGATCTACGAGGGCAGGCAGTCGACCTGATCACTGCCAAAAATGTTGCGTACAAATCCACTCTCCGCATGGATACACCCATTGAGATTAAGCTTGCCTGTAGCAGGTGCGTACACGCACGGTGCGACTAGCGCACAGAGGAAGACTTTCCTAAAGCGGAGATACGCCGCTACTTAGCCGATACGCCGTTATAAAAGGGCTTAGTAAGAGATAGCTCTCTTACTCGGGGCCAAGATTCCCTTGGTTTACGAGTTAGTATAGACTAACGCCTTGATACAAGGCTTCCCTTAAAAAAGGGGTAGTTAAGGGAAGGTATTCCCTTTCACTACAACACTCACTGCGCGCGCGACCGGTCGAGGTCGTGCGCCTAGCGGTCTTTAGTGTATTTTGTAAACTGATTTATATTTAATATGTAATTAGCCTAAAATTAATTAAACTAATGTAAACTATATGTAATACTAAGTAGAACTTACTCAATTCGTACCTAGCCGAAATGTAATGTACACCACCTGTGTACCAACACGTAGCAGGCTGCCACGCCTCCACCAAGGGCTCCTGTCCTGATTGGTTAAAATAACCAATAGGTCCAAACCTTTCGGACCGGTCAATACTTGACCTCAACCGTAGTGTACTTACGTACATCACGTAACCAAATGTAACCCTGTTACATCCTCCCCCATCAAGACTATTGCTCACGCAATAACCAATTATAGTTGGAGAACTCCAACTGCCAGAACTTATGGCTTACCATGATCACCTTTAGTGGTGCTGAGGATTATACTCGAGAAGAGGATGTAGACTATTCCGATTACTCGGAGGAGGATGCCCTTGGGGATATCTCCCCAAATGCTGACCGCTCCGACAACGCCGAAAGGCGATGTCGGCAGCCTAATCCGTTCCCCACACGTGGGAAAAATGCACTAGCTAGTGCTCCACCCCTACCGATGTCGGATGATACATCCGGATCGCCAAGAGCGATAATCACCAATGATCTGGATGCGGCTCAAAGAAACTCAACTTGCCGCACAGGCACGAAAGGCTGCGTTACGCGCCCCCAAACGCCCGCCACGGGCGGCATATAATTTTGAGGGTCCTCGTGACCCCCAAAAGTGGGCTAGGACTGTGGTAAGGAATGGTTTAGCACTCTATATCCCTGTCCCTGCGGGTGAACAGCCGTATCCATGCGAACGCCGGGAGAAACTCCGGGTACAACTGCTCGCGCAGAAGCAGTTCACTGGCGTCTCATACAGAGAGCGCCTCGACAGACAGGCACAGGGTGCCCCTTTTGAAAACCCTCGCGAGGTTCCTATCGTTCTTTTTCCGGGAGAGAATGCCGAAGAGGCAGAAAAGAAATTCCGCGCTTGGGCGGAAGGGGAGAAACTCCTCCCTAGCTTTACTCAGCTGCACGACAGCTATTCCCCCCGTGACGTTCGGGTGGAGAGGGCGTTGCGCTTGGCGTTTTACAGAGCCAAGGCGATGGGGCTATTACGTGCCCCTTACCGCACGCGCTATTCCAGCGCTCCTGCCCCCAACGTGGTGCCAGAGAACAGTGTGAGCGCCACATCTGCCTCCGGAGAACTCCCAACTACTGCGAGTGAAGGGGATTCTCGCGCCCCTTTGTTCGTCCACTCGCAGCGGGGTTCTCCCGCTCGAAAGCGTCAACGACGTCACGGCAATCCTGCCGCAGGGGAGTCTCAGACTCCCAAGAACTCTGTGAATGTGTATAGTCCTTCCACTTCACCAGATATTGGGTTTGACCCCGATGATTGCGTCGCGCCATCAGACGCTCCACATGGCAATGTGGAATACCCTCCGTATCGAGAACTGGAGGAGGAGGTCGCGCAATTGCGACGCGAGTTCCGCGAGCGCTGTGATCGACACAGCCGTCGCATCCTGGACGTCCAGGAGGGACTCCGCGATGAGGGGGATGCGATTGAACGCTTCGCGAAGCGGCTCTACTCTCTCGAGTCGAGCGTTGCGGAGATTTGTGGTCGCATTTTGGCCCTGTCGGACTTATTCCTCCCTGCCGTGTCTTACGGCTCTTATGGATACCCGCATTTCCATCTCCCTCCAAGAGGGGACCCGCCTCCGGGTTATGGTATGGCTTAAGCATACCTACGTAGAAGGTTGGATGCGTACGCATCACGTTCGGGATGTCAAAGGTGTACGCCAAGCCCTTTCGGGCTAGCACCTTGAAAGGCCCCACAAACCTGGGGCGCAGTTTGTTTCTTAAGACATTAGAAACTGCATGTGTAGGAAGGTTTTTAGCGTTTAATAAAACACTTTCTCCTACTTTGTACGCCCTTTTGTTACGTCGACCCTTGCGGTCGGCCTGTTTCTTTTTCTTGTCTTGGCTTTCCGCCATGGCATCGCAAACGTGTCGTAAGACACTAAGGCGCGTCGATAAAAACTTATCGATGTGCTTTCGCACAGATACAGGGCTGACATCGGGGAATCCTCCCCCCCTAAAGCCCTGGGCCACACACGTGGCGTCAACGGAACCCTCGGATTCACTAATCCGTTCACATAAAACGGGGTAAACCCCGTAGATGCATGAACCGAATTGTTTATAGCAAATTCGGCCATAGGAAGCATCTCACTCCAACTCGTTGGAGAATCCGGACATAAACTCCGTAGAATATCTTCCACAACGCAATTAACGCGTTCTGTTTGTACGTCCATTGCGGATGATCCTCAGTGGACATGAGGAGCTTGGTGCCCAGCACCTTAAGCAACGCCGCCCAAAACTGTCCTGTAAAACGGGGATCCCGGTCCGATACAACGGAATCGGGTAGACCATGCTGTCGAAAGACACGGTCTAGGAACACTTTCGCTGTTCCTTGTCCATCAATGGACTCTGGCACCGCCGCCAGGTGAGCCATCTTGCTCAAACGATCTACAAAGACCAATATGCCGGTGTTACCGGACTCATCCTTCGGAAAACCGAAGATAAAATCCATACTGATGGATTTCCAACACTCCGTAGGAACGGATAAGCTCGCCAAAGGCGGAGCTGAATCTCAAGATGGATTAACCTCTGTCACGTCTCACAGGTGCGAATATACGCACCGAACCACTTATACATTATGGTCCACCAATACAAAGCGCTTAAAGCGCTGTAGGTCTTTATCTGACCTAAATGACCCCAGGTAGGGGAGTCATGTGCCTCAAAGAGGACTCTATACTTCAGTTCCTCATTATGAGGAACAACCACCCGCGTAGTGTCCTCCGCGCTCGTGCTATAATATAGCAAACCGTCACAGTAAGTGTAACCGAGCTCTAGCTCGACTTGACAGGGTAGGCTCAGACGAGCCAAGACCCTTGTCACCCAATGCGCTGATAAGCGCCGTACATTGTGGGTCTTTCTCATACGCCTGGCGTATGAGATCCACCACAGACGAGGTGATGAATGTCGCGTGATCGAGCTCGTAATCGGGACGACGCGACAACGCGTCTGCAAGTACATTCTGTTTACCAGGTTTGTACTTTACCTCAAAGTTGTACTCCGCAAAGAAGTAGAGCCAACGGGCCATCCGTTGGGAGAGATGATGCGATTTCGTCGCTGTCCGTAAGGACGCGTGGTCTGTATAAACCACGAACGGCTTTGAGCCGAGTAGGTGAACCCTAAATTTGACAAGGGCATACTCCATAGCAAGTATCTCCTTGTCATGAACGGGATAATTGCGTTCCGCAGCTTTAAGCTGCCTCGACTCAAACGCGATCACGCGTTCACTTCCCGCATCATCTGCTTGTAACAAAGCATATCCGATTGAGAAATCGGAGGCGTCGCAGACGACACTAAATGGTTTCCCAGAATCTGGGAGAGCAAGAACGGGGGATTTTAACAAGCTCCCCTTTACCGCTTTGAAAGCGTTTTGGTGTTTGGTTTCCCAACACCAATCTACATCCTTCTCAAGAAGGTCTGTCAATGGCTTCGCCATTTCAGCGTAGTTCTCGCTGTACTTGTGGATATAATTGGCTAATCCAAGACACTTCCGTAAATCTCTAAGATTTACAGGCGAAGGCCACTCCACAATGGCTTTCACCTTCGCGGGATCCGCCCGCACTCCATCCTTACCGATGAAGAAACCGAGGAAAGGAATTTCCTCAGTACCAAATATACATTTGGATGCGTTCGCATATAACTTATGCTCTCGCATACATTCCAGCACAGCTCGAAGGTGTATAAGGTGCGTATGAACATCAGACGAGTCGCCTTCCGCACGACTATGAACGAATATATCGTCGAAGTACGTCTGAGCGTACTTTCTATGAGGGCGGAAGAGTTGAGTCACCAAGCGATTAAAAGTCGCTGGTGCATTCGAAAGCCCCTGTGGCATAACAAGCCATTCCCAAAGCATGCCGCTAGGCGTGCTGACCGCTTTAAGCGGAATATCGGTTGCTCGCATGGGCACCTGATACTACCCGTCCACCAGATCTAAGGCACAGTACAGCCCGCCATATTGTTCTGGGGGACATTCTTCCGAGGAATTGGAGTTTGCACGGGTACAGTAGCTGCATTCAGCTTCTTGTACGCATGAACAATGCGCCACTTTCCGTTTGGTTTAAGAACACAAAAAGTGGGAGATGAGTGGGGAGACTTGCTCTCCAGTACCATCCCTGCATCTTCTTTCCCATTGAAGAATGCGTCGATGACGTCGCATTGCTCCTTTGGGAGAGGCCACTGCCTAGTGACGCAGTATTTGGTTCCAGGAACCAAGTCAATTTCATGTCGGGCTCCCCGATCCGGTGGTAACCCCATCGGCGGGTTTTCACTAATGACATCTCCGAATTCTTTAATTAATGAATGGTAAGGGTCCTTAGGATCCGCAAGGATCTTGAGGCCGCTTCGGGCATTCAATGCCTGTTTGGTTTGCACCAAATCTGACTCGTCCATCGTGGATGAGGAGTTCAACTCCTCTTCCGGATGCAACAGGACGATCTCGTCGAGCTCACCTGCTTTTACAGCAGTCTCAAACTCGTTGAAGGGCATCTCCCCCAACGACAACAGTTCGCCTACCCCAGGCAACCGTTCCAGGCTTAATCCTTCCATGACAACACCTGTCACGCTATTCAGCATCCGATAGGACTGCTGATTACTGGCCTCGGGACTCTTCCCGTGACCCAGATGGGGGGAGTCAATTGCCCCATCTATTGGTAGCGCATCGCGCCTACCCACAGAGATCTTTACCTCTACCACCGGTGACTCGCCGGTCTCACCTAATAAGGCGTGGTCGGAATCAATTTCGACGTGCGAAAGAGACAAACTACGGGGCTCTTCGCTTGGAAGCGCTTCGAGCTTAACCACAGGGGTCTCTACCCCTACCACTGGAGTCGCACCTTTTTCGCCGAACTCGGCGTGGTCGGGAACCCCAGCGTGTAGAAGAGACAAACTTTGTGTCTCTTCTCTAGGAATCGCCTCGCGCTTAACCTCAGAGGAGTCCACCTCTACCACTGACGACTCACCAGTCTATCCTATATCGGCGTGGGGATTAACCGCCGAATCTCCCTCGTTAAGGAACACTTACATGACCTCATTGGGACTGATCATTTCAGACATCCCAATCTCTGGCATCTCACGCCAGAATCGCTTTTGCGATCGAGCAAAGGTGGGTTCATGACTCGCCAATGCTTCACCCGACCGCGGGTGCGTTGAACCAATGGATTTAGACTTCCAGTCTATCCATGTCTCGTGGAGTTTCAGCCACTTCATGCCCATAATGAGGTCATAACTAGAGTCCAAATCCAGGGCTACGCAACGTTCTAAGCTGTCGAGGTCTGCAAACTTCATCTTAAGGTCAATCGATACCTTGGGTACAGAAACCTGTACGCCCGTCGCAAGACGGACCGTGACAACGTCACGAGAACGTGCCTCTAGGGCCTCGGCATACAGCCGACTCTTCTCAACAAAAGCCCGTCTGACATAATTTTCAGACGCTCCAGAGTCTATCAAGACTCTCCAAGGCTTATCAAAGCCTTTCCAGTCCGCAAGGACGACCAGCAAACCTTTCTAGTATACCAACTCGGTGCTAGAAAGCACCTTTTCCCTTGGGGCTTTGTGCTGTCGGCCCCTACCCTGGGGCTTAACAGCACTGAGGGATCCCTTAGTGGAGCGCCCCGCATCTACTGGGAGCCGTCGTTTCCTGAAGGCTTGGGCGAGGGCTTTTAACCCACCCTCGACCCCTTATAGCGAGTTTCTCGCTGGGGATTTTTCGGACATCTGTTCTTCAGATGATCCGTGCTTCCACACAGGAAGCATCTCAGCAGTCCATTCCGCTGCAGCATTGCCAGGAGCTCCGCTTTCTGAACTTACGAGGTAGAGTCACCGTGACTCTTAGCGGAATGTTTCTCCGCCGCTTCGACCTGACTAAGGTCCATGGGTTCGGGACCCACCTTAGAAGAACGAAAGTTCCTTTCGGCGTTGAACGCCATCTTAAACGCCTCCCCCAGGGATTGTGTCGTGAAGCGGGCACAAGAATTTTGGTCGGTTCCGGTCAACAATGGACCGATCGGCCTGTCGGCGATCGGATTGGTGGAAAGTCAAGAGGTTTTTGGGTCAGTCATGTGCAAGAGGTGTCCAGGACACAAATTCGGGTAGGTCACATGAGATTGCGTGTACTACATATTTTCATGTTTGGTACATATTGGGGACTATAGGGGGTAGGTAGTAGTTGGGGATTTGCCAAGTTTGGGTTTTGCTTTCTTTTGGGTTTTGCTTCGTAAAGGTTTTTAGCTTTTATCTTCGCTTAAGTGACCGTTGGACCCCCAGCTCAACCGGGGTCGTTTTCACCTTACGCGTTAGTTGTGTGGTGGAGTCAAGTTCGAAATCGAATACATTTGTATCGGCTACCTGACCACCACCATCGTGCCCAGCCTTCCAACTTACGGGGGGTACCCCGCGGACCTCCACTCGAAATCTGGTCTGATCGTCCGCTGCTGGCAGACGACCGGTCATCATCCAAAGACACTTGGTCCGATTCACTTAAGTTCATCTCACCTTGTGTACCCGATGGAATGGGCTAGTTACACACTCGGTGGATCGGGATCGCAGATCGATCTGATTCGGTCTTGAATATAAGACCGTGCTGGCTAGGTGTACCTAGGTCGGAACTCTTCACCCCAGGTACGTACATACCAGAAACACTTCCAAAAGATAAATTCCAATAGGTCGATCGTCCAAACGATCTAGACCTGACCAATACGAATTAATAGAGGGTAGACCAATCAACCGGTCTATCCCCTGACCAATATGAGAGAAGACCAAAACCGGTCTAAACTCCAACCAATGTTACAATGAGCCAATATTTCCACGTAAAGATCCAATATGCTCGTTAATTCCACAAACGATATCTCCACGTAAAGACTAATCCACTTGTTAGTACGTTCCAAACGTACGTGACTTAAACTTTAGGAAGTCGACCAATGCGTGCTCCAGTAGAGGGACTTACGGCTGGCCAAATGCGCGTGTGGCGCTTCCAGACCGGGTATAATGAGCTAGAGGGGATTACTCGACCCTCTGCTCCCAAACACTCCGCGGCGGGCGGAGGCGACTGATGCACATAGCAAAGGTTTAAACGACCTACTGTTGAGGTGTTAGCCCGAAGGCAAAACCAAAAGATTCCAAACGACTTCTTCTCTTTGAGGCAAATCCACAACTCTAACCAATACTACCTCCCTACGGTCCCAATATGTACCCACATGAAAATATGTAAAATACCCAATGTCAGGTGACTCACCAAAACTTGCGTTCTTGACACTCCTTGAATCTGATAGGCTAAAACGCCCCCCTTGTTTAGACCAATCCGAAATTCGACCAGCTGCCTTGACCAAAAGTGACCGAATTTTTGGTACACTTCACCACAGCCGCCCCTGAGTCCGACCGTGTCGCACAACGATAACGGTCTGACCTCACCACTCACTTGACCAACTGGACCTTGGTCGCTCACACTTCTTCACCATGGACCAGCCATCTTCTCCACCTGCGCCAGGTACTTCCTTTACTGCACTCGATCCTCTTATGATTCCTCTTGAAGCTTTTTCTTGTAGAAACTCTATGTGCCGAGTCGCCCCACATTGCTTCACCTGTTCGGTCGGCCCGTCTGACAGCCCACATAATTCTCCTGCACCTCAAACATCATATGGGTGTCAGACTGGAGCCGAATCCGCCGGAAGCAGTTGGACGATCAATTGGAAAATACTTCGCTGCGCATGCAATGGGACGATCTTGAGCGACACCTTACTGAGCTCCAAGTTTCGGTCCAAGACCAGACCGGGAAGGTCAAGTCTTTTCAGGACCGGTCGAACGCTTGGGCGCAGCAATCGGGCCTCTTCGGGTGGCGCTAGACCAGTGCCACCAGCGCTTGACGGACCTGCTGTATCCGCGTTCGGCTGCTGCCTCCATCGTATACCGATCTGCGTCGGCCGCCCTGGTTGACTTGCACCAGGACCAAGACCGGCGCCATCCATTGGCCAAAATTCCACAGTCCAATATTTTACAAAATTCCAAGAAGCGCGCAAGCGCGCCGGGTGCCTCGAGGGCGCGGGGCATAGCGCGCGACCCCGAACTAGGGGGGAAGCGTTCGGTGACCCATAAGCGAGCCAAGACGCAGGCGCTTCTCGTGTACTGAAGATTGGACGTGAGTGATGCCTGCAATCCTGCCAAAACTCAAGCGCCCTCGCGCCCTCGTGACGTCCGTACCGAGTACACAGGGATCTCGTCCGGGGAGGACTCCAGTGAAGATTCCGGCGACTCAGAGTTCATGATCGCCATCCCGTCCAAGTCGCATACGTGTCGGCGTAAAAGTTCCGTCCAAGCAGCATCGTCATCGGGGTAGGAGCAGAAGACCAGTCTGCCAGGTGACAACACGCCAGCATATGGGTCAGCGAAATCGGCGCCTTCGTTCCTGCCTGGCACGTCTGGACTGCACCGCCACGCCCGGCTAAAATATATGGCAATTGGAGATCGCCCACTTCCGCCGCGGACCTCGGACGTCACCTTGCCCTGATCGTCGGGGCAGATCGGTAGCTTGCACCGGTCCTCCCTGACCAAGCAGATCCTGATCCGGTCTGCATCAATACCGAGATCGGCGCCATTCCAAGAGGCTCGCGGGCGCGTCGATTGGCTCAAGGGCGCGGGGCGTAGCGCGCGACTCCGAACACGAGGCGAAGCAAGCGCCGACCCACAAGAAAGCCAAGATGCAGGCGCTCCTCATGAGCCAAAAATCGGATGCAAGTGATGCGTTTAACATAGCCAAATCCCATGCGCCCTCACGCCCCCGCGGGCGCATTCAGGTGGTACGATTTCCCAGCAAAATTCGGGAGGAAATTCTCGCCATTCATTGGCTGAAATTCCGCCCCCCAAAATCCACGGACGCAATGAGAAGAGCAAGGGCGCATCAGGAGGCGCGAAGGCGCGGGCCCTTGCGCGCGACCTAGAGCACGAGAAGAATCCGGAAATGGTGTAATCACTAGCCAAGATACGGGCGCAACTCCCAAGTGCGGTGAAGGATGCAGTTACGGAGAGGAAGGACTCCAAAAATCGCGCGCCCTCGACCCGTTTCTCCGCCCAACCGGGCTCGGGTAGATTATCGTGCCGCTCATTGGCTAAAAATCCGCCCCACGGAATTTACAAACAAAATCGGAAGCGCGAAGACGCTAGGAGTGGCGCGAGGGCGAGGGCTCTAGCGTGCGACCTGAAGCGCCACAAGAAGCTCAAAGCGGTGCAAACGCAAGCTAAGACGCGGGCGCAACTTCCAAAAGCGGCGGGTGATCCAGTTGTGAAGAGGAAGGCTTCGAAAAATCGCGCGCCCTCGACCCGCCACACCGTTCGGTCAAAGTCGGTATTGGTCTCGCCTGGGGCGGCTTCGGAGGGTGGATCGGTGGGTTCAGATGATATCCTTCCCGCTTTATCTCAATCCCGATCCACCAATCATCGTCGATCCGCTGTCGCAGTTGAATAGCCGACGTCAGAAGAAGACCAAGTGGCGCACTCGGAGGGTGACATCGATAAAGGGTCGTCGAAACTGGCTGTCGACGCGCCCAAACCAACTTTTCTGCCCGGGACTTCTGTTCGATATCGTCATGCTTTGTCGTGGGAATTGAAGGTTGACGTGACTCCTCCTCCTTCTGGTCAGGCCACTGCCGACCCTCGAAGGACCCGATCTGGTCTGGCCACTGCCGACTCTCAAAGGACCCGATCTGGTCTGGACACTGCCAAGGCGTCGCGTTGAGAAGACCAGGTTGTTAGCCGATGACGGCATATGGTACCCCGGTCTTGATTGCGCTTAGTCGGTCGCGGACCTCAAGGATGCTTTGGTCAAGCTTGACGAGAAGGAACCCTGGCGCAACCAATTTCAAGACCAAGTTGCAGGCCATCCGGCGCTGACCATCGGCCGCCTGTGGGGTGATAGCGAATGAAGTCCCAGGTAGTCGACCAGAGAGCTCGTAATACATGTCGTCACTTCTTTTTCACATATCTGATCATCAAATCACTTGAACTAATTTCACCACTTTCTCAGAGTTGCACCAAACACGTTATCATAAACCGTTCCACCCACATCGCGAAAAATAATCATCACGTTCGTCACTCCACTACTCCAATTCGTCACATTTCATCACATTTTCACAACAACTTCGGACCTTCCACATGTTTAAACCGGTCGGACTGACCGATGCTATTGCGTGTCTTGGTCTTGGTCTTCATGAGTCTGCATCACTGCGAAGCGATTCCGACTGACTCGTTCTCGCTCGAATTCTCGTAGCAGTGCTCCACAATTCAGGTCGATCTCGTCGATCAAAGTTGGTCGTCATGGTCCTTCCATCGGACCAGATATTCTAGGTGGGTCCGGCCGAACCGGGTCTTCTTGACTGATCGGACATCTAGGACCTTCTCCACCTCGAATTCTTACCCTTCCAATGGCCTCTCCCAACTGTCCTCCGGCAGCAGAGCTTCATCAGACATGGCATTTTAGGCCGATCAGGGAATTCTCGGACCAGCTTCAACTTGGACACATGCACGATTGGAAAGACCTTATAATCCGTGCCGGTCGTGATCAGACGGGCAGCGTGCTCATCGGTCAGCTCTGCAACACGTAAAGGACCGTGCCAAATGTGAGCCAACTTCTTCGCATAGCCCTCCTTGACTCGGTCGAGGTATAGCCATACCCTCGCCCCTGGTTTAATACCGTGGGGTCGGACCTGGTCGTTGTTCCGTTCTGCCCGGTCTTGTGTGGCCTGACGCAACTTTTCGTTGACGACTTCCTTCGCATGTTGATAGTGCTTCTGGACCTGCATGCGCCAACGGCGAGCATCTCGATCGCGGGTCCGAGTGCAGCCGATCGGTATCGCCGCATCAAGTGTCGATCGAGGGTCCCATCCATACGCCAGATAGAAAGGCGTTTCTCCTCGGACCCGATCGGTTGAAGAGTTGAGTGCGAATACCAGTCTTTCTGCATACTCGTCCCAGTCACGTTGGTCTGGGTCGGCCACATACATCTTGATCGCCCTTGTTATGGTCTGAACCATGCGTTCCGCCGATTCCGGTCTGCCTGGTCAGGCTTCGACCTGGTCCTTGGGGCAGGTCCCGCAAAGCAGACGTGGCGATACTGGTCTTCATCCGATGACTCCTGGCTGTACTGACTGCCAATTTCTCCTTCCGATCCCGTGCTGTTTTCAGTCAAGATCTCCTTGACTGCCCGGGTCGGTCTGGTCCAGGGTCTTCGATCGGTAGCGACCTGATCCACCAGCGCTCTTCGCTCTCATGCTACGCTACTGCTGTAGCGTCCGCAGAGTATGTTCAACTTCACCCACATCCTTAAGACGCAGCAGAGTAAGCTGGTCCGCCAGTTCTTGATCGTCAAGGGTACTAATGTAGTGACCTACATGTTTCAAGGCGGCACCATTCGGCGGGTTGTTCTACTTAATTGTTATGCCGGCGCGATGTGCATCCACGTTCAACCGATGCAAATACTCGATCGGTGTCTCGTCGCCCCGCTTCTGCATATGGTGATACTTGCGGGCACACGAAAATCCCGAGTTGCAGTATTGCCCTTCAAACTCTGCACATAGCAGGTCCCAGTCAGACCGGACATCCCGACTCAACTGTTGGATCCAGTTGGCAGCCGGTCCTTTTAACAGATCCCGGAAGATCAAACATTTTTCACTTTTCGGGGTCTGGTCCCGGAAGAACGCAGACTTGACCCGACCGAACCAATACCGGGCCTGGTCTTCATCAGCACCCTTGCCGGTGAAGTCCTTGAGGTCGGTCGTTGAGGCCATACGGATGCGCGGAATCGCGGCAGATCTAAAGTCGTAAGCAGTCGTGGAGGCTAGGTTAGCCTTGCGCACCTTGCCTGCACCTGTACCATCTGACCCAAAGTGGTCGTCAAGACCGCCGACCGACTCCATGTCACAATCACGTGTCTTATTTGGTCTACGCGGTCTGGCCGGTTGCGGCTTGCGCTTCCCTTTGCCGACTTGTTTATCACTTCGAGTAGGCTTATCCATAGATGTTACCGATTCCATATCCACATCCCGGCAAACATTGACACTTTGACGGGTAGACCGATCTTGGACATGTGGGCACATAGGTGGTCTAACCCGTTCTTCCATGAAACGTTCCATCATCGTCTCAAAAATGGCTTGGACGTTAGCTGGAGTCATGGGCAACGTGTTGATACCCTCCTTTTGCGGAACTGAGGCCTGTGGGGGCTTCTGGAGCCCCTACTGGCAAGCAGCCCTTTTCTGCCGCATGTCACTTTTTTGTTCAGGCTGGGCATGGTCCACCCCCATGGTCATCCGCTCGACACCGGTCTCCAACTCTGATGAGCTGTTAGAGGACGGTGGAGACTGATAAACCGATTCGTCATCAGAACCAATGTCGACAAGCGCTGTGGAGGCTTCAGCGACCTTAACTTCTGCGGTGGGAGCTGGGCGGCGAACCGCCCCCACCAGTCGGACCAAATGGTCGTGGAAGGTCGACATCGACGATTTCAGCCTCCAATTCTCAAATTCAAATAGTTTTTGGACATAGGCGGGGTCTGCATTTTAATGCCAACCTCGGCCGACATCGCCACCAAGTTCTTCACCAACAGTAATGGGCGATCACTGTGGATCGGCTCGGTAGTGGGACCGAGAAGACGGTCGCGGATCTGGAGGTTCAACACCCGAAAGACCACGTCATAGCGAACGAACTTGTTCAGCTCAAAAACATACTACATCTTGTTCAGGTTTTCTTCGCTGATGCCTCCATCTCCGACCTGCGACTTCTCTTCGAAGTCGTATTCGTCGGCCGGCATTCCCAACCCTTTCTTGGGAATCTTGGGGACCTTGGGGACCTTGGGAGGTTGGTTCTGATCAGCCTCCAAGTATTTTTCGTCTTTCAATTTTTCATCAACTTTTTTATGCACATACATAGGATCAAGACAAATGTCCTGATCCTTTCCAGAACTATAGCAAGACTTGCTATAGTCCCGATCGGCTCCGGTGGGAGCCTTTTGGGGAGGAAAAAAATTATTAATCCCGATCTGGACCTCCACCAGGCCAGATCGGACATCGCCATCTTTATCAACAACGAAGACGTAAGGTGATAGCCTTTCCTTACGCCCTCTCCAGAACGATTCCAAATTCAAATCTTCAAATTCAATCTTTGATTACACCTCGCGGTGATATCCCTGGTTCGAATCCGGGCACGCGCACCATTGTGGTGGAGTCAAGTTCGAAATCGAATACATTTGTATCGACAACCTGACCACCACCATCGTGCCCAGCCTTCCAACTTACGGGGGGGTTACCCCGCGGACCTCCACTCGAAATCTGGTCCGATCGTCCGCTGCTGGCAGACGACCGGTCATCATCCAAAGACACTTGGTCCGATTCACTTAAGTTCATCTCACCTTGTGTACCCGATGGAATGGGCTAGTTACACACTCGGTGGATCGGGATCGCAGATCGATCTGATTCGGTCTTGAATATGAGACCGTGCTGGCTAGGTGTACCTAGGTCGGAACTCTTCACCCCAGGTACGTACAGACCAGAAACACTTCCAAAAGATAAATTCCAATAGTTCGATCGTCCAAACGATCTAGACCTGACCAATACGAATTAATAGAGGGTAGACCAATTAACCGGTCTAGCCCCTGAACAATATGAGAGAAGACCAAAACCGGTCTAAACTCCAACCAATGTTACAATGAGCCAATATGTCCACGTAAAGATCCAATATGCTTGTGAATTCCACAAGCGATACCTCCACGTAAAGACTAATCCACTTGTTAGTACGTTCCAAACGTGTGCAACTTAACGTTGGGGGTCGACCAAAGTACGCTCCCGTCGAGGGACTTCCGGCGGGCCAAATGCGTCTATAACGCGTCCCGGCCGAGTATAATGAGCTGGAGGGGATTACTCGACCCTCTGCTCCCAAACACTCCGCGGCGGGCGGAGGCGACTGATGCACATAGCAAAGGTTTAAACGACCTACTGTTGAGGTGTTAGCCCGAAGGAAAAACCAAAAGATTCCAAACGACTTCTCCTTTTTTAGGCAAATCCACCACTCTAACCAATACTACCTCCCTACGGTCCCAATATGTACCCACATGAAAATATGTAAAATACCCAATGTCAGGTGACTCACCAAAACTTGCGTTCTTGACACTCCTTGAATCTGATAGGCTAAAAAGCCCCCCTTGTTTAGACCAATCCGAAATTCGACCAGCTGCCTTGACCAAAAGTGACCGAATTTGTGGTACACTTCACCACAGTCGCCTCTGCACGCCGCAGAGTATTTTGGGAGCGGAGGGTCGAGTAATCCCCTCCAGCTCATTATACCCGGCCGGGACGCGTTATAGACGCATTTGGCCCACCGGAAGTCCCTCGACGGGAGCGTACTTTGGTCGACCCCCAACGTTAAGTTGCACACGTTTGGAACGTGTTATTTTACCTATTGGATTATTTCGTGGAGATATCGTTCGTGGATTACGTCACGTTCTTATTGGATCTCCCCATTGGATTGAATTATTGGACCTCATTGGATTACCGGAGTTTGTCTCCCATATTGGCCGGGCTTTACGATCGGGTTAGCTATCTGCCCTCGGGAGTATACAAATTTCGAGTATAACCGGTATACCCGTACCCAGGGTGAAGCGTTCCGTCCCGGGTACATCACCCAGCACGGTCTACCGCATTTAGACCACAAGTCAGTCCCAAGCACCGATCCACCGAGTGTGTTACCAGCCCAATCCATCGGGTACACAAGGTGAGATGAGAAAAGAATCGGACCAGGCGTCCAGTGCTGACGATCGGTCGTCTGCCAGCAGCGGACGATCCGATCGGATCGAAGACGAGGGTTGGCGGGGTACCCCCCCCGTAAGTTGGAAGGCTGGGCACGATGGTGGTCAGGTTCTCGACACTTCGGTGTTCGATTTCAAACTTGACTCCACCACAATTGGGGTCGGCTTCGGAATAGCTCCGAACGTGCTGACCCTTCTCTCAGGCCTCCCATGAACACGGGAATGGACACATAGTCTGAATACGCTTTCGCGTACATCGCTTCCAACAGGGTCTTAAGTTCTTGGATGTATGTCTCCAAGTCCCTAGTGCCCTGACGGCACCTCAAAAACGCCAGTTGATTCTGGAAATCCAGATCAGGGTGGCAAAGATGTCCATAAGCTTTTGCTTATTGACTTTCCATATCGGGAACACGTCCGTGACCGAGTACGGACACGTAAACGCCTATGCACGGGCTTTACCTGTAAGATGGGTTAGTGCACGTCCCACTTGCAATTTACCCTCGATCATATTCGCTGTGGCGAACGCCGTTTCGACCTCGCGAAGCCACACATAAAGGTTATCACCTTTTTCATCGGTGAGTTCCTTTATCTTAAAGGACAACGGAGGGCGCACCCCCGTAGACGTGGAACGATTTCCACAGAAGTTCGCCTCATGGGCGATGAGGGCATTAACCCTCTCTCGTACGGCCTCAAAGTCCTGCTCCACTAGGATCTGCATACCATCATCGCCCAATATGGACAACAGCATGTTAAAGGCTTCTTGCTGGACGGGGGTTAGCTTACCCCAATCCTCTTGGTTCATCCTTTGCAGAGGATGTTGTCGTCTACCAACACAGGTGTTGGATTGACTACGAGTGCTACCAGATGTAGCAGGTGCGTACACGCACGGTGCGACTAGCGCACAGAGGAAGACTTTCCTAAAGCGGCGATACGCCGCTACTTAGCCGATACGCCCTTATAAAAGGGCTTAGTAAGAGATAGCTCTCTTACTCGGGGCCAAGATTCCCTTGGTTTACGAGTTAGTATAGACTAACGCCTTTATACAAGGCTTCCCTTAGAAAGGGGGTACTTAAGGGAAGGTATTCCCTTTCACTACAACACTCACTGCGCGCGCGACCGGTCGAGGTCGTGCGCCTAGCAGTCTTTAGTGTATTTTGTAAACTGATGTATATTTAATATGTAATTAGCCTAAATTAATTAAACTAATGTAAACTATATGTAATGCTAAGTAGAACTTACTCAATTCGTACCTAGCCGAAATGTAATGTACACCACCTGTGTACCAACACGTGGCAGGCTGCCACGCCTTCACCAAGGCTCCTGCCCTGATTGGTTAAAATAACCAATAGGTCCAAACCTTTCGGACCGGTCAATACTTGACCTCAACCGTTGTGTACTTACTTACACCATGTAACCAAATGTAACTCTGTTACATTGCCGGTCTTCTCACTCGCTACGCATTCGAGCGCAGCCAAAAGGAAATAGGGAATGCGGGATCGTACGCTTGCGTGGGGATGTCAGTCTTCCGTCCTGGCACTATGGCGGCAGCTAGGGAATTGGAAAAAGACAGCGCTACGGGGCAGATCGGATGTTCTTGCCGGCTTCTTGAGACAACTGGCTTCATATGCCTCCATATCCACAGATATTGGAGCGTGAAAAACATCTTCACGGTCGGCGAATACTACATCTCGCAAAGATGGCGCCACCGGTCTGCCTCGGTCCTCGATGCTGCCGTATTTGCCTCGAGTTCTGAGCCTTCTTCGAATTCTGAGCCTTCCTCGAGTTCCGAGCCTTTCTCGAGTTCCGGTGCTTCCTCAATCACATCAAATCTTTCAGGTCTCCCCGACTTGAATCCACCAGCATCGCAACCAAAAGGTCGGCCCGTCGGCAGCAAGCGCATTCGTTCCGGCATGGAAAAATCCAAGCGTCGGTGCGGCAAATGCCGTGCTGTTGGACATACAATCAGAAAGTGTCCAGAAAGAGAATATTGGGCCTCCCACACAGTCCGTCAGCATCCTGCTGCGAAAGGATGAGTAGATTCTGTAGAGCACATCGTAGAATGAGGAAAAAAAAGACCCCCACCAGCCCCACCACCAGGCCCCCCACTGGGGGTCCTCCTGGGTCCTCCCCTCAGCACCCCTAGTTGCGACACAATAGCCCGACCACCTCCACCCCCCCTCCTCCCCGACATGCAAACACAAACCGCACAAACAGGAATGCGAACACCATAGGCTACTGACGAAGGACCGAAAGAAGAAGTCAAAGAGCAGAAGCACACGGTCCGTCTTGTTTAGAACCCCCGCTCTGAGAGGAGTATGAGGAGCTGCGACAGAGAAACCGTGGAAATGTTGCGTTCCCCCATGTAACGGAAGTGGAGAGCATGCAACGACTGGGAAACAGAACCAGTACAAGAAAATAACAAGAGGATAAACCGGAAACCTTGAAAACAGTTAGCTTTGCAACTTTCTTGGACAAAGATAACTGCCCTCGCTGACACTCCTCTACCTCCTATGTAAGCTTACAGATAAGTGCACAGGTGATGTTTGAAGAGGTGGCACTAAGCTCAGCTAATATTGCAGCACCGAAAACAGTGGCAGCAACAACACCGCTGGTGGCAATCAAGGCAACAAATGCAGCTGATGCAGCAGTGCAGAAACATACCTGCAGGCTCACCACACATAAATCCTGTCCTCTAAGAACCTTGTGTGACAGCCTCTAGACTGGTCACGTGCACGTCAAACTTCTACCCTCTCCTCCAATACCTTTCCCAAGAAACTCCCCAAACGGAACGTGCGTAGAAACACAGCTGTGGCAGTGGTTTGGGTCGGTTCTTCCCTGTTGTTTGTGTGGAGAATGTGTGCTGTTTATGTGTGGCAGCTGTGGGGGGGGCTGAGGCGAGGCCCCCAGTGGGGGCCAGGTGGTGGGGGTCCTTTTTAACGACCCCCCGTAGAATGAACTCATAATGAATGGTCACTTGGGTTTGGCGTTGGGAGCTGTTTACGTTCACGGCTGCGAACTTCATGGGCTTCGGCGTGCGCCGTGGGTTACGAGAGTGTCACGAGTTGAATGGGGAGGGGGGGGGCTTACGGCTTAACCTGAGGCCCCCCCCAGCCTCAGGGTAGCATTGTTCTTTATTTAATTGTTCCATTTCACATTGGTTGCAAGGCTTTTCACATTGGATGCAACAGTTGTTAAATATATATTTTACTTCGCTACCTATTTCACTTTGAATGCAAAAGTTGTTAAATATATTTTTTACTTCGCTACTATTTCACTTTGGATGCAAAACTTTTCATTTTGGACGGGCAAAGCGTGTAGAAGTCTCTGGAAAAGACTATAAAAGTCCTTCATAGTCGTAGCAAAGACTAAATAGTTGTTCCAACTTTTATGGAAAGACTACGGATGTTAGTCGAAGATAGTCGTCCAGCAACTAAGTCGTCCCACCTCTGTGGTATCTCACATTGTGCGTGAAAACTGTAATATTTGCAAGTTGAAACTTGAACATTGAGCAAAAAAGGACAATTTTGTGTCGCTTGTTATACTGAGTTGAAGTGTTTCGGTTGAGTGGAGCTCCGCCATGTTCTTTCAGCGCTACGTGCATGTAGTGCTGGACGCGGTGCTGGGCAGCTACGTAAAGGATATCGATCCGGACGCTCTACAGATCAGTGTATGGAATGGAAAGATTGAGGTCGAAGCTGTCGAATTGCAGCCAGATGCATTTCCACTGCCGAATCAGATGCGGCTGGTCAAGGGAACGCTTCGTCAGCTCCGCATCGATCTGCCATGGACCAAGATGTCGAATGAACCCATTCGAGTTGATATCCAGGACGTGAGTTTGCTACTTGAAGTGTATGCGGACGATCGTGCGTCGCTTGACTCTGCCGAGATGTCTCCCGACGAGCAACGACGTGCTGCCAAGAAGAAATTGCAGACACTAAAGCGCAAACGTGCTGCGATTGACGCAGTAGAGAAAGCGACAGAATTGAAGGAGAAAAACAAGACACCAACGGGTCAAAGCTGGACAGAGGGTTTTCTTTTCAAGCTGCTTGCAAAAGTGCTGGACAATGTGCAGTTGCATGTGCAGCATCTTCATTTAAGAATGGAAGATCGAGTCTCTGATCCCATCCATCCATATGCTGTGGGAATGACATTAGAAGCAATAATCATTAAGTCAGCGGACGAGGGATGGAACTATACAATGGTAGGAAGAGGCACGACTCAACCAACTGGTGTCTCGTTCATTCGAAAGAAGATGGATATTAACAAATTTGGCATTTATTGGTCATTGCCATTAGTGCCAGTGTCTCCTGCGGTACTAAATGATGCAGCGATGTTTACTGCATTAATGAGAAGCAGTTTTGAGAGTCAAAAGATGATGATGGATTTCTCAGGTGAGACATCAAGCACTGAGACGGAGAAGATGACGATGCCGGCGTTGTTTCAATTACGTGATTACATTATTCACCCACTGACAGTCTCAATGAAGCTCACGGTGAACGATGGGAATCACAAACTGCCCATTACGCACCAGGAGCTAAGTGAACGTGTTCTATCGAGGCTTGGGACGCCGTGGTTGGTCAAGGCTATTGATGCCATTGGTGATGAGGCCTGGATGGAATTCTTAGACAGGATGCCAAAGTTAGCAGGAGAACGAAAGTATACTCTAGGTTTTGTGTTCTCAGAGGCGTGGTCCGTGGCAAGGGAAGTCACAGAAGAGGAGGATGAGATTCCATCAATGCTGCAGTTTAAAGAAGCACTGTCGAGCTGTCTACAATGGTCTTTGGACGAGGTAAACCGTGTTGAGCAGTGTATTGTCGATTATCGGGAGGCCGTTGTTCACGTGATGGAAGAGAAAAGTACGTATATTGATGCTCAAGCTAGTATCGATCAGATTAGAACATCGTTGTATCGTCAGCAGTACCTGAGTGCGCTTTCCTTCATTTCATTTTTGACGATAAAACGTCGTCAAGCTCGATATCTCAAGCTACGTCCGAGGAAGATTCGTGTCAAAGACGACCCGAGAGCATGGTGGACATATGCAATCAATGCCGTGTTGTTGGATGTACGAGAGCGTCTAGCTCATGTAGATTGGGAAGCTCTAGAAGAAACGCGACGGCGACGAGAACGGTACAAAAATTTGTGCCTTGTATTGCAACATAGTCATACATTTGCGGCCTCCCTTGTTCCGCCAGACGTTCGCTTCTTGTCGGAAGAAGTGGCACACTACGAGTTGGACGATTTAGAGTTTGAGATGGATGTCAAAGACTTGATTACGCTTCGTCTTGCCCTGCGGAAAGAAATTACCGAGAAAGAAAAGGAGAAGGAAGCTCTGAGCAAGTTACAAAGCCTGCATGCCAGGAGCGCTCAAGATGCCGAGATGCCCACGAGGTCCCGCCTTTGGTCGTATGCCACATGGCTTACAGGTGGAGGACCAAATTCGACTGGTTCTTCCGGCCATAACACTGAAGGAGTGCGCATCGAAGATGTAAAGTGGAGCGATCAAGATACCATAGACTTGTACGAGGCAATTGATTTTCATCCAAAAAAAAGTGAGATACCTGAGAGCGAGGAGAGTGAAGATGTGGCTGCACGTGTGACGCTTGTGCAACAAGAGAACCAGCATATTCTGTATCGCTTCCAACTCTCTCTTCGTCGTGGAAGCTTTAAACTGAGTCTTGAAGACGTTCCCGCTGATTTTGGTAGTCTCACTCTTCACACAGCTGCCAAGTCAAGCTCCTCCTCGTTCTTAATCGCTTCATTGGATGACGTGGAGATACAATTTCTTGTGCGACCAACGAGCTTCGAGGTCGGACTTCAACTGTGCGACGCATTTTTCTGCCAAAGTCCCGGTCTATCGCTTCATGACAAAATGACACAAAGGAAGCGGTCGGTAAGCTCCTCAGCGACTGACTTTTTTCTTGAGCGAATGGACATGGATGAAGTATTGGAGTGTCATCCAGCTGGAGTCTGTAGTCAAATGAGTAGCGTACGTCTGCGTCATTGTGAGAAAAAGCTTCCATTAGTGCAGCTGAGCATCGAGTCAGAGCGCCACGAAAGGGCTTCAAGCGCTTCAAACTCCATAAAAGGCGATGGAAGCGATGAGCAAACAGGAGCAAATGAATCACCGGGGTCTCATCTACTCCGAGTGTCCTTGGTGACACAACCTATCAAATGCAACGTCAACCTGATGTTTCTTCTTGATGTCGTGACCGTGTTTTCTCGCCCAGTGAACGTGGATTTGTCCGGGCTTGAACACAGTGCGTGGAAAAGAGCACAAAGTTTGCAACGCTATAGCGCTGCTCAGCTTCGGGAAGCATTGGCTCGAAGAACAAAAGTTGAATTGCGCTTGGACGTGATCTCTCCTCTCATTAACATTGTCCAGGCACCATTACCAGAGATGGAAGGTTCTCATGCGAGTCTCTTGGTCTTTCTTGGTCATTTGAAAGCACAAACGAAGCATTTAAGTGAAGTATTAACTGACTCATCTGACCATGAAGCAGAGGCAGATAAGGACGAGATAATTGCATTAGCACCATCCGAGAAAGACCTGTATGATGCTTTGGAGATCAGTATTTCTGGCATTAAAGTACAAATTATTCGTGGTGTAAAAAGCAATCGTGGCTATCGTGTTTTTCGACCTCGAACTCACTGCAATAACAAGTGTGCGCGGCATTACCTGCTGGAGAAAACGTCATTGACTTTGAGCTTTTATATCAGTGTCACCCCAGATGACCCAACAATTCCGCTTCTCAAGTTATTTGGTGGTGTGAACAGTGTGAATTTGAGTTTGTCTTCGGCAAGTTTTCGCTCCTTGATGCAATTGTTGCACTCATTTGGGGAAAATTTTGTGGTCTATTCCCAACGACGCTTGGATCCAAACTCGACTACAGCTGCTAATCCCACAAGCGACTTCACTTCGCTCGTTGGTCCCCTCGATCAGCGGTGTAGCAAGCCGAATTTTGAACGGGGAGAGTCTTCCAACTTCAAGCCGGAGCGTATTGCCTTTTCCAGCAGTGGTTCAACTGAAACGTCCACAGCTGCACAGAGCAGCAGCTACATGGAATTAGCGAGAAAGATGCAACTTGAGAGGCAAAAGACATTAAAAGAGAAGGAAATCGATGACCATGACTTGCTGGTCAAGCTATGGAAACGTGTCGTTTGTGAGCTCCAATTTCGAGTGCGGGAGGTCACTCTCACTCTCAAGCTTCGAGATTTAGAGAATGGCTCTGGGAAAATCGTTCGTGTGCGTGCAGTCGATATCAACACGCGGCTAAAAATGAGATCGTACGATAAGAGGCTGGAATTCGCGCTCGGTACACTTTTGGTGGAAGATATTCTTCTCTTGCCGTCGTCGTCGTCGACAGTGCTGGAAAAAAAGCGATTTCTCATGAAATCCGGCAATCATGAAGTAGTGACTGAGTCAGAAGAGAAGACGTGTCCATCCATTCAACCTCCTGCTTCGTCTGAACAATTAATTCATGTGGCAATTACTAGCATCATCTCCGACGCCGTGATGCCAAAGGACAAAACGTTATGGAAGAATGCTCGGCATTCGCCTTTTCCATCAACCGCTGACAGAAGTTCGATTTGGCAGGATCCGCTTATCACTGCACATTCAGTGGATGTGAGTTTGCGAGTCTTGACAATTGACGTTTACCAAGATACGCTTGCGGAGATGTTTGTGTTTTTCTTTCAACACAATAGAGAAGAGAAAGAAATCCACCAGCAGACAAGCCCGCCACCCCCTCGGTCATTACGAAGCATCAGTGAAGGGAGCTCAGTTGGCAGAATTAAGATGATAAAAGACATTGAAGATCAATCTGTGCTGTCTTCGGTAGATGCGGAGGCAAAGGAAGGTAGTCTGTCGAAGAAATTTGGCGTGTGGATGGCATCGTCACTCTTAGATACTCACTCTCTCGCTAGCCCGCACAAGAAGAATGAGGAGACAGCCACGGAAGATGGCAGCGATGATGCTCATGAGAATCTGCCGGCCTCAATGCAATTACGCATCCAAGTCGAAGGTTTATCGTTGTTTCTTCACTTGGATGACAAGCAGAGACCTCAAGAAATGCCCTCAGCGTTTGCAAGTTTAACTGCACAGCACTTTTGCTCATGCGTACAGCGGTTCCCTCGCTATATGAGCGTATTTGCGTACCTGACGTCGCTAAAGATCTGTGATGTACTGCAGGTGGATCAGCATCTTAGTGAAATCATATCGCACGGCAACATAATTACTGAGCCTCACGACGATAAGCTGTGGAGTTGTCGCGGTGCTGGTCGTGACGATGATGAGGCAATTGGGCATATCCCAACTGTGAGCGAAACTCTCAACTTACTCGATACAATACCTGCTGTCTTTTCATGCGGTACACAATTTTATGGAGCAGATTTTATCCAAGAAGTGTGGCATCCAGGCTACAGCAGCCGGTATTCGATGCGTCTTAAATCACCGCGGATCCGTTTTCTCTATAGTTTTTTTGATGACATGCGAAATTACTGGATGAAGGGCATTCTCTTGGAGACGGTTCTGTCGATTTTGTCTCGGGAACAGGCTGAGATGCTTTGGGAGGGCGATTTCCAGCTTACAGGTATCCATGATGACGCGACACAAGCTGAAATTGGTGATGGAAAAGTGATCGAGGGCGAAGATCGAACGTCTGCGGGTGAATTCTCGGGATCTGACGTTGTTTCGATGTTTCCGCTGGTTGATATTCGCTTGGAGAATGCCGTGTTGGAGATGCCTCCTCATCGAATGTCCTCTGAGTCGCTTTTACTACGGTTTGACACATTCCAAGCATCGAATGAAAACATTGTCAATAGTTTTCTGGGGATGGAAAATCGCGTTGTTGCTAAAGTGCTTTTAAACTCGTCATTGAAGCAGCTTCATCTTCAGTTGAAAGCGCTTCGAATCGTTTCAGTGATCCTTGTTGACCATAATGACGTAGACAAGCGACTGGGAGAAGGTGGCTTTCTGACGCAAAGTTTGCTAGGACTCACAGATTGTTCAGTGGCTGTAGATTTCCGCTCCCCAGTACAATTCAAAATGAGCTTGACTTACAGCCCCGTTCGCTTGGTCTGCAACCAGGAACAATACGCCTTTGTACTACGGGTACCACTGCAAAACTATCGTGAACGGACTCGGTATAACTTCGCTGCTAGGACGGAAACACCAGTGAGAAAAGTAGGACGTGTGCCCTCTCATCGCTTCTCTTTATCTCGTAGTCTCGATGGCTCTTCTTCATCTGGAAGGCCTATGGAGCACGGTGATGAAGTTAGCTATGGATCGAGTCCATTGGAAGTCCAAGAAGATACAAAAGAGCACTTGGTCATCCTTGATATTCACGTTCCTGAAGTAACAATGGAGCTTTTGGAGGGACAGCATGGCTATCATCCTTCGAGCAGCGGAGATCTCGATATGGTGGCCGAAAAAGGCAAACCAAATGATGGTTCTCTCTGTCTTTGTGCTCTCTCCGTCTTATCAGGATGCGCCAGTTACAATTTCGCGAATGGAAGTTTGACAGCAGACATTGCGTTAGAGCGTGTTCACGTTCGAGACTTGCGAGTCAATGTAAACATGTCGCCTTCATATCGGGACGTTGTCGTGTTTGAACGATGCAACGAAGGGTTACGAAAGGCAATTAATCTTCAATTCCGACGCGAAAGCCTCAATGTGGCGTTATCATCGATAGGTTTCAATCCATCGTTTCCGAGTCGGAAAGGAGTGCGAGCTACCGGGACGCAGTTTCGGAGCGCCTCGTGTCGAGCTCTCACTGGATTATTTAGCTCGGAATTCTCGCTACGACGAACAGAGTCAGAAATGTCTGTCTCTTCGCCAACGACGTCCACGAAGCCTTCTGCAGTGATAGGAGTGGAAGAGAGCCTCAATCTGGTGATTGACATCGCGGGGTTTAAGGTGATTCCGTCGAATATTCACTACGATGTGCTTCAATTCTTGACCATACCCGAGACTTTAAGAGCTCGAGACGCCAGCTCCATGAGTCACGACACGGAGGAAAGTGCAGTTGATGATTCAGAGGAAAGAAATGTAGTGACGCCAGTTTATCGTCGACTTAGTTTAGAGCTGAATGTGGGTCCTTCGGCTATACTGTTGGTGGAAGATCCACATAAGCTCAAGTCTCGCGCCTTGATACTGTCGTGGGAGTCATCCATTCTTGTCAACTATCTGCAACAAACGAATGAAAACGAGTGCCCAAATGTCGCCGACATTCGCAAAGAATCACCTGCTCATAGCCGAAATCAAGTCCAAGTCTGTGTTTCTCCCAAAAATATCCGTGGAACGTCGCGATTATCCGACGAGAGCGTCTGGGCGACCGAACAAGCGGCTACGGCGACATCGGCGGATTGTTTAAAGCCGATTGATATGGAGATTGTGCTCCAAATGGATCTTCGGTCCCATTTTCTCCGCTTCCGGACTACGTTTGACCGTGTGATGGAACTTCGCTTTGGCTATTTGGATTTCTGTACGATGACAGCCGCTCTCAACCACATTTTATCAAGGATTTCCGTAGATTCAGAATTGAGTTCTCAGGGAAGACGGAATCGAAGGTCAATGTCTGCTTCATCGGTCTCTTCATTCATAGTGGGAGGTGCAGATAGCGAGACTTCGTCGTGGAGCGAGCGACGACGCTCGCCGTCCTCTCCTCGTTCCAATCTTGCGTTCTCGATCTCGAAAAAAGGTGAGCAACAACGCCCAGCTGCTCTCTATGGAACGTCCTTGATTTATCTGGTCTCGGCAACTTTCCGCGGACGATTAGAGACACGGCCTGTCGTTGGATTCTACAACTCGACATGGCGCAAACGTTACTTGGTCTTACCACATACCGCCCCGCAGCGTCAGCTAGTGCAAAGCGTAGCGTTCCGGATTTTGCCAGCGTCTGGAAGTCGACGACAGCATGGTGACGAAATTTACTATGGGGATAGAATCATCCTAGAAGCTGTAAAAGACACGAGTCAAGATACGGAAGAAAAGACTCTGCAAGCCGCGTCAATCACTAAAGAAGAGACTACCAGCACTTCCCCATCTGCTGTCGAGACGGATGTTTCGCACATCACATCGCAGTCAAATCTAATTCGAAAGTACGATCAACTTGGTGCGATTGGTTACCTCGGCCCTGAAGGCTCTGCTGGAGCGTTTGAAACGACCATCTGGAAGCATGGCAGCTCCATGTTCAACTCGGACAAGAGTGTGATCTACGATCGCGAACTGATTGTGTTTGAGGGACTCACGATCTATCGTTCGTTCACTAAAAGCAAAAAGGCATATAGTGCGGCCAATGAGTCGGGGCAATCAATGGATTTTAACTCTGCTCGAGCAGGATTCCGAACTGAGGGTGCACATACAGTCGACACCACAAGTGCACGAGGAGGTGGGTATCTCATGTTTAATGGGATTGGTGATGCACCGATTCCGTTCACTATCTCGATTGTATCAAGTCGAGCAAGTGCTCAAGCCGAGCAAGGCTGTGTTGCTGGCATCAGCGCAGCTCGTGACTCGTCTGGTGCTGCGAAGGAAACAGTGGTGGAAACCCCGGCAAGAAAACAAAGGGACAAACGCAAGGAACACGTTGCGTTGGCCTCGTTTCTTGAGAATTTAAAGGTCTTGGAGTTTACGCTTCCAGAAGTGAATGCGACGATTGTGAATGATTTCCACAATATGTTGCTGCCACTGCTTCATTTCCGTGTCGCGACGTTGCATGCGGACGTTCGAGGAAGGCTCGAGGAGAAATTCACAGTGTTAACAAGCCTGCGGTTCGGGATTCAAGCGTACAATTCACAATTGGCTGTTTGGGAGCCTGTATTAGAAGACTTTGAGGTGAACGCTGCATATCATGGAAAAGGAGGTGTCTTGTGTGACTATTGCATGTCGGAGAGACAATTGATTTCTCCAACAGGTGCAACTTTGCGATGTGATGGAATGCCACTGTGTCTCTTTCGATCATCGAGAACTGAAGTGTTTACGAATGCAGCAGCGCATTCGTGGGAGTCTAAGAATTATATTTATCGTGAGCTCTTGGAACAGCCGGACGTACAAGAGGGGGCAAGGGTGGCCAACTCATTCATGATCGTGGTCAAAGATGATTTTAATCTCAACGTCTCGAGGAATATGATTAATGTGCTCGTTCATTTCTTCGCCTTGGTGACGAATGCTACTGCAGCCGATGAGGCCTTATCTTCTCGTCTGGGGCCGTATATTTACGTGGATAATCAGTCAGGCATTCCATTCGTCGTCGCGACGCATCCATCGTTCTCAACAGACGCAGCATCTTCAGCAGGAGAAACCTCAGCTTCTTCTCAAAGACCCGCAAGCTCCATTGAAATGCCGACTGAAGTTCCAGGGGCTGACACAAACGATGAGATTATGAAAGCCGGAACGGCCATCTTTAATAGCTCGGCATGGAGTCGTCGTCGATTAACCACAATGCTCAAAGACATTTCGTCGTCCGATACCAAGTGGATCCGAGTGAATAGTGGAGAATGCATTGCGACGGATATTGTGGCCCATAAAGCACCAGCAGGGTGTGTGACCTCGCCACTACGTCGTTTATTGTGGCTCAAGCCGCAGTCTCACTCTCAAGGATCATCTTCTGCTTCCAAGGCGATTCCTGTACCGATTGGATACTCGAATCGAAGTTATCTTCACTTGGAAAGCAGTGATAAACATGATTCATGGCACGGAGAGAGTATTATCTGTGAAACTGTTGCCGAACAAGGTACACTGGTACTACGTCTTCGTGGGAAAGTGCAACTGATAAATTACTTTAACGTTCCGATTCAAGTAACTTACAATAATCAACGAGAAGAAATAATCGAGCCTGGTGGTCGAGTGGCTCATTACATTCCGATTCAATATCTAGAGTCTGGGACCATTGCCTTCCGTCCTCTGCTGTCGAATGGACAGATTCAACGCTCGGACGCGCTTTCCATCGCATCGCTGCTGCGTTCAACTGATTCGACAACGTCTGTTGGTCGTGCTCCTTATCGACCTCAAGTTGGCTGGCTGGAACGGCGGAAGGCATTAACGTTCTACTGGGACGACCATCCAAGCGCAGGAGGAGGAGACGATTCCTCGTTTAATGTTTCGTTACCTCCGTTCCAAGTCATCCTGACGGCGCTACGAAAGTCTGAACGTCACGAAACAACGATGTCGCTCCGACCGCCGATTGTGCTGGAGAACCTCGTGCCGTATGAATTGTCGTACCGTACCGTTTGCATGAAATCCGAAGCTGAGGTCGTGTGGGTGGAGAAGAATGCAGCGGCTTTCTCTGGTGCCCGAGGGAAAGTAGCGTCAGGTACGTCTGCTTGTGTTCCGGAAGTGGAGATTCTTGAGCGAGAGATGCAGAATGGCGAGATGATGCAGATACCTACAGTTGTTGGCTTAAGCCTTGCCTTACCACAGATTGAGCTTCAACGATTCTCTCGATGGACAAAAGACACGTTCATTTACGGCTGTGACTCGTTTTGTGAACGCATTGAATTAAATATGCGCGATGACAACGAGTGCGAAGCTCTCGCGCCTGCGAATAAATTGACAATCTGCGTGGAAATCACCCAATTGGAAAAACTCCGATCACGATCGTTGAATATGCTCTGCCCCGTGGTGTGTCGAGTGTTTACAGAGTATTGGCTCATCAATCGAACGTCACTATCCCTTGCGTTCTATACGGCAGATGACTACCTCATTCCGTCGAATCATCCTAGTCGACGGTGGGACAAAGATGAGGGTGTTCTTGCTGACGCGGAATCGTCGGCTGTGTCCCTTTCAGTGTTTTCATGCGAAAGCAAGCAAGTTGTATCGAAGCTGAAGATTGGCATCAAAGGTGACGCTGGCGAGCGTGAAGTGCAATCGGAACCATTTGATATCAGTGCTGTGGGAGTTCGTGGTCAAATTCTCGTGCCAACGACTCGGTCACGTGACTCTCGGTCGTTGCTTTCTACGTTCGCAGAATTTGGAGCGACATCTGATGGATTACGACAAACGTCGAAGCAGTATGAGTTTGGTGTGATGATCGAGCAAGGTCCAGAAAAGTTCTCACGATCACGTGTTGTGACGTTGGTGCCACGCTATTATTTCATCAACAGGTCCAGTAAGTTTGAAATTCATATTCGACAGGAACGTTCAACGGATGCTACTGGAATACTTGTCCTTCATCCGGAAGAGACAAAAATCTTTCATTGGAGTGACTCGCGCTTGCCTTTACGAGTTCAAATTTGTTTTGCGCTCCCGGACAAGCGTCAACCCGATCGTGATACTGTCTCGTTTGTCAATTCGTCGCAATGGAGTGCACCATTCGAGCTCTCTTCGGTGGGTAATTTCGTGCTACGTGTCAAGTCAAAAGTCCGGCCGGCGCCACCATGTCTTCCTGGTTGTTTTGAAGGCGGGACATTGACACAGAAACACCTTGAGATGGATGATGAACGTTTTTTTGATGACGACGAGACGAGTGACGCCGAACGAATGCTAATGACGGGAGTGCAGCTGAATGTGGCAGTAGAACTACATGATCCTTCGTTTTTAGTGTATCTGGAGGAAGGGAGTCCGTTGCTTCACTTTTCTCCACCATTATCCCACGAATATCAAAGGAACTGTCGCGATCATCGATTGAATATGAAGGAGAAAGACAACGAAGGCTTTGTGCCGTTTAAAATCAAGAACGAGTGTAGTAATCTAGCACTGGTTCTGTGGCAAAAAACACTCGTGAGAGATGGTAAGGGGAGCGTGACGGTGAATTTTGAAGGAGGAGACCTGGTGCTGCCATTCCACTCCATCGACTATGTCCCATTCCGATTCTCTGCGTTCCCGACTGTGTTTGTTCAAGTGCAGAAAGTGGCGGGATTAGAGATTGGTGCGTTGCGGAAAGAGAATCCTGTGCGTGGTCGTGAGAAAGTAAAAACAAAGTCACTAGCACAAAGAAAAAACAGTGACGTTCCTGTAAGTGCTCTGACTCGGGCCGCAACGATGGGGCAAGCGGAAGTGGTCTCTAGTTTTGAGGTGCAGCTGAAGAAGCTGCAGTGTCTTCCAACGATCGATGTGTCGGAAGGAGTAGCGAAGAAGCGACTGTGGGCTGAAGTCTTGCTGGACGAGACGACCAAGACTTTACTGGTTACGGATATGCTACCTGGTTATTCCGGGGAGCACAAGCGACGACGACGCGCGACGCTCCTTCGAAGTTGGAAGCGCTACAACCATTCGATCATCTTTATTTCCCAGGTCATCTCGACGTTTTCGTCTCCTGTGAACCATGGAGCAGACGGTGACACAGTGCAAGAAGTCCCCCGGAAGAAAAAGCGCGTGCATTTTGCTACTGACGTGAAGAAAAAGCTTCAAGGTGAGGACGATGGGACGCACAGAGCTTTGAAACAAGTCGATATTGCTGGCGCTGTTCCAACACTTTCTGAAGAAGAAAAGGAGGTGGAGGCTTTGGCGTTGTGTGTGCAGCTTGTTGATGCTACGAATCTCGAAGAAGTGTTTTTCCAAGCTGGACGAAGTGATATAGCATCGTGTCTGCCGTTTATTACGTTTTCACTACGAACTGGAGTGGAAGAAGTTCATACAAGGCTCAAGTCACAGTCGACGGCAACGATTCCGCGTTGGTTACCATGTTCGTCTTCGAAAACGATTTTAAGTGCATTAGTATTGAGTGCAGAAGATGATGACGAAGAGGAACGCGGACGACCAAAGTACGCGTTTGGAGCTGGAGTCGAGATCGTTGTGGAGATACGAGAAGCCGACAAATTTCTCTTCGGTTCGTCGGTCATTGCCACAGCGCGTATTCCATTGCAGGAGTACTGTGCTGCTGCGATGATTTCGACTTGCAATGACGCGAATTACGAGACACCCGTGGTTGAATTTCTTGCACCAGTGCACGCAGCTCGGCATGTTGATGAATGGCCCTGTGGTTCTGAAAATGAGACGCGCATTCACTTTCAAATGTGTTGCCGACGAACGGTCACGACTCGATATGCTACAGTGACATCAAGTGGAGAAGCTCCACAAGATGTTGAGATCATGAAAGAGTTGAAGGAAAAGTTAGCTGCGTATCAACTCAAGATGGAACTGGACGTGCTGGTGAGCTCCCGGTCCCAGCTGAAGCTTTTATTGGAGCATGAAGCAGTAGATACGTCAACGAATGGTACGAATATCCCCGCTGGCTTACGTTTCGGACCCGAAGCTTTGCTAAAGGAAAAGAAACAGCCAAGTCTTTCCCATTTTCTTGCTCGCACCACCAGCACAGACGATGAATCCAGCGATATTCGTAGTCGAGGAGGAAACTCAACTCGAGGATCTGTGACGACGGAGGAGTCATATAGCGACGGCACGTTTGAAGAAATAGGGGACGAGAAACGCTTAACGGCAGTGCTTGTCGGCGTCTCAAATCTTCACATTCCGACCGAAGTGATTCGACATAACTATAAGCACACGCACAAAACCGTCGAGCATATCGAACCCAAAGTGTATTGTACCATCACGTATCAAGAATCCACCCGTTCAGCTCTCTCAGCAGTCGCAAAACCTTCATGTAGAACCGTTTTCCCGCCCCAAGAAAGATTGGACGACCACGCTGTGTCGTCTAAGAGAGGAGAAATGGCAAGCCTACCAAGTGACCATGCGCGTTTGCAGCAAGTTCGGACGCATGAATTCTCTCGTGGTCAGAGGCTAGGCCTTGATCTCATTTATCGCAACGGACGTGTGCTCGTGCAAGGTGTCGAGTGTGACGGGGTTTGTGGAGATCTTGTGTATGAAGGCAAGATTCGGATCGGGGACACTGTGATCGCGGCGAACAACAAATCGATTGTGAATCTTCATCGGGATGCGTCCTTTGCAGTCATTGAGAAGGCAATGCGCTGGGGCGAAAGTGTTGGAATGCAAGACGTTGAAGAGAAAGCAGCGACTTCCAAGCCGACATTTACCTTATCGTTCTTGTACCAACCTGTGACGCCAGAGCGGATGACATCGAATAGCTCGAGACCGCCGTGTGCGCAGACGCTGGAGGAAGACAATGGGGCTAAAAAGTATAATGTCGAGTGGAACCGTCGCGTGGAATTCATTGAAACAACGAGCACAACTTTTTCTGCGGTGTGTAGCAATGAACGAGTGCTTGTGCGCGTGTACTTGCGCAATGAGACGTCCGATCATGGTCTTTCCGCGTCCCAGGAGTCGAGTATCGTGCCGTTTCTCTATTTCTTTGGTGACGATGCAATGATGGATCATCTTGATCACAGTAAGCAAGACTCGCGGTTTGACGTTCTCTTAGCGGAAGCGTGGGTCCCGTTACCGCCGTCGTCACTCACTGACACTGGCACTCATGATGGAAATCTACTCGCAACTACATCTGCACTAGCATTTACCGAACGCATCTGCGCGTTATACTCGCCACAGGAGCGTTCACAACACCGCGCGGTCCCAGAAATGGTTGGACAGCTGCGTCTTGCGTTGAAATGGGATTTTATCAACCCACTTCGGGTCGGTCATGAGCATGGTGATCTACGTTTTCACTTACAGCTGGAAGTGGCGCGTTTGTGCATCTCTGTGGTTGATGATGGTGCGTGGCGTTCCGTAGCGTCAGCAATGGGTCCCCAAGAGCCACAAGAAGTGCTTTGTATTTCTCTTTCAGACCAGAACGCGTCTGCCGGTATTCAATTGAGCTATGGACAGATATCGGACGGGAAAGAAGTCGTAAATGCTCGAGTGGGACACCTCCAGATCGACAATCAACTTCTCGACACGAACTATCCTGTGCTACTACGTCCCATGCGTTTATTGGATGCGCAAATGCAGGAAGAAGGCTATTCAGTGGCCTGTGAGAACGAAGAGAAAGCACAGGATCATGTCGAGAGCCCCCTGTTACTACCAACGTTCCAGCTTATGGCAGTCTTTCGTCGTGAGCCAAATGTGATTCAGTTTGACTATGTCTTTGGCCAGCTGCAAGAGCTAGAGATCAAGCTCGAAGATGCGACGCTTATTGCGTTGGCTCATGTGTTTTCAGGAGTCGAGTGGTCCCCGACCACCTCGAAAACACGCGCAAAGAAGCAAAAGAAGCGCTCGGAGAGCGATTTTGGCTCGAACTTGGCGCTCGAACTGCTGGAGATTGAATGGTCAACGCCAACGTTGCTGTCGACAGCCGCTGAAGGGCGTTTGGGGAGTACAAATGGTAGTGGCGGGACCAACAGAAAGGTGCTTTTGCGCTGGGTCTTGTTGTGTCCCGTGAAGGTTAACGTAACGTTTACGAGCACTGCAGATCGCTCTCTCCTGCAGTCACTGGTACTTAGTTGATGTATCGTGCGTTCTTGACCGTCCTCGCTAACGATTGTACTGTTTTTATCATGTGCAGCTGTCACCAGACATGTCATCCGTTCTCCGTACGCTCATCAGTGCAGCAGCAGCGCTCGTGTCCAATTTGGACCATGCACCGATTCGAGTACCAGAGTTTTACGTTGAAAATCTACTCGAGACAACCCATACACTGGCATTCTATGCCATGCAGCACTATATCCACCATGGTTTACGCAGTTGGTACAGCATCATGGGCTCTGTGGACTTTTTAGGGAACCCGATCGGTCTAGTGAGTACGTTGGGCACTGGTGTGAAAGATTTCTTCTACACACCTGCCCAAATGTTACTTGAAGACGAGAATGGACTGCGGATTGATAACTTGCGCACGGGTATGACCAAAGGCTCGAAGAGTTTGTTGCGAAACACAGCGGTTGGTATTTTCCACACGACGGGCAAAATCACGGAGACACTGGGCAAAGGAATCGCTTTACTGGCTATGGATGAGCAGTACAATGTCCAACGACAGCGGACATCGACGCGACAGATTAAGCAGATCAATGATCTCGGTGACGCTATTGCAGAAGGCAGCAAAGGTTTAGTGGGAGGGATTTGGGATGGAATCAAGGGAGTTGTTGCGGCGCCTGTGCGCGGTGCAGAACAAGATGGTGCGAGTGGATTCGTCGTGGGCATTGGCAAAGGAGTCGCTGGCTTGATCGTCAAGCCTACCGCTGGTTTCTTGGATTTACTTACGAGTCTTTCACGAGGAGCGAAAACAAGTGCCGAGTCTTTGGATGGCACGGATCGGAACTCGTTTGACCAGGTCACGCGCTTTCGATTACCACGTCGCATCTGGTACGTCTTTTCCATAGTTGCCCACAGTGCTGTCGACATATAATCTGGTTTTCTTCTTCTAGCTCGGATGCTGTGCTTGTGTCGTACTCTGAGCGAGAAGCTCGAGGGTATGCAGTGTTGCTGCTAACGTCGCTTGACGCTATGGATGAGTAAGTGAAAATGGTTGGATGATGCTTGTTTCTAAGGATGTTGACTCATGTTTCGGTTAGTTATGTGTATCATGTTGATTATGGCATCGAACCCCATCGTGGACTCCTGTTGCTCACGGATAAGCGTCTGATTTGTCTTAGTGGCAAGACGGGACAAAAGTTATGGGAGGTAGCGCTCGATTCGACGTTGGAGATTGGTGTAGAAGGAGCGACGCTCAAGATCGGCCAAAGCATGTCACCGTCTCGCTCGTACGGTATTGAATGTGACAGTGAAGTAGCAGCGACGAATTTCCGTGTCGCAGTCGATTCCGCTCGCGTCGATGTCTCGGCGACGCGCTATTTGCTCTTGAATCTCGAAAAGAGTCAGGAAGAGTCGCGCATTGCAACTGGTGGAGGCTTTGGCAGTGGGATACCAGGAGGAAACAAGGAGGAAGACCGGATGGATCTGCATGTTTTGATGGAAAATGTCCAAGATACGACCGTGTCTGGTGTCACAAACGATGATTTGCGATCGCAGCCGCTCCGTTCTGTGCGTGTCGAAGTGTGTCACTTGCAGAATAAAGACGCGCATGCCAATGTTCCGCCTCGTCCGATTGACAAGTTGCTCTCGTTCAGCGTCTTTCAAATTCAAGTGTATGGCGGACCGTATCAATGGACTGTGTTTCGTCGATTCAGTGAGTTTCGAGAACTCAGTGCCAAGCTCGAGAAGGCAGGATTTGTCTTGACGGGACTCCCCTCGCTCCCCCCACGAACGTTTCTTCCAAGCACACGAGAGCCAATTGCCAAACGTCGACAAGAAGCTCTTAATCTGTTTTTACAGACAGCCATTATGCATTCTGCTATCAGTCGGAGCGCCGATATGCTCGACTTTCTCACACGTGAAGCTCGTGAAGTGCGAGTGAGTTTGCCACCGCTGTCACCCACGGGAGAACGAGAAGCGTCGCAACAGGTGGGGGATTCCCCGTGAAGAAGAACAATTACTTGGGGTTTTGTAGTTTTAATGATCAAGTAGCGTAACATATCATACACCAAAGGCCAGCGTGTAGACGCGCGAAACTGTTCGACGAGAACAGGATGGTGCCTCCCGATGCGATAGGAGGTTGGTCGAGGAAGGAAAGCATCGGAGAACGAGGAGATTTTCCTGGGCGTCATCTGGCACAACGATCGCAGGTTCCAGGAGTGCTCACTACTTCTAAATTAAATCAAGTACTGATTCGCACGTTGGTCCAATCTACAGAGGATCTTGTGGCAAATGATCTTCATAGCTGGGTTCTCGTTCGCAAATCTGCCGTCTCGCATAGGTAAAATGTCCTCTTCAGATCGAGATGAGAATTGTCCCGATATTCTCGGGGGACTTTTCCCTCCTCTTTGTCATCAGTCCACATCCTGTCCTTGGCGGGCTTCTTAGGATGTTCGTACAGATCTCCCCCAGATCTCGTTTCCAACGTATTTCCAATATGTATATGGATCGGACTGGGATAAAAGTGCCAGGTCAGATAGTATACACACTGCACTGCCCCTTAGTTTCTTTACATAGGTTGACAGTGTTTAATGCATCGACACTCAATTTCTCTTAGCTGGCACTTAAAATATCCCAAAAATGCTTTTCAAAATTCTGACTCCCACGATGCTGGTTCCATATCACACGCGCAGCACTAAATATGACGCCATGTTGCTCTTAACGGCTCCGTTTCGTTGACAATCGCTCAGTAAATGTCCTTCTCTAGACTTCGAGATTACTGTGTATGTTGCGACTGTCAACGTCAATATAACTGCGATGAAAGCCTTCGATAGGAAGCTCGAGAAGCAGTGCGAAAAGACTAACTTTTACCTGCTGAGCCGAATATATTGACCTTGTCCAACAGACACCATGGAGGACGCGTCTTCCAACGGTTTAGAAAAGGGACAAATAAACATATATCATAAGTGCGCACCGTTGAGAATTTAATGTGTCTGGGCGGTCATGTCTTCATTTCGCAAAAGACGCAAAAGGTGACAATTCATGTCGATCTCGCGAGTTGCGGCGCTTTCGCCACCATTGCGTAAAGGAGACGTTATGCCAAGGTGATGGATCATTGACAGTATTCTTGCCTTTTCCACTCGAAATTTTCTGCTTTCTGACTCGTTGGATGTCTTTTTCACCATTACAGTCTGCTTCGTCATCCTCTTCGTCACTCATTCGTGCCTCGCCGTCTTTTTTCTCACCAAACCGATTCAGGGGATCTGTAAACGCTATAACCAAATTCTCTGTCTGCTCTTCAATTGCCAGTAGCGCCGAGTAAGAAGTGAAAACGTCGTCGTCTAGATACTTGCGCGGATTACTCTCAATAAGCTTCAGCAGTCGAACAAAGTGTGGGTGAACTTCCGCAATGGGGACATGAAGGTTAAATGAAAGCTGAGCATACACCGTAAACTCAGCTGTAAGAACGTCGCGCGATGAGAGAGCATGCACTCGATCAATATCATCCAGAAGTCTACGAATCACCCGTTTGCGTTCGTCTGAAGCGCAAGGCTCGTTGAATTTGACAGCCAGTAAAAAACATACTGCCATGTAAAGCTTACGGTTGACCTTGGACACGTAGTGCTGGAGCACCAGTTTCTCAAAAAATACGCAGGCTAAAGCCACAGTGGCAACTTCCAGATTCAGACGTTGACTGCACATGATTGCCTCTCTCTTAAGATGCCTTAGTTTACTCAAAGATAGCGTCGGGTCCTGCAGCCACCACGCGTGTTTCTCTTGAAACTTTTGATTTAGCTCATCCTTGAGATCGTGAGGTTTTACAAAAAGTAAGATACTGGAGACGATGGGCCCGAGATTTTTGTCTCCACGCACCACATGGCGATGACGACCCTGTCGGAATTCTGGATCGTCTAAGAAATTGGACGAGTATGGTACTCGATCCGGATGCGCGTCTTCACGGTCTCGATCCGCATCACAGGGAGACCACGTAGCGTGCAGCAATCGAAAGTACGAGGTACCTCTCCAGTCGTAGCAAGACGGAGGGGGGCGCTCCAGCAGCAAGCCACTGAAAGACACAAACCTGCGTCTTTTCGCCGTCGTTTCATTGCCGTTGTACTGACATGAACAAAGTCAACACGCAATCAATCCGTCAAATTTCATTTTAATTGCTCCACTTTTCTTCATTCTCACATTGATAATCGTTGACGTGATCAGAGGATAACCGCATCCTCTAGAAAAGAAAAGCCTTGCGTCCAGCAGTCCTTGCTGAGCTGTACTGCCCTCCCACCTTCTCACAACCGCCGATGCCGATGGGAATTTCGTCGTAATGCGATAGCGGAACTGAGATGGTACATGAACGATCGTCGCTTCCATACCAGGGAGTCTCTTACCTGCAAACGGTTCCATGTTCCCGCTAACTCCTGTGGATGAACAGTTGGCCATGGTGTCAGCTACCGTCACAGCGTCGGCTTTGATCACAGAGGCGGGCGACTCCTCGGCGACAGCATTCTCGGAACGCATGGGGATATTTTGTAGAAAATCCAACGCCAAGATATCGCGCGTGACCTTGCGCGAGTGGCGACCGCGCTCGTTCGGAGCGACGCGGGCTGTGTCCATTCCATATACGGTGTGCAAAAAAGTGTTCTTATTATAGGTCTAAATTTACGAGATAATGGGCAATATTTATGAAGTGTAAAAGGGATATGGAACAATCAAGAGTTGAGCTCCAACTTACGCTTATTATCTGGTTCGTCGCATCTCCAAGTGACGACTCGGACGATGACGACGCGTACAACTCTTTCTTCCCACCACCACCAGCGTAGGAGCTCGTGTCGGATTTAGTAGGAACAGCACTGGATCGGACGACCCCGAGGTCGTCCAGCTGCAGCATCTGAGCCGTCTCTTGGAGAGAAAGAAATGCCCCAACGTAGCTGAATTGGCCACGACGACGACGACGGAGACGGCGCGCTCGCGTTGGCGACTATAAAGGATGTAACAGGTCAATGGACGACGACGCTGCGTGGATGAATCGTGTACGTGCCCACGTGCGAGCGCTAGAAGATGACGGAACTTCGTTGTCGCTCGAGAGTACGAACGATAGCGTGGGGGACGCGCGTGGCTAGCATCAGTGCACGTACGAAGCTAAGAAAAAAAGGATGTGCCACGCGTCGAGCGATTGCCGAGCAATTGCGTCATGGCGACGAATTACGTCGCAAGATAAATAACGTGACGAGTGACGAGGACGACGAGAACGACGAGTACAACGAAATCGAGGAACAGGATATGGCTCGAGTACAAAACAGGTCGAGAAGCGAGCGAGGTCCTTAGTGAATAAGATTGATGTCGAGCATGACGACGCGAAGAAAGAGCGCGGGTTTCAAGGAATGAAATTCATGCAACTCGCGCGTCTATAGTAATTGATCGACGTCTGATGGAGGGATCAGTGTATACCATCCCCATCCCCATCCTCCGTTCCATCCGCTATCCGACGCATGTGACGCCTGCTGTAGCAACACGCTTAATTATGGTGAAAGCCGTAAACTTCATGAACGAGTCGGGTCGAACCTTAGCCTGAGGCGGTAACTTGCGCTTTTGATGACAAGTTGGTTTGTAGGTGAACGATCAATGCGCTGCTTGGTTTGGTTGTTGTAAAGTGCTCAATGGTTTGTGGGTGGATGAGAAATATGCTGCATGGAAGACGTATCGTCTTCAATGGTTTCCTGGTTGACGAGCATCCTGATGGACACGAGCAATGTACTGCTCGATGGTCGTATAGTGTGCAATGGTTTGTGGGTGGACGAGCTATATGCTGCATGGTGGTCATAAAGTGTGCAATGGTTTGTGGTTGGACGAGCAATGTGTTTCTTGGTGGTGGTACAGTGTGCAATGGTGTGTGGGGTGGACGAGCAATGTGCTGAATGGTGGTCGTATCTTGTGCAATTGTGTGTGGGGGTGGACGAGCAATGTGCTGAATGGTGGTCGTATAGTGTGCAATGGTGTGTGGGGGTGGACGA
>CM047580.1:20915878-20974971 GCA_026184515.1 Peronosclerospora sorghi
TAAGCCTCTTATCACCCTGGAGGTTAAGCCGCACGGGAGCGATGTCCCCATGCGAGCTTTGTTTGACACAGGAGCGTCAAACAATTTCGTTAGAACTCAGAGTCTAACGCTGTTGAGCTTCGTGGAGGTAGAAACCCCACGAAGTATGTTGTCAGTCCGGTTAGCAACAGGTGCAACCGTGACTATTCCACAGCGTGTGATTAAAACACGCTCCAAGTTGAATGAACTGTCATTCGAGGATGAATTCATCGTCCTCGATTTAGATGACAAGTTCGATGTGATACTTGGAATCCCATGGATGTCCAAGTTTAAACCTTCGATCGACTGGGTTAACCTATCGATCGACTGCGGCGGACGCACAGGATCTGATCACCCTGTGTGTAATCCGGCTGTATCAGAGGATACAACCGCAGCGTCAGACAGTCTGGTGGATAGCGATGGCACCACCAGGTCTGTTCTGACACGATCAGCGGAAGGTACCTCCGCTGGTTAGAGTCCAGAGGGACTACCACACGCAACAGAAGAGTCGTTGCGTGTTGGAGAGAAGCATTCCACGGGTGATAAAGACCACCGTTAGAATGAAGTTATATCCACGGTGGGAAACACCCATCGTGAGAATGAAGTGATATCCACGGTGGGAAACACCCACCTTGAGAATTAAATAGTATCCACAGTGGGAAACACCCACTGTGCGACCGAAAGTTCCAACACGATGAAAGAATTCCGTCTTGATGAGAGTGAACTCACGATCGAGTGCAATCGTGAGCAAAACTCCGTGGTGTCCAGTGCCCACCACGTTGCGTTAGCCATGCGCACGGGTGATAAAGACCACCGTGTCGCAGAAAAGGCGGCCGATCAGACGAGCACATCTGATCGCCAAAATTACATGGTAGGCAGTGGACACCATGATGATGAGCATTCGCACACGGTGAATAGTAATCACCGTGTAGCAGTCAATCAGACGAGTGCGTCTGATTGCATGGGAAGTTCCGTCGAGACGATCAACGTCTTGACGCAAACGGAGACCGGATTAGCTACCCAGTCTCTGTTGATGGAACACCCTCCGAAAGAAGGTTCGGAGGTGATGGCTCTTCCAGAGCTAAGATGGAAGAAGTTTATGAAGAACTTGCACGATGATCAGATCGAACAGATCTGTATCATCGTTGCAACAGATGATGTAGTGGATATTCGTTCACGAATATCCACATTACAAGTGGAAAACATTGGGAACGAGGTTCCCAATGATCAAACCAAAGTTCAGCGCTTTGAAGCGCAGAGCTGGGAGTCGCTTAAAGCGAACTCCCCATTTTATGAGGTACTTTTGGAATACGCTGACGTATTCCCAGAAGAAGTACCTAGCGATCTCCCTAAGGATAAGGGAACTCGTCATGAAATTGACCTCGTGCCAGGCACGAAGTATTGTGTCACGCGGCAATGGCCGTTGCCGCGTGATCAAGTAAAAGCGATCGACGAGTTTTTCGAAGGTCGTCGTAAATCAGGCCAAGTGCGGGAGTCTACCTCACCGCACTCTACCCCCACCTTTTGTGTGAAAAAGTCCAAAGGTGAGTGGAGAATCGTTCACGATTACAACAAGCTGAACGCAGCGACGGTACCGGCACAGACACCGATACCGCGGAAGGATGTCATCATAGATGGCATGTGCGGGAGCACCATCTTTAGTGCTCTCGATCTAAGAGATGGATTTTATCAAATCCTAATGCGTGAGAAGGATATCCCTCTCACGGCGGTAAGAACCCCAAGCGGCATGCTTTGGGAGTGGCTTGTTATGCCGCAGGGGCTTCGAAATGCCCCTGCTATGTTTAACAGATGCGTAACGCATCTATTACGCCCGGTGCGAGAATTCGCACCGAGTTATTTCGATGACGTGTTCATCCATAGTAAGGGTTGAACACGATAAAAGCGATGTAGATGTCCATAGGGAACATCTACGTCGAGTGTTAGAGGTTATGCGTAAGCATAAGCTCTATGCAAATCTAAAGAAGTGCACCTTTGGTGCACCTGAGATACCCGTTCTTGGATGCTTTGTGGGCAAGCACGGGGTGCGTCCTGATCTAGAAAAGATCAGGGTGATCGTTGAATGGCCTATGCCAAACAACGTTAAGGAACTTCGAAAGTTCCTTGGGTTGGCAACATATTTGCACAAGTATTCGTGCAACTATGATGGGTTGATACGACCACTTTCTTAATTACTTAAGAAATATGTCGAATGGCATTGGGATACCCAATGTCAAGATGCTTTTGATGCAGTCAAGCAAAGCTTGACTGAAGCGCATGTCTTGGCTATAGCCGATAACGATCGTCCGTTCCACGTCGTTTGCGACGCGAGCAATTTCGCTATCATCTGTGCTTTGATGCAGCGTGAACACGATGATCGTGATCGCGTAATCTGCTATCAATCGCGTCAGTTGCGCCCATCCGAGCGCAACTATCCAGTGCATGACAAGGAACTCCTTGCCATGAAGTACGCACTGGCCAAGTTTCGGATCTATCTCTTGAGAGATAGACCGTTTGTGGTTTACACGGACCATGCGTCGCTACGCACGGCCGTTAATTCACCACACATTTCTCAAAGAATGGCTCGATGGCTGTCATTCTTTGCTGAGTACAACTTTACGGTTGAATATAAACCCGGAAAGTTGAACGTGATAGCGGATGCGCTATCACGAAGGCCCGATTACGAGACGAAACCGTCCGTAACCGAATGGTCCAGTGCAAACGCGATCCGTTGCACTGCTTTGTCGTCGTCAATTATACGACAAGTACGCGAGGCGTACAAAACAGACGAGGAGACACGTCTGTTGATTGATTACTTACGTAATCAATCAAGTGAGAAACGCGACGAACTCCCAGAGTTCCTCCGCGCTTGCGTGCATCGATATCGACTTCACGATGGTCTGCTGCTTTACAGCACAGACCAAAAAGATGAAAGTCGCATCGTCGTTCCAAACGACGATGATCTCAAACATCAAATTATGTTTGAGTATCATGATGCACCGATTTCGGGCATCAAGGTCGAGAGAAGACATACGCTTCTCTCGCACGTGACTTTTACTGGCGAAACCAGTACAAGTGGGTACGAAAATACGTACGCGCATGCGAGATTTGCCAGCGCGTTAAGCCTGCGCAGTCTGCACAGGCTCCGCTGCAGTCTCTGCCGGTTCCGACAGAGTGTTGGAAGTCCATTTCAATGGACTTCGTATTCGGTCTTCCACCCGACAATAGTCGGAAGTACGGAATAGTGGTCTTTGTGGACCTTTTCAGTAAGATGGTACATCTTACTGCAGTATCAGCGAATGTAACTGCCGATCAAACAGCGCGGATATATTTAATTCGTTGATACGGTATTCCGTTTGCACGGAATGCCGGAAGACATTGTCTCGGATAGAGATGCGAGATTTACAGGACGTTTCTGGCAAGAAACGTTCTCATTGTTGGGAACCCAGTTGAAGATGTCAACTGCGTACCATCCGGAAACGGATGGTCAGACGGAACGGGTTAACCGCGTTCTCGGAGCCATCCTGCGATCATACGCACATGCCTTTGAAAAGTGGAGTGACTACCTGTCACTCACTGAATTCTCGATTAACAATTCGTTGCATGCTTCAACTAAGCATACACCGTTCTACGTGAATTCCTTAAGGCATCCACGAACCCCAGCTTTACTTGGCGGTACGCGAAATCTAAGTGGGGGAGGGACCCGCTCAAATTTCGAGCGAGTCAATGCACAAGCTGCGACTGCAACTTGTGAACAAAACGATGGCCCTTCTACTGAAAATACAGTAGAAGCGGAAGCAGCTTCAATTAAAACTGAAGCTGCATACGATGAATATGTGTCTGCAGCAATGGCTGCAGACAACGAGAACAATGCACCTACTGCTGATAAAGCAGTAGATGAATTCGTATTACAGCGACAAGCTGTAATACGCTATGTAAAGGATGCACTTGCTTCTGCTTTTGATAAGCAGAAGCAAAATGCAGATAAACAAGGAAGGAAGAACAAAAACTCTTTTCTTAAAGGTGAATTAGTATTATTAAATACTACTAATTTGCCTACACATGCAATAAGCAACTTCCCTACACGGAATTTGCTTCCTAATTACATTGGACCCTTCAAGGTCCAAGAGATTCGGGGGAATGCCTATACCTTAGACATTCCCACAGCAATGCGGCTTCACCCAACATTCTATGTTGGGAGGATCAAGCCGTATCACTCGTCTTCGTCTTACGACGAGACGCAGAACCATGGAAGATGCCGTGCTTCTCCAAGTCTCCCAAAAGAGACTTGTAATCGGCTTCCAGCCGTTGGTGAGCAGAGCGGAGAGTTGTTACCTCCGCCTTCGACTGCTCAAGATCAGCCGTGCGCCGATCGAGCTCTCCCTTATAGCGGGAAAGCTCAATGTACAGAAGATCATTCTTCTGCTGGATGGCAGTGTGCGCCCCGAGGATGTCGCGGACATCCTCGCGAAGAGACCGATATGTCTTCACACAGTGAGAAATATCGCTGCTCAAGGATGAATAACCCTCCTCGAGCTTGAGGAGCGAAGAACCATGCTCCGCAACAACAACGGCGAGGGAATTCTCAACCTCCGCCGCCCCTGATTGATAATCAGGGGAATAAGCAATACATCCTCGAGCGCTTGATCTCGAAGCGCTCGGTGCCTTTGAAGAAGGGGCAGCGTACCGAGTACTTGGTACGCTGGCTGAGATATCCCCAAGAGTTCGACTCTTGGGAACCGATTGTGGTTTTCCTTTAACAAATTCATCAGAAATTAGAAGTACAGCTTTTAAACCTATTTTTAAAGTTTGTTATTGGTTATTAGTTATAAGTTTTTTATTATTAGGTTGGGTTGGACAATGTCCTGTTGAATATCCTTTTGTAGAAATTGGTGTTATAAGTATGATATATATATTTTTTATTATAATTATACCTTTTTTAGGTAAATTTGAAAATTATTTAATGCCACATATGTGAGTTCGATCCTTCAAATAGTTTTACCTAGTTTTCAATCTGTTCATGATTAGATCACTCAGTTTCGGGTCTTATTTATATAACTTAAAGCGATTTATCAAAAAAAATCCATAAAGGTAATGACATTAAAAAAATGAAAAATGACATAAAAATACTAAAATTTTTAATGAATTTTTCATTTTTCGAAAAAAATAATACAATAACTGTAATTAATGGTAAAATAAGTAAAAAAAATCAGTATAAATTTATTAAACATAAAAAAATTAATTAAATATATATAAAAATGGTGAGGTTCTGAGGGCCGACACCCCAGACCTTTTGACTGATTTTGAGAAGAAGTCTCAAACTCATAATGCGAAGTAGCATCAACAGTAGGTGTTGATGCATTCAGGGTATCAATTAAACCCTGAATTTTGGCGGGTACGGAAAAGCCACCGTACCCCCGCAACTCCTCCACTGACAGACGAGGAGCGCCCTGCGGACACCTCGGGCAAACGAGGTTAGAACACAGTTCAACCCCTCTTTGATGCAAGCAAAATGGATGTATTCCATTTTGCCTGTTCGTGAGTGCTTTAAAAAGCGCTCGCGCATTACGTGAACTTTATTCACGTAATCATCTGGGCTTTTGTTGTAGTTGTCAGCAAAAGCATTCCAACTCTGAGTCAGGGCGTCTTTATCGTCCCTGTTCCTCCTTGACCCTTTCCGGCTCGAATAATATCGAACCTGGAAAAAGAGATCAATAAAGTACAGACGTCTATCGTCTGTACTTCGATCGAATCGACGTCACTGGATGTCTTCGCAGTCATCCAGCACGTTGATATCGAACAACGCATACTGGCAGTCCCGTTTATTGTGACCGCCACTGTGGGGGGCAATAGCCCAGCCAGGGGTCTAAACCCCCACTCTGTACGGAACATGTGGTTCCGTACGATGATACGCTTTAGAAGCGGCAGGCACCGCTTCTGCTCGAGCTCTTTTAGCAGGCGGAGCACCGCCTGCTTCAACACCACGCGCCGGGGTTTAATCACCCCGACGTGGAGAAGTACTTGGTCCAGGTGGGGCTCTGCGTTTCCGCAACCACCTGTGATAATCATTGTCGCTGTCATAGCTGACAGCGACACCAGAGTCGTCATCGCTGTTAGGCGATGAGCACCTAGCGAGTTTCGACTCGCTAGATCCTTTAGTGGGGACACATGTATCCCCATCACTTTGTTCGGAGTCAGAACTCCCGAACATGGCCCTCTTGGCAACACGCCATTCGGAAGTTGACATCATGCGAGATGTTGCATTAGCAACATCTCCCTGTTCCTTGCCAGATACCGCTTTAGCAGCATCTGTGGTCGAAGACGGTACGTCTTCCGACCTTTGCTAGTTGACGCTGCTAATGCAGCGTCACCGTTGTCACTCAACATCTCAGCACCTAGTGCTGAGGCGGAGGAAGAATCTCCTTCATTGTTTTCAGCAGCGCTCTTTAGAGCGCCGCCGTGTGTTTTGACCATCGACTCGATGGTCAATCAGTTGGTGAATGAGAAATTCCGACCAACAAGTACCACCCATGATTGGCCAAAATAAGAATTATTATTGGCTAACCACCTTAAGTGGGGGATGATGTAATGGGGTGCCATTACATAATTGATATTCAAGTTAGAATATCACAGTTTAATTTCAGACGCGTTGTCTGAAATTTAAATAAGAGATTATAAGTTATTATAATCTAAGAAGGAAAAGTCGATTCGGTATAAATACCGAATCTTGCAGGTTAACTAATAGTACAGTTAGTTAAAGACTTGATATTATTATATTAATTAGTTAGTTACTATACTATTAGCCTCTAAACCACCCATTAAATAAACACCCTTAATTTTGCGTTCTTAGGCATAAGTGAATATTAATATATTTACTTTTATTATAGGATTAGTTGTTACCAACTAATCCTGCCCTAATTGTATTGCGCGCTTCCTCGCACAAATACAGTGTAAACCAGTAACAGGATCAGTCCTGTTACACACCGGCTACAGTTCGACTCCTGAGTCCAAATGTCCAATCGACCCTGGAAGGATTCGACTCTGTCAGCGTAATCTCGTGCCGAAAGTTGCAAGTCAGTGATATGTCGCTCCAAGTCGCGCTGCTGAGAATGGAGAAAAAAACGGTCGGACTGATTTTCCGACGTCGGGCGGGTGATCAGCGCGAGATGTTCCTGAAGATGAAATCTGAAAAACTCGAATCGATCCAGATCGTGACGAGCGCCGATCAGTCCATCCAATATCGGTCGTAGATGACCGAAGTGGATGTGCATCTCACGATCAGCGGCGAGAAGAGCGTTTACTGCTTGGGTGATACCGATTGGCAGTGGATCTACATGTGGGAAAAGTGAGAACAGATTCGGCGTGGACCTAGCGAACGATCTACATACCCTGTTTGGCTTGTTGTGGCCAAAGCCTGGAGACGTTCGTTTTCGACAGCCAGGAGCTTACTATCAGCCTTCACTCGAGCGGTCCGTTTGGATAGTCGATATTTATCCTGACCGATTTTCAGGCGTGTGACGTAATTCGTGGTCCGTTTTGGCGTTCGGACTTTAGTTCCTGTTGGAGTATGTAGTTTGCCTTCCGAAGCCGATCGATCTCGACTTGATACCCGTCTTTTTCGCCAGCAATTCGAGTATCACAGGAGTCATCAGATTGGTTTGATCTGCTAGGGAGAGGAATATGCGGAGACTGCGAGCACCGATCGCCTACAAAGATACGTGTTAAAGAAAGAAACGGGGCGATCGGAGATCAAATGAAATCACCTGGCGAAGTAGACCCGGATTGATTCATGGAATAATGGAAAATGTTGGTGATATCGGGCCGCTACCGTTGTGCGGCTGCGACCAGACTTAGGGGAGTCTGTGGTGAAGTGAAGTGAAGAAATTATATGGTCAGTTTATACCGGTATATCGCTAATCGGTTTGGAGCGATCGGGTTGGTTGAAAGGGAAGAGGATTTTGATCCAATCGTATGTCAGAAGTGTCAAGTACGCAGTTTTAGGAAAGTCACACGATGTTCATGTAGTTTACATATTAGGTATTTTAATGGGTATAAATATAGTCTGTGTTTTCTTAGTTCTTACGCATAAGTCACCCCCCGCCTACCGCGGAGTGTTTGGGAGCGGAGGGTTAACAGGGTACCCTCCAGCTTAACTTGTCCGATCGGGACGCGTTACAGACGCACTTGGACCGCCGATAGTCGCTCGACGGGAACGCGTACTTAACACAGTACTCACCTTCAAGTCACACACGTTTGGAACGTGTTACTATTAATTGGAAAGGTTACGTGGAGATATCGTTGGTGGAACCCCAAGCTATTGGATACGTTTGTTTTGATTTCTTTATTTGTATATCGATCTCTCGTTTTGGTTGGGCTCTACGATCGGCTATACGCGATCTGCCCTGAAAGTATATTGGAATTAAGTATATTGTGGACATTTGCGTGTTTGGGGTGAAGATTTCCAACCTAGATACGCCCTGCACCAGAAGTGGATCTCTACGTATCGATCCCTACAACTCCATATCGCGGGACGGTCCACGGAGTGTGTAGCCATGAGTTGGGGAACGTCCAATTAACCGGGTGACTGTACCGGCCGTTAGAGCCTGACAGTCTGGGAGTAGTTTCTTTCAAGAAGTGTGCTGCCTATAGTAATTACTAAGTAAAAACGTTGTGGCGACTTCAACTTCAACTTCAATGTAAGGACATAACCAAAAAATACAAAAGATGGAAGGGGACGTAACTTCGGGGGGGGGGCGAAATCCTGGTGAACCCTAAACACCAGTTACCGTATTCAACTTTACCATTGTGGGAATCGAGCCCCAGCCAAGTGATCAGAGATCAAGCCCCCCGGCACTAACCACTTCGGCTGCAGTGCGATTGTAAGTTAGAGTTGCTGCACGCATACTTACCACCTTCCATCAAGTGTTCATCACTCAATTAATCGATCCCCATTAGTAAATGTAGACGCATGCACGGAAGACATTATCTTCAATACTCTCCCGTGATGGCTATGTGCATCGTGTTAGTCTTGGAGTCTCAGACCACCAACAAAACGCGTAGGTTTCACTTTTCCAATCGCCTTGGTCAGCCCGTCCGCTATCATCTCATCCGTCGGTTTGTACTAGAGTTGAGTAACACCAGTTTGAACTTTTTCGCGCAGAAAATGAAACTTGATGTCAATGTGCTTCGTTCGCGCATGAAACACAGGGTTTTTGGCTAATGCGATGTATCCCTGGTTGTCTTGAAAAATGATTGTACCCATGCTTGATGCGCAATCCAAATTGCTCAGTAGTAAACGCAACCAGATCGCCTCTTGTGTCGCAGAATACAATGCCATGTATTCTGCCTAGGTGCTTGATGTCGCTAACTGTTGGCCGACGCTTGGACTTCCATGAAACCACGCTGCCGTTCAGAAAAAAAACATAACCCGTGGTCGATCGACGCGAGTCCAAATCGCTTGCCCAAGACGCGTCCGCAAAACCCAACAGTGCAGACCGGTACCGATTGGCGAAATTGGTGATACCTGAGTTGCTGCAGCCGGATGTCCTCCATCACTACCATATGAGTCTAGAAGGGGGACATCAGGGCATAGGCAGAACGTATCACAAGATCAGGTCCCACTTTCACTGGAGAGGTCTTTTCCGAAGTGTACAGAAATATGTGGGTTGTTGTACGGATTGCGAGACCGGAAAGGGTAGACCGGTAATCAAGGGGCGATCGCCCGGAAATATCGAAGCTACCTACCCTTTCCAGGTCATAGCGATGAACCATATACCGTCGCTGCCTAAATCGACATATGGCAATACTAAGTTGTTGATCTTGGTAGACCTGTTCACCGGTCTAGTTATTGCGAAGGCAAGTGCGTCCCGGTCTGCCGAGCAGATCGCCAAAAGTTACGAAGAATGCGTGTTCCGAAGGTTCGGCGCCAGCGAGGTCATCAGACACGACCGAGAACCCGGTTTCATGGCCGAGGTGCTCCGGTCGTTTAACAATATGCTGGGCCAGAAACAGAGCGCGACGATGGCATATCGTCCGCAAGCGAATGGATCGGCAGAACGTATGGTACAAACTATTACAAGAGCAATCAAGATGTACGTTGCCGATCCAGACCATCGCGATTGGGACGAATACGCAGAAAGGATGGTGTTTGCACTCAACTCGTCGACCCATCGGGTCCGAGGAGAAGCGCCTTTTTATCTTGCGTATGGATGGGACCCTCCGTCCACCCTTGAAGCCGCGATACCTATTGGCTGCACTCGGACCCGCGATCGTGATGCTCGACGTTGGCGCATGCAGGTCCAGAAACATTACCAGCATGCAAGAGAAATTGTCAACGAAAAGTTACGTCAAGCTACACAAGACCGGGCAGACCGGAACAACGACCAGGTCCAACCCCACGGTATAGAACCAGGGGCGAGGGTATGGTTGTACCTAGACCGAGTGAAGGAGGGTTATGCGAAGAAGCTGGATCACATGTGGCACGGTCCTTTCCGTGTTGCCGAGCTGATTGGTGAACACGCTGCCCGTCTAGTAACAACCGGCACGGACTACAAGGCCTTCCCGATCGTACATGTGTCCAAGTTAAAACTGGTCCGAGAATTTCCTGATCGTCCCAAAATGTCCTGTCTAGTAGACGAGGCAGAACGGTTTGATTTCGATGAAGCATTACTGCCGGAGAACAGTTGGGAACGACCGCTGGAGAAGGACTAATTTGAAGTGGAAAAGGTCTTAGATGTCCGATCGGCAAGAAGACCAGGTTCGGCCGGACCCACCGAGAGTATCTGGTCCAATGGAAGGACCATGATGAAACAACTTGGATCGATGAGTCCGACCTGAACTGTGGAGCACTACTACGAGAATTCGAACGGGAACGAGTCAGTCGGAACCGTTTCGCAGTGATGCAGACCCATGAAGACCAAGGCCAAGACATGCAGTAGCATCGGTCTTCCCGACCGACGTGAAGAGGTGGAAGGTCTTGTGCCTCGTGTTTTGTGTATTGTGAATATGTGACGAATTGGAATAGTGGAGTGACGAACGTGGATTGTTTTCTAGCTATGTAAGTGGAACGGTTGGTGATAACGTGTCTAGTGCAACTCTGGAGAAAGTGGTGGAATTAGATCAAGTGATTTGATGACCGAATATGTGAAAGAACGATGATATATATTAAGTGTTATCTGGTCGACTACTTACGACCTCACTCGCCATCACCCCACAGACGGCCGACGGTCAACGACGGATGCTTTTCAACTTGGTCCTGGTACTGGTTACGCCAAGGTTCTTGTTGATCTAGTTGGACCAAAGCATCCTTGAGGTCCAAGACCGGTGTAGTGCACCCAAGACCGGGTACCATGTGCCACCGTCAGCCAGAAGCCGGGTCTTCTCGACGCGACGCCGCTGCATATGAAGTACAACTGGATATAAGAACACATCGACGTCGCACTCGTGGTCCAACATCCCGTCCAAACATATTGGCACAGGGACTGCCAGGCCTCACCCGCTCTGATCCGACGCCGCTTGCGCTTGTTCTGGATGGTCGCCAAGCCAGGGCCTTGCCGAACTCGTTCAGGGGGAAGCACCAGATAGTGGGATGCCTCCTAGATGGATTGAGCGTGAGTCTTGTTAAAATATCTCACCCGACTCATGAAAGCATTGGCCCACGGAGTCGAGTGGAAGATGAACCCCAGCTTGGGATGCTCGAAAATCTTCCACGGCTCGTCAGCGTACAAGCAGGAGATCTGTGCCGACGTGATCAAGTCCGGTCGCCATTCCGACGCGGCAGGAACTTTCTTCGCCGGCGGGAAAAGCCAATGGTCTGGACGAGAGAAAGACCGGGCCAGGAGCTGCTTGGTCAGGGTGGACCGGCGTAAACAACCGATCTGCCCTGGCGACCACGGCAAAGTATCCTCACGCGTTCGTGGCGGAAGGGAAGAACTGCCGATTGCCACGTTGGCCAACAAAGCATCTTTGTGGATCTTGGAAGTCCCAGGCAAGACCGTAGGTGTTGACTTTGTCGACGCATGAGGTGGTGGAACGCCACCATGCGGACCGGTCTTCTTGGTCTGCTCCGAAGTCGATGCAACTTGAACAAAACTTTCATGTGGACTTGTTCGCGACTTGGTTGGGATGGGGACAGCAAACTCCGAATCACCGGAGTCTTCGCCGGAGTCATCCCAGGACGAGACCTCTGAATACTTGGCACGGTCAGCACCGGCGGTCGAGGGCGCTTGATTTTTGGAGATGTTACTGTCGTCATCCTCGTCCAAGCTTGGGTCCATGAGAAGCGCCTGCGTCTTGGCTCGCTTATGGGGCACCGCACGCTTCCCTTCGAGCTCAGGGTCGCGCGCTATGCCCCGCGCCCTCGAGCTACCTGGTGCGTCCGCGCGCTTCTTTGATTTGTGTGGAATTTTGGGCTGGAGAATTTCGGCCAATGAACGGCCTTGGTCTTGGTCCCGGTGTAGGTCCACCAAGGCGGACGAAGCAGACCGGTCTACGCTGGAGGCAGCAACCGGATGCCGACGAGGACGGAACAGGTCAACCAAGCGCTGATGACATTCTTTTAATACCGCCCGACGACCGTTCGCTGCCTGCGTCCAATCGTTCGACTTGCGTTCACAAGACCGGACCTCCTCGGTCTGGTCTTGAATCGAAATTCGGAGCTCGGTGAGACGCCTCTCTAGATCGTCGCTTTGAACGCTCAACGTGGTCTGGTCCAGCAGGCCTTCCGCTTGCTGCTGTTGGACCAGCACAAGCTGCTCCCGAAGATGAAGTTGATGAGCTTCCAAGCGGGTCAGTTTGTTGCGCGCGGTTGTGAGTCCAGTCAAAACCTGACGCAGATGGAGGTCATGCGTGTTCGACTGCCGATCGGCGGAAAGCAGGGTATTGATCACCTTTCTGATGCCAGGAGGTATACGGGCTGGAGGTATACGGGCTGAAGACAAACGAAGGTTAGAACAGGTCGAAGGTGAAGCCCGGACATGCATGCTTACGTTGTGTCGGCTGTTGAGCAATCTTCTCCTGGAGACGTGCAATCTCTTCAAGTGCGTCTTGCAACTGCGCGTCGGTCCCGGTCTGATGCCCTGCCGATGTCTGAGGTGCAGTAGAACGATGGGAGCTGCCAGACCGGACCGACCGGACGGGCGAAGTGACATGCGATGACGTGGTATGCGAGGTGCCTACAAGAACGGTCGTTAAGGAAACACAAGAAAGTCAAGTCCAGCAGTGCAAGTACCTGGAACGGATGAAGAAGATGATTGCTCCATGTCGGAAAAGTCTGAATGACCAAAGTTTAACTGAATTTGATGGACGAGGTCAGACCGTTGTCGTTGTGCGACACGGTCTGACTCGGGGGCGGCTGTGGAGAAGCGTGCCCAAAATTTGGCACACTTCTGGTCAAGTTTCGTCAAGGCATTTGGTCTAATTGCGGATTGGTTTAAACAAGGGGGGCTTTTCAGCCTATCAGACTCAAGAAGTGTCAAGAACGCAAGTTTTGGTGAGTCACCCGACTTTAGGTATTTTACATATTTTGTGTGGGTACATTTAGGGACTATAGGGTAGTAGTATTTTAGTTGTGGTTTTTCCAAGTAAGAGGCTTTTGGTTGTGGTTTTTCCAAGTAGAAGTCTTTTGGTTGCAGGATTTTTCTAAGTAGAAATCCTTTGGTCTTGGTTCACACCACAGCTAGGGGTCGCCGTTCTTCCCTTTTCGTACGCTAGTCGCCTCCGCCCGCCGCGGAGTGTTTGGGGGCAGAGGGTCGAATTATCCCCTCTCGCCCATTATACCCGGTCTGGACGCGCCGCACGCGCACTTTGGCCCACCGGAAGTCCCTCGACGGGAGTACGATTTGGCGATCTCAACACCTCAACTCAAGTACGTTGAGAACGTGCTATTCACTGGATTGGTCTTGGCGTGGAGATATCGTTTGTGGAGTTTCACGAGCATATTGGGTCTTTACGCGGACATATTGGCTTGTTTTAATAGTGGTTGGAAACTAGACCGGTTTTGGTCTTATTTCGTATTGGTCAGGGGCTAGACCGGACGGTCGGTCTACCCTCTATTATTTCGTATTGGTCAGGTCTTGATCGTTTGGACGATCGACCTATTGGAAGTTATCTCTTGGAAGTGTTTTTGGTCTGTTTGTGTCTGGGGTGAAGAGTTCCGCCCCAGAGATACCTACCCAGATCGGTCTTCTATATTCAAGACCGCTTCGATCCAATCTGTGATCCCGATCCACTGAGTGTGTAACTAGCCCATTCCATCGGGTACACAAGGTGAGATGGACACTAAACAATCGGACCAAGTGGGTTCTGATGACGACCGGTCGTCTGCTTGCAGCGGACGATCGGACCAGATCTCGAGTGGTGGTCCGCGGAGTACCCCCTTCGAAAGTTGGAAGGCTGGGCGCGATGGTGGTAGTCAGGTTATCGATGCTATTGCTTTCGATTTCGAACTTGACTCCACCAGATATGCCTTCACGCTTAAAACTTCGCTTGCAACCTTGGAATTCCCATACCAAGCTTAAGTGACTTGGCCCCTTGAGATATTGCAATATCTTTTTCGCCAGTTGCCAGTCGGCCATCGTAGGCGCATGGATCGGTCGAGTAGTCTTGTGAACAGCGTACGAAATGTCTGGCCTCGTGCACCTTGCGATCCAAAGCAGACTTCGGACCAAAGATTAAAAGTCATTTATCGTCAGTAAACCAGTACTTTTGAATGATTCACTGGCTTGCAATGATAAGTCCTCGAAATCTTGGCCGATCGGGGTCCGAATTGGATTGGCTCGGGGTCCGAATTGGATTGGCATCTTGCATCTTAAAAATCTTGAATGATTCAATCAATGGCGACTTCTTGGTCTAGCCTATATCCAAAGCTATCTACGAAATATACTCGCATTCCAAGAAAGTTCGAAACTTTTCGCAAGTTTTTAATCTCGAGGCACTTTAAATCGTCGAAAAATTGGCCGACAAGCTCCTCCTAAGTACCATTATCCAATAATTGGTCGACGCAAATACCAATGATAATCGTTTTTCCATTAGCTTGCTTGGTATACAGAAACATGTCTGTAATTACAGTGCTAAAAATCTAAATTCAATAATTTTCCATGGATCAACTGATTCCACAGTCTTCCTGACTGTTTAAGGCTGTAAGCGTTTTGTTGAGCTAGAGTATTCTCCAAGCGATCGCAAGACGGGAGCGGGAAACCAAATGCTAGGATATTCGTCTAGTGTCTGCAGAAAGTAGGAGAAGAACCACATCTCGTGATGACACGTACAGACCGGCCATAATGAGGCACCAGCAATACTAACTGCGCTTTGGAAATACCGGCAATCTAGTTCACCAATACTTCGATCAAATGACCGATCCCGTGGTCGAGTGGTACGCTGCTCACTTCGAGACTGGGATGTCCCGGGTTAGAGACCGGGAAGTCCCGGGGCTGACCCAACCTGGTTCGTTTTAAAAAGTGTAATGAGACGAATTCAACCAACAATTCGATCAAATAGGTAAGTTTACCCCCTCTCTAAAAAAATACATTTTTTCAACCATTATCCGTATAGACTAAATGTAGTGAATTTGTTGACTTATTCATCATCTTTCTATACATAATATATATTAAAATACAGTGTGTTTGAGTTTTGCGTTCGCATCACTTTACCCCTGCGTTTGTATTCATATCCGGCATTCTTTGTTGAAGCAGAAGCTTGTACTTCTTAGTCTTGGTATAGCGCTCGAATCCATTGCTTAGATTTAGTCGAAAATTTAAGTTGTAAATGTCCAATAGTGAATCCAATATAAAACGAAAAGTAATCACACGTGATAATTCCAAGACCAAACAAACGTTGGTGACGAATAAGGTATCAGTTAACAGTTCGTTAAGTGAAGAAGATGTCCAACAGGAAGATGTTCAACGGGATGTATATTGAGAAGTGATTATCTATCTAACATGCACTTATGTAAACAGATGTTAAAGTTATGGTAAACTTCCATCTGTGTATGGTATACATGTCTTATATGTAACAAAAAATGTGTACTCAAAACCGAGTACTAATGCACTAATTATGCTACTATTAGACGAAATGCAAATTGCTACCTAAAATAGTCTTAACTAATTATAATATAGAATTAGAAATAGACCGACTATTATATTTTTAACACTCCTTCACAATGCGAACTTTGTAATGAAGTCGGGTATCTTGAAGGGACAGCGCGGCGCGTAGCTCTTCAAATCTTGGGGCAGGTAAGGCCTTAGTTAGACCGTCAGCAAGCAGAGCGTTCGTAGATACATACATAGGCTCCACAAGTCCATCCTTTAATTTCGAAACAATAAACTTGACAAGAATGTCAACGTGTTTCATCTTGTAGCTTGACTCGATACCTTTAAAAGCTTTGATCGCAGCTTGGTTTTCCATGAAAAGCTGCATCGGTAGCTTCATCTTCACTCGAACGTCTTCAATCAACTCTTTGAATCCCAAAAGATTCATCACATTGGTAGAAGCAGCGTAATACTCTGCTTCCATGGTGGATAACGACACACCGCCTTGTTTCTTCCAAATCCACGAGACCATCAATGAAGATGAGTGCACCAGTAGTTGCTTTACGTTCGAATTCGCAACCACCTTAATCAGCGTCGATGTATCACTTGATGCTGAAAACTTTGCAATTGAGGGCACTCCATACAAAACTTCATATGTTTGGTGCCCTTCAGGTAACGAAGTGTTCGCTTCGCACGCTGCCAGTCGGAAAAATTTGGTGCATGAGTCCGTCGAGTTGGACTATGCACTGCGAATGCAATATCCGGGCGCGTGCACCTCGTGATACAAAGCAAGCTACCTACCAGAGACATAAATTCCTTAACTGTCACTAAACCAGTGCTTTTAAGGACTTCGCTCGGTTGCAGCGCCAAGTCTTCAAATTCTTGCCCGATTGGGGTCCTGAATGGGTCTGTGGTGAAGTGCAAGTGGAAATTATTGACCAGTTTGTACCAGGGTACCCGTTTTCAATGCAGATCGATAGGGTTGGCTAAAAGGACGGAGTATTTTGGACCAATCGTGTGCTTGGAGTGTTTTATACGCGGACTTGAGGTAACGCACACGGTTTACATATAGTTTACATGTTGGATTTTTTTTATTGGATATTAAATATAGTGTTCGTATTACATCGGGTTGCGTAAGTCGCCAGTGGCTCCGATCTGAGTCATTGGGAGCGGGAGGCTGACAGGGTCCCCTCACGCTTATTAATCACGGCCAGGACAGAGCTCCACCGGAAGCCCCACGACAGGGAGCACTCGTTACGTTCACTCACCACTCAAGTTCGGCCACGCTCAAGGGAGGCGTGTTATTTTGGCTGGGTTACTCATCGCTATCTGCTTCGATCAAGCCCCAGGAATGGCTGGATTACTCATAGTGATCTGAGGTCAAGTGCCAAGATTTAATTTTGGGTGGATTACTCATTTATCTGCAATCAAGTGCCAGGATTTACTATTGGCTGGATTACTCACTGCCTCGGGCGGTCAAGTGCCAGATTTAATTGCACTCGGAGTGAAGATTACCGCTTCGTTTGCCGATCGGCTATTTTGAATTACGTTTTCGTTGGAATTTTGGATCCGTACCCCAGAAGTGGTACATCCTATCGATCTTCACTTAAGTCTATGCAAAGCAAAGGTACACCTAGTGTGTATCCACCCATACCAATGGGTACACAAGGTGAGACGCGAGGCGAATCGGAATCAGCGTCCTGCAATGCCGATCGGGTGACCGATAGTCACCCAGGCGAAGGTCCGCGGAGTACCCCCCCCCGTAAGTTGGTCGGCTGGGCGCGATGGTGGTTCAGTTCCGGACACTTCGGTGTTCGATTTTGAACTGGACTCCACCACAATGGTGCTCGTGACCGGATTGTTTGGTTACCGTGGATATCACCGCGATATTCAGTAAAGTGTGGATTTTACAAATTATGATATGGATACTCTCTGGAGAGCGCACAAGGAACGGATATCGCCTTGTGTACTAATTGCTGGAAAGGATGGCGATGTTCGATCTGATCAGGGGGAGGATCAGATCGAAATTAATGAATTATGACTCCCCTACCGCTCCTGGCGGAACCTATCGGGACGAAGAACGCTTATCGCCTCGTGTCGCGGTCGTGGAAAAGTATGGCGATGATCGATATGGCCAGTTGGAGGACCAGGTTGAGATTAACAAGTTTATTCATCCCCACAAGGCTCCGATCGGAGCCGATCGGGACTATAGCAAGTCTTGCTATAGTCCCAGTAGGGATCAGTACCCTGTTCTTGATCCCATGCATATCGACAAAAAATTGCATGTGAAGAACACTATGGGGGAGGATCACTTCGATCTGCCCAATTACCAATTAAAAAGACAAAGCAGAGGATCGCAATACTTTCGGACGACGACGAATTGGAGGAAAAGTCGCCGATCGGTGATGGGACTGTGGATGACGAGGAGGTGACCAAGATGTACCACATGTACGAACTGAAGAGATTCGTTCGCGAAAACGAGGTCATCCGAGTTATCAAGCCCCTAATTTGGATCGTCTACACGGATCGACTACCGAACCTATCGACTCCGATCGGCCGCTGCAACTGGTCAAGAATCATTTGGCGGTGCTAGCAGAGGTTGAGATAAAGGTCAAGAATGATAATGGCGTTGGCAAGCTATTTGAAATGGATACGTGGAAGTTGAAACAAGCAATGTCAATGCTACAGGACCATCTGACGCCATTGGTGGGGGCGGTGCGCCGCCCAACTCCCACAATTGCGTTAGAAGCCCCAAACCTCGTGCGATCACTTGTCGAGAAGTCATTCTCCAAGGATAGCTCGCTATATGGGTCGCCACCTTCCTCCAAGTGTTCGTCCGTGTTGGAGGTCAGCGTGGAGCGGATGAACATGGATCGTTGTACCATTCACGGTACCAGTCACACAGAACAAAAAAGGGACGTGCGAGCAACGAGGGGAGGCATGCCAGTCGGGGCCCCAGGGGCGCCCACAGGTATCGGCACCCCTCAAGACCGATCCAGTCACCTCTCCCTCGATGGAAGCAAGCATGCAAGCCATGTTTGAGGCTATGATGAAGCGTTACGCCGCTGATCGAGGCAGACCACCTCTGCGCCCTCGTGCACCAAGCTGATCTTCCCAGGAAAACGAGGCAATTCGTGTGGACGTCGAAATGCAGTCAATAACATCAACAGAAAAGATGTCCGAAGGTGTTAGACCTGTTTTCAAGACAAAACGCAGGTCACGCCGAATCCGCCCCCGCCGATCGGCAAGTAGCAGCGACTTCGACATGGAGTCGATCAGCGAAATTGACGATGACTACGGTGGTACGGGCAGAGTTGGGACAAGTATGGCGAACTTAGCCTCGACGATGGAGTTTGATTTCAATTTGACGGTGATCCCAAGGATCCGCTTGGCCGCAAGCACCGAGTTGAAGGACTTTATGGGTAAGGATGCTGATGAGGTTCAATCCCGATCATGGTTCAGCCGAACGAAGTCCGCCTTCCTCCGGAATCAGATGCCGAACAAAGAAAGGTGTCTGATCTTCCGAGATCTGATGAAGGGAACGGCTGCGAACTGGATCCAGCAGTTAAGTCGGGATGTCCGATCTGACTGGAGTTTGCTGTGCATGGATTTTGAAAAGCAGTACTGTCCCTCCGGCTTCTCTTCTGCGCGAAGGTACCACCACATGAGGAAGAGGGGCGAAGAAACGCCAATCGAGTACCTTCACCGGCTTAATGTGGCTGCGATGCGTGCGGGGATCCCGATCAAGGAGACCGATCCGCCGATCGGCGCTGCCAAAGAACATGTGGGCCACTTTATCCGTACGCTGGAAGATCAGGTGTTGGCCGATCAGCTGACCTTACTGCGCCTCAGGGACGTGGGAGAAGTGGAACAGACGTTACGTATGCTGCGACACTCCCGCAGTATGAGGACGAAGGTTGCTGTCGGATCGAAACGATCCCGATCGAAGTTACAGGTGAATCATGTGAAGAGACTTTCTACCAGACCGGCCAGGGCAATCAGAGCGATGGTGGCTGATATGATCTCCGGATCAGAAAAAGGGAGAGAAGTGGCTGGTCCAGTCTGGGGACAGACGAGGAACAGTACCGTCACATTTTCGTCGCCCAGTCTGCACCCAGAGATCGATCAGCGGCACTCCGTGCCGAACGGAAGGCAGGAAACGGCAACACATAGGACCCGGATTCGCCGTACAAGAAGTGTACTCACTGCGGGTCAACCAGGCATTATGATCGGGGATGTTGGCGAAGAATTACGTGCAAGAAATGTGAACGACGCGGCCACCCCACCGATCACTGACTATTTGGATGTAAAGCATGTGGAGAGATCCATGACGATGGACAGTGCAAGATGGAGCACTTCTTCAATCAGATGCGCAAGTGGTATGTTCCCGACAAACACGCGGGAATGTTGCCGCCCGATGTAGAGAAGATGTTAAACTAGATTGCTCGCCAGGTTGGAATCTGGATCGAGCCGAGCGATCTGCGTTTAGAATCTATGCATTTGTTCGAAAATACAGCGATACAACAGCAAAAAGGGCAGGCGAAGGGAATCATTCGGTCTACAATCTTCCTACTAATGAATATTCCCGATCGAAGGTCGTCATGCAGTTGGATCTTCTACCCGTCGAATCGCGCGGCTACTGGAAATACCACGCTACCGACAGATGTTTCAAGCAGGCAAAAGCCTACGGGAAGATTAATAACGAGAAGGCCACGATGCTCTTCGACTCTGGTGCAGAAGTCTCAATTATTGACTCCGCTCTTTGCTCGTAAGGTTGGATGTCAGATCGACTATGAACAGAGGCAAGAATGCATTGGAATCGGCGAAAATTCCTATATGACCGAAGGGAGTACGCGTGTGAAGATCACTTTATCTGGTTCATTGGTCTATTTCTTCATCGCCTGGGTTGGTAAGCCGGCCGGCCAAGACGCATTAATTGGTATGGAGTTTATGGTGCCGGCAGGCATACGCCTCGATCTGTCGCATGGAGTGCTTATGCTTCTAGACGAATTCCAGATCCAACTGTCTGGTCGACACACCCTATACGGATCACGTACTGATTTGGTGAAGTGGGACCAAGATATCACCATTCCTGTGGGTCGATCGGCAGATATCTCTGTTGGAAATGACTATCGGACAAAGAAGTTGTGGGTGACCAGGGGAAATCACAGGTTACCGACGTTTGTAGACGGTGGAGATCGAAAAGATCGCGTACGATCTACTAACATCGGTAATAAACCGCTGATGTTAGGCAACGGTACGATCGTCGGTATGTGGCTGGCCGAAGGAAAAGTTCCGTGGAGGATGGGATTTATTTCGATCGAATCAAGACGTTATATACAGTGGCAAATCTTTGCGTGTAAGGCCAACACCGATCGGATTGGCGACGACAAGTCAGCCGAAGAAGACCTACCACCTCGTACGGAAAGGCCAGATCACATAGCGATCAGGATGTGCCAGAGGTCACCATCACAGTCACCCGATACAGTTGACTTGAAGGCAGATTGCCAAAAGTCGTTAACGCATTTGAATCGCAAGATCGGGTGACAGTAGAACTGACGGAAGACGGGGGCGATCGCAATATCGCTAGAGACGAGTATGGTGACACATCCACTCAAGTCGGTGCCACAGAAGGGCAGCCCGTCGACGAGGGTCAGCATTGACCGTTTGACAGGGGCGGACCGAGCGAGATCGCCTCACCAGATTACCTGTTGTGTATGCACGGGGGAGGGTAGAAGTGTGTTGATGGATCGGCGAACCTGATCTGGAATGTGGCTACCCCACCTGAATTGCTAACCGATCCGCTTGAGGCGACTATGGGTGATCCGCAAGTTGACAACATCCCCGATCGAACCTACCAGCCCAAGTAATTAAGATGGGAGAAGAAATACTGGCTGATAGGGAAGGGCGCTGCTGATGTCGACAGTGATGATGCCGATTAGACCGCCCACTTTGATGACAGATCGACCCAGAAGACGTGTTGTGACCAAACGCACCGAGAACATCCAATCCACTTGGAGGATCGCAAGGAAACAATTGAGATCGGTGAATACGATCTTGATTATGGTGATCTGACTAAGAATTCCGATCGAAATCGACCGAATCAGAATTGTTATGGGGCGACACGGACTTACGAAATGGGAAAACAATATTTGCAATAGTGCAGATCGGGTGACACCGATCGGCTATCGATCGGTAATATCGATCTGCTACAGATAGGCAATACCGACTGGTGTGAATTTGTCGTGTTTATTGTGATTAAAACTACGGGTGTGTGGAGAACTGTGATGAATGGATTATATTTCGGTGATGACAAAGTGGCTTAAGGTTGTGGATGATTTTTTTCGGTGACAATGATGACGACTCTTTCGATGTGGATACAAGTGGATGTGTCAACGGTGGACCTTGCCTAACGGGATTAAAAACCAAGACCGATGAGACGATCGAGTAATCAAAGATGAAATCTTATTCATGATTAGTGCATGAATGATTGCCCGATCGGCGCTTACCAAGTTAGCGTCTGCGATCACCTCATAGCCGATTGATAGTCATGGCTGGGTGATCTGAGATCTTCTCACGAAATAGGTTGCGCCAAGGCTGCTCCTTGTCCATCGGGGTCGGGGTATCCAGCAAGTTGTCAATTACGGTGTCGCAGCGGTAGACGGGGTACCAAGCTCCGTCTTTAATCAGATCCCCGGCTTTCTTCGCGCAATTCTTAGCCATATGGAGGACAAGGGGTATAGGAAGACATCAATGTCACATTACTTTGCCCGCATTCCCTCCAACACGAATTAGCAGATCGACAACCAAGCTTCGCCCGCCCGACTACGACGCTGTTTCCGCTGTTTCTGGAACGTCGCGAGCTCCTTGTCCACCTTCACCTGCCCAGCGGGAATTAACAGGTACTGGGTCGATTCCCAGATCGCTTGGCAGTGGACTTGGTAATACTGCTCAAGACGACCCACGAATAAGTCAACCCATGTAGTCAGCGTGAACGTGACACCCAGATAGCGGCTCAACAAAACTTCCCATGGTTTGGCGTCATACAGGCGGGCTACCTGCGATCCGGTGACAAGATCGGGTCTCCACAGAGTTGCACCTGGTTGTCTGTCTGCCGGTGGGAAGAGCCAGTAGTCTGGACGGTATAAGGTGCGATCCAGCTGTTGCTCGATCGGAGCAGATCGACGCAACAGATCGATCTTCCCCGGAGACCATGGTTTGTTGACATCCAGACCCGAAGGAGGCGCAGGAAAAACGATCTGCAATGCCCCTAGCGATGCGTGACGATATAGGCCGGAAGTGCCGGGCAGAACAGTTAGCTTGGACGCCTCATCAGCCGGCTTAAATGATTCTCGGATGCTGTCACCTTTCGGGTGCACCACTTGGTCTGCCCCTGACCTTGATGTTTCGATTGTAGAAGCAGATCGGCGACGCTGGGTGGATCGGGACCGTGATAGAGAATAAGCTATCTCAATTGAATCCGTTAATCCACCCTCGGAGTACGAGACAGACGAAGCTAATGCTGAATTGGACTTGCCGACAATTGGTGTCGAGGGAGCTCGATTTCTCGTGGTCTGTACTGTCTTGGATGAACCCGCTGTCGCATGCAGGAGCTTTGCCGGTGTCTTGGCTTTCTTCCGGGGTGCCGCTGGCTTCTCCTCGTAGTCTGGATCAGCCGCTAGGTACCGCGTCCTCGCGCCTCTCGAGGCACCCTTGCGCTTCTTGTGGTGTGAGCGAATTTTGGGGGCGGAATTTCAGCCAATGAATGGCTGAATTTCCGCCCGAATTTTGTTGGCAATCGCACCAACTGAATGCTCCTATGGTTCCGCGAGGGCACTCGATGCTACTCCGCGAGGAATGCGATCGGCGATCAGCGACTTGGATTGGCACGTAGCCAACTCATCACGGCACCCCTAGACGATTCCCCAGAGTCGATTCGACTCTTGGGTCCAAATGTCGAGCCGATCTTGGGAGGCACTAATTCTGCCGGAATAATCGGCGATCGTGAGCTTTAGCTCAGCGATCTGCCGATCTATCTGGAGTCGTAAGGAATATATGACCGACCTATCGCCCTGAGGCTCCGAGCACTGCCGAACGACCACTGCGTGTAGCTCTTGAAGATACGATCGTTCGATCTCGAGACGACGCATGTCGTGACGAATGCCAATCAGACCTTCCAACATCGCTTGGAGCAGATCGAAGTGGCCGTACCCCTGCCGAACGGTATCTACAAGTGTCTGAACAGTCGGGAAGACATTGATCACCAGTGGATATACATACAGAAGGAAGTGAAGATAGATCTAACGTGGAGTTATCAGTGGAATGGTAAGCCTGATCCGTTCTGTTGCGGGACCAAGGCCTTGATAAGTTTATTCTTGGCCATCAAGTCTGAACGATCAGCTTGGAAAGTCGTTTTGAATCTCGGAGCATTTTCTGCAACGCGACGTCGTTCACGATCTGCTTTTAGCGCGCTACCTCCAACTCTTTTCGGAGCGCATCAATTGTTTGTTGGGACCAATCGACCTCGACTTGGGGATCATCTTGTTCTTCGAAGATCTGAGTGTCACCCGAGCCGTCCGAATGATCCGATCGGTCAGGAGTTTGAAGATGCGGAGAGTGCGAGCGCCGATCGCCTACGAAGACAAATATTAGTAAAATATTTGGCGATCAGAAGCCAAGTTCGTTCATCTGGTAAATTGGACTCGGAATATTGCATAGAATCGAAGACTGTTTCTGAGATCGGGCCGCTACCGTTGTGCGGCTGCGACCAGACTCCGGGGCGGCTGTGGTGAAGTGCAAGTGGTAACTATTGACCAGTTTGCACCAGGGTACCCGTTTTCAAGGCAGATTGATCGGGTTGGCTGAAAGGACGGAGTATTTGGGCCGATCGTGTGCTTGGACTGTTTTATACGCGGACTTGAGGTAACGCACACGGTTTACATATAGTTTACATGTTGGGTTTTTTATTGGATATTAAATATAGTGTTCGTATTACATCGGGTTGCGTAAGTCGCCAGTGGCTCCGATCTGAGTCATTGGGAGCGGGAGTCTGACAAGGCCCCCTCACGCTTATTAATCACGGCCAGGACAGAGATCCACCGGAAGCCCCACGACAGGGAGCACTCGTTACGTTCACTCACCACTCAAGTTCGGCCACGCTCAAGGGAGGCGTGTTATTTTGGCTGGGTTACTCATCGCTATCTGCTTTGATCAAGCCCCAGGAATGGCTGGATTACTCATCGTGATCTGAGGTCAAGTGCCAAGATTTAATTTTGGCTGGATTACTCATTTCTCTGCAATCAAGTGCCAGGATTTACTATTGGCTGGATTACTCACTGCCTCGGGCGGTCAAGTGCCAGATTTAATCTCATTCGGAGTGAAGATTCCGCTTCGTTTGCCGATCGGCTATTTCGCATTATCTTTCGTTGGAATTTTGAATCAGTACCCCAGAAGTGGTACATCCATATCGATCTTCACTTAAGTCTCTTCAAAGCAACGGTCCACCTAGTGTGTATCCACCCATACCAATGGGTACACAAGGTGAGACGCGTGATGAATCGGACTCGGCGTCCTGCTGTGCCGATCTGTCACCTGATCATCACCCAGGCGAAGGTCCGCGGAGTACCCCCTACGTTAATTGGTCGGCTGGGCACGATGGTGGTTCAGTTCCGGACACTTCGGTGTTCGATTTTGAACTGTACTCCACCACAGGTTCGCATCGTCGAGCTAGAAATCCGAGATGATAGCATCAATCGCCACCTCTTGATCCATCTTGTATCCAAAATTATCCACAATGTTCACTCGCATTCTGAGAAACTTGGAAACTATCCAAATTTTTAATTTCCAATGATTTCATATCCTCGAAGAATTTGTCGACGAGCTCCTACTGCGTGCCAGTCACCAGGAGGTCATCAACGTAAAATCCCACTACGATAGTATCATATTTCACGTGCTTCGTATCCAGACACATGTCTGCTATACACTGGGTAAAATTTAAAACCAATAAATTTTCCATGGATAAGGCGGTTCAACAACCGCCGTGCCTCTTTTAAGACCGCAAAGTGTCTTTTCAATCTTAAGGACTTCTTCACCCCGTGAAGCACGACTATCCTTAGCCATTTCCAATTGCATACCTTGTGGTATGAAAAAAATACCATGCTCATCTCCCTGTGCTTTCGCATAAGCATTCGGAATATCACCATGCCGAGCAGGCACATTCCACTTGCCAAAGCTAGTACCAGATTACCGGTGTTCATGTCGATCACCGCGGCGAAAGTCAAGGTATAATCGATTCCAAAGCGTTGCTCGTTGCCACATGCAACAAGTCGGGCTTTGTACCGTTCTATATTTCCATTTTGGTCCAACTTTGTCTTAAAGACCCATTTAGTGCGAAGTTGTCGACAATCAGCCGGCTTATCCACCACGCTCCAGACTTTGTTCTTCTTTAGGGCATCAAGCTCTTCTTGTATAGCCACTAACCATTTGCCCTTGTTTCTTGATTTCATCGCTAGAGCGAAATTATTGGGGTCCATTTTCGTTATAATATTAACGGACCCCACATCTTCAATTCAAGATAGAATTTCTTCGGTCGTAGCTCCAACAATATTTGACGGATCTTCATGATTTTTTTCGCGCAGCACTTTGGGTTACACAGCGCTCGCGCTCCCAAGTCTTATTTTGCGTAGCTTGTTCTGCTTCTTTTAGGGATTGGTGGTGGCACCCCCCTGATTGGCGATCTTCAAGCAGTTGATCTTGAACTTGCCTCTGCTGAGTCTCATCTAGGGTTTCGATGTTTTTTACGTGTTGAGGTTCGACGGCCTTGCGTTCACCTTTAAGTTAAACCTTGTAACCCTTGACTTCCTCGCTTTTCCGGATGATGACAGCCACTTGTGCACGGTGTGCCAGGGAGTCCATGCCGGGGTTGCGGTAAACAGTGAAAATTGATCCAAAAGCCACCATTTCGCCAACGTTCGGCTTTTTGTTCGAGATTGATTCCAGAGGTGATTGCCTGCGTAAATTTGCGTTGCTTGGGTTGCGGTTCAATATATAAGCGACATATTGAACCGCATCCCCCTAAATATCAACGGTAATCCACTGGCGAACAACATGAACTGCCATATTCATGACTGTACGATGCATGCGTTCTTCCATTCCGTTGATTGACTGGTTGTTGGCTGCACTAATCTGACGCTCAAAACCCGTCTGGGAACAAAAGCCATTGAAATTCTTGTACTCGTAACCGCCATCGGTACGGAGTATACAAACTTTGACATTAAATTGCCGTTCGAAGAACGCCAAAAAATGCTCGAACTCTTTGGCCGCAACATCTTTTGTTTTGGCAAGGAACACTCGGACGTAATTCTACTTATGATCAACAAAGTTAATCATATATCGAAGCCGAGACTATCCTTTGGAGTTATCGGACCTTCAAGGTCGGAACATATAACACCGTCAATTCGCTCGATTGGCGACTTGGTACCACTGTCTCTGACATTTGTGCGTTTTTGTCTACTTGCCCTGGGCACACGTCATACAGTTCAGACGGTTATCATCTGTCAGATTGATGCCACTTGAATCGTCTTTTGCAAGATGTTCAACGGCATCGTAGCTCAGATGTCAGAGCTGTGCATGAAAATGCATTAATGACCCTTTTTGAACATCCGAACTTCTAGCAGTATCGGTATCGTTACTTTCCCCAATTGCCATAACAGATCGTAATAAACCACCTCATCATCCATCAAAACGTTTATCATCCACTGTCAAAACCTTATTGACCTTTTGGATATCAAACATAGGATGTAACAGGAATGATCCTGTTACAGGCTTACACTGTGTTGTGCGAGGAAGCGCGCGATACGGGAGGGTTAGGATTAGTTGTTACCAACTAATCCTATACTAAAAGCAAATATAATATTTGCTTGGGTTTGAGAACGCAAAATTAAGAGTGTTTATTAAATGGGTGCTTAGCGGCTAACAGTATAGTAATTACCTAACTAATATAATAATATTAAGTATTAAACTAACTGTACTATTAGTTAACCTGCATGATTCGGTATTTATACCGAATAGACTTTTCCTTCGTAGATTATAATAACTTATAATCTATTATTTGAATTTCAGACAACCCGTCTGAAATTCAACTGTGATATTCTAACTTGAATATCAATTATGTAATGGCACTCCATTACATAGGAGATCCGGTGGACGCGTGCAACATAGTACGGTTACCGTGGACGTATGCCATTTCACACCCTTTCTCCTCCAAAAGGCCATACGAGAGAATATTATTAGCGAGATTTTACACAAGTAGACATTATCCATCTTGTCTTTCCATTCGCCACAACTTGGGTGAGTATCCAGCCTTTTTGGGATTTTTTTAATTTTTGTGCCGTCAACTGGTACAACATCACGCAGGTTTTCTGATGGTTGACCAAATACATAATAGCACCGGAATCAAGTATCCAAGTGCTGCATCCAATTTTTTTCGGGCAATCACTAATAGTTAGTGAGAAGTAAACATTTTTCCCAGCCTTATTTGGACATTTCGGTCTAATATGACCGATTTGTCCGCAACCATGGCATTTTATGGATTTTCCTTCTCTTCCACGAAGTTCACAGCATCAGCACTAAGACCTTTCAACTTTGTGATTCTCCTTCAATTGACTGAGTGAACTGACATAATTCCTCGGCATGGCGTAAAAATTCGAACCTAGTATGGTCGAACTTGCCATTAGGATGGTTTTCAATTTGGGTGATGCGTAGTGAACCACGTTGTCTAATACAAGTGCTTCAATACCACCCACAGCCTCTGAATGGCCACCAAGTTAAGGTATTGTTCATTTCATGAACTCTTGGGGCTATTTCGGGTCGTAAATAATTTCATCGCATGTGCGAAGGTGATTGAAGTATTGAATACATAAGCTTCTTATTCATCACATCTACCAACGTAGGTGACTCATTACACCATGAGTCAACCTGACAATTGTAATACCTTTCCGCAGTACCACTCAGGTATTGGCCGAGGAGATCCAACTTGATATCCTCGCTCCAGTAAAATCACAAGTCGATTTGGCTATCAAAATTTGTCAGATTAAGCGAGTACCCCAACCTTTAAATCCATCACCAAGGCCACGGTACAATTCGGTACCATCAAAAACTCTAATCGAGAGATTTTATTCTTTGGAAGACGAGGTTTTGAAGATGGGAGGCCGATGTTTCATCGATGTACCGATATTTGATGCTGGTTGTTGAAAGCAGGTAGGGCCTGCGGTTTTAGCTCAGGCGTACTGTCGAGCGACGCCAACCGCATATGAGTGTCCAACCACATCAAAAACTCTAATCGAGAGATTGTATTCTTTGGAAGACGGGGTTTTGAAGATGGGAGGACGATGTTTCATCGGTGTACCGATGTTGGTGCTGGTTGTTGAAAGCAGGTTGGGTCTGCGGTTTTCGCTCGGGCGTACTGTCGAACGACGCCAACCGCATACGAGTGCCCAACTGTAATGGGACGCTGTTTACACAGTTACCGATAACACGGCACACACGCTTGCGCTGTAGAGGAAGACTTGTCAGTGTCCCGACTTGGAGGGACGAAGAGGGAGGAGAAGAGTGGGGAGGAGACTTGAGCAGAAGACGGCAAATTTGCAACTGAATTGAAATAAGCTTACGGTTCCTGAAACCTCTCCCTAGAGTACTATGGGGTTATATGCAATCTCCCTACAAATGCAGAATAAACACCTTGGGTTAAGTCAGGTTGAACTGGAAGCTGATCGTGAAGAATATTCTCGCGGCACTTGAACTTCAAGGAGAAGCTTGAACTTGAACTTGAGATTATTCTCCGAAGAATCTTCTGTGTACGGGGCGTTGTGATTGGCTTACATCAACAACATTGTACCCACAATGACACGTCGGCTTCGTCAACAGATAGTTTCCCAGCAGGAACCATCACCGTGCGCAAAGATATGTCGCAGGAAGAGAACACTCGAGAATGTTCGAGAACATTCCGTCCCACGTAATTAATGATTACTCCGTGAGTGACGGTGTGTATACATGGATCATGTTTGTGACACCTGGCGATCCAAAACAGTTAGTGGGAATCACTAGTCCGTAATTGGACATCGACATTTAATGGCACTATTGCATAGGTCCATTACACGTACCTAATCGAATATCTGGATCTATGTATGTAACAGAATTATGGTCGCGATCCCGTACCTAATCTGATTCAAACTATACTGTAAGTCGGACCTTATTGAATTCTACTTTTATAAATAGCGCTTTTAGCCCACCCTACCTGCTCCCGCATTAGTTCCCCCCCCAATGCCACCGCAAGAAGAGAGTCCGCGTTCACGTCGAAACCGACTGGCGCGGGAGAGGCGTGCTCGACCCGTGTACTTGAGACGATAGAACAACAAGAAAATCGAAACCTACTGGCTCTGCAACGGGGTTACATTTAGTTACGTTGGTGTACGTAAATACACAACGGTTGAGGTCAAGTATTGACCGGTCCGAAAGGTTCGGACCTATTGGCTGTTTTAGCCAATCAGGGCGGAAGTCCTTGGTGAAGGCGTGGCAGCCTGCCACGTGTTGGTACACAGGTTGTGTACATTACATTTTCGGCTAGGTACGGATTAAGTAAGTTCTACATAGTATTGCATATAGTTTACATTAGTTTATTAAGTTAGGCTAATTATATATTAAATAATAAATCAGTTTACAATCTACACTATATCCTGCTAGACTCCCGACCCGGAACGGTCGAGCGTGCAGTGAGTGTCGTAGCAGGGGAGAACCTCCCCTAGCTACTCCCTACCAAGGGAAGCCTTAGACTAAGATAGCGTACGCTAACAGTAAAATCAGGGAATCTTGGCCCCGAGTGAGAAATAAATATCACACTAAGCCCTTAGATCAGGGCGTATCGGCTAAGTAGCGGCGTATCGTCGCTTACGGAAAGTCTTCCTCTGTGCGCTAGTCACACCGTGCGTTTACGCACCGGCTACAGGCTCGGTAGTGGCATGCTCGACAACATGCTCTTGAGACGTCATAAGAAAAAGAACAACGAAGCCAAGTTAAGGCAGCGGCAATACGTATTCAGCGTGCAAGGCAGCTTCTGGAAGGCCGCTTGCACGTCACTGAACTGGAGTTCGCCCTTGCATGTCAGGAGATCCCCGAACATTCCACCTCGCTGCGCTTTGTACCCAACCGAGCTAACGTCTGCTGCCACAACTGTGGGGCGCTCCATGGGATTGAGGAGCGCGTAGGACCTGGATCAACCTTTGAACGCCCACTTTTTGCCTAGTGCTGCGGCCGTGGCAAGGTGGTCAACGTCCCTCCATTCGTACAGTCAGCAGAACCGCTCCGGAGTCTGCTGCGGGATCATACGCCTATTGCCCGGGCGTTTTGCACCAACATTAGGGCGTACAACAGCGCGCTGCCGTTCACGTCCCCGGGTGCGAAGTTGGATGAACGGTGTATGCAGGGAGGTGTGTACACTTTAGGACTCCAAGGTACACTGTACCACCTAATTTGATAGCTGTTGCCAGCACCAAAAAAATGGACGATGAGGAGGGTGCAAACGAAATCGCAAAGGGGTTCTTGAGCCGGCTCGACGTGAATGGATAGCCGCCGCATCGACTGGCGCGGAAGTTTGGCTCACCAATCATGCTCCTGCGGAATCTTGCTTCATCCAACGGACTTTGCAGCGGCAAGCGCCTCATTGTCCGCCGGTGTTCCGCACGTGTGGTTGAGACTGAAGTCTTGACGGGTGATCATGTAGGGTACGTTTGATTTATCCCGCGCATTGCATTAGCGACTGAGCAATCAGACCTGCCATACAAGGTCCGTTGGAACATTTACTGCCCGCTTGGCCTATGTGATGACGATAAACCTGTCACAGGGACAGACGCTGCACAAGGTTGGTATATTCTCACAAGGGACGTGTTCTCGCATGGCCAGTTGTACGTCGCCTTTTCACGGTCGACCACACCGGAGATATCTCAGTCCTTTGGGAATCTGAGTCTGCAGAACGACGACTAATGTGTAACGTCGTTTATGGCGAAGCACTACGTTGGATGAGGTTGAAAAATCTCGCAATGGTGAGAGCAGTCAATGTCTGAGATTGCACACGCAGTTGTTGATTGCAAAAAAATCTATTTTCCTTTTTTGTTTCAAATTAGATGTAGATATGTTGAAACTGCTCGTCGTCCATATGTTTGTACGTACGTTCACACGCGGGTTCCGAGCACCACGTACTACTGCGTAATGTTCCAATACAAACGAAAAAGACTAACAATTAGCGTAACAATGGATAATCAAACTCCAAACGTAATCCGATTCTCCACTGTCCTTCAGCGACTTAAGCGTTAGGACCAGCAACTCAAATCAACCAACGTAAAGCACGAGAATCCAATGCGTAATAGCCACTCCTACTGCCACTGCAGCGTACTAGGTAATCCACGTAAAGTAACTCCAAGCAAGGCGCGCACAGTTGCGCGCTTGCTATCCACTCGTAATAATCGACGTAAGTCAAAAACAAATTCAGAAGTGATTTATTAGAATTAAATTTACACCTAAAACTAATAATATGCAAATACACAATGTTTTGTACCTAACCTAAAGTTATGTACAATACATCACCTTTTCACCTAAAAGTCGCTTGAAAACCAAAATGGCGACGCGAGCTGCTGCGCAGAAAGCGCGCATTTCCAACACTCCTTCTTGAGTTTCCAGTGAAAACCAATTACTCCGTCGCAATACGCCGCCAGTCCCAGACCCTGTTGCGCGCGTCTCAGCTTCTCAGCATTAAGCGCCTTCGTAAAAATGTCATCCAAATTCTTGTCGGTGGGCCGGTAGCTCGTCTTGATCACACCATCTTTAAACTTCGACAATAAAAACTTTACTCGAATATCCATGTGTTTGGTCTTGGACGCCTTCCCATCTCCTTCCAGCATCTTAATCGCTGCCTGGTTGTCGAAAGACAACTTCATCTGCAAAGAAACCTTCAACCCCACTTCACTCGACATTTCTTTGAATCCTGTGAGCTCGCATGAAGCTATCGACGCCGCGTAAACTTCGGCCTCAATTGTCGAAAGCGAAACGCAAGACTGTCGCTTTCATATCCAGTGCACTATGCACCCTTCCACGAAAAACAAACCACCACTTGTAGACTTCCGATCATCTTTCGGGCCCGCGAAATCAGCATCGCAATAACCTTCAATATTAACTTCGTCATTATTTTCGGACTTGCATTTTCTTCTGTCCAACCTCCGCCAACATCGCCACCAAATTCTTGACGAGCAGTAATGGTCGATCACTCTCGATCGGCTCGGTAGTGGGACCGAGAAGACGGTCGGGGATATGGAGGTCCAACACCCGAAAGACCTGGTTTTGGCGAACAAATCGCTTCAATTCAAAAACATAATACATCTTGTCCAGGTATTGTTCGGTGATAGCCTCATCCCCGACCTTCGACTTTTCTTCGAAGTCGTCTTCGTCCAAGCGCAATTTCATGCTTGAAGTCCCCTTGAGGAATCGTAGGATCCTCTTCTCCGTCATCCAATCCAGTTTTGAGAGCGCATGAGCCCTGCGCGTGGCCTTGTGCACTGAATACGCAATGTCTGGCCTCGAACAACGCGCAATCCACAACAAACTTCCGGTTAGGGACTGAAAATTCTTGATTGTCGGCGATCCATCCTTTCCGCAACTTGGTAACATGTTTTGATCCTTCAAATTCTGCTCTTCGAATTCGTCTCCAATGGGTGCTTTCACCGCGTTTGCCTCCTCCATGCCATATACCCTGAGGAGGTCCTTGATCATTACTTCTTGGTCCAGAAAATAACCTCGATATTCTTTATATTCCACACGCATCCCTAAGAATTTCGTTACTTCACCCAAATTTTTAATTTCCAGATCTTTCAATTCCTCGAAAAAAATTCCACATGTTCTTGTTTCGTGCCCGTGACCAACAGGTAATCCACGTAAACTCCTACCACCACAGTCTCACCACGAGCATTCTTAAAATACAGACAACCGTCTGTGAAGCTCTGTTCGTATCCTTGGTTCAGTAGCTTGGAATGCAGGAGGCGGTTCCATTGCCTCCCTTCCTGCTTCAAACCATAAAGCGTTTTCTTCATTTTTAATACCACGTCACTCGAACTTTCCACTTGTAGTTCCTTGATTTTTTCAGGTTCCACCTTCATTCTGCTAGGGGTGAACAAATAAATCTCATGTTCATCCTCCAACGCTTTCACATAAGCGTTGGGGATATCCCCGTGCATCTCTCGTACTCTCCATTTCCGATCGAGCATCAAAATGAACGGGAAAGTGGTCATTTCCATCACGGCGGCAAAGGTTAGCTCGTAATCGACCCCGAAACGCTGTTCGTTTCCTCAGGCCACTAACATCGCCTTGTACCGTCCCACTTGTCCGTTAGCGTCGGTCTTGATTTTGAAGACCCACTTCGAATGTAAAGGCTTGGAATTCGGCGGTTTCTTCACGATTTCCCACACGTCATTCGCTTCCAACGCTTTTATCTCTTGGTCCATAGCATCGACCCATTTTTCTGCGTCTTGGAGACCCATCGCATTCCGATAATTTCTCGGGTCGCCCTCCATCACCATATTGATGGTTTCTTCATTTTCGTTAACGTCTTCGTCATCATTTTTCTTGCTTTCCGCCTGAGCCATGCGCTCGGCGTACTGGCGCGTAACGTGACGGTCCCTCGTCCAACGCGGTTTTCGAGCTGTTTTCTTTCTTCCGATTTGCTCGATACTTGGAGCCGCCGCTGCTCCTTCTGACCCTTGGTCCCTTGGCGGTGCTTCCGAATTAGATTCTTTACTATCGGAAACCCGGTTTCTTGGTGTCGTTTCAACGTTACTTTCTTCATCTTCTCTGATCCTTAGCTGACCGTTCTGCACATCCGTAAGCGTGTCGACGTTTTTGACGTGCTGGGTGACCGTCACCTTTCGCTCGGCCTTCAAATACACCTTGAAGCCCTTCGTTTTTTCACTCCGACCGATGATCACCCCGACCTGCGCGCGATGCGCTAGTGTGTTCCTCCCGGGGTTTCTATACACCGTACACGTTGATCCAAACGTAACAATCGCGCCTAAATTTGGTTTATTTCCCGTCAAAACTTCCACTGGCAACATCCGTTTAGGATTCGCACTCGTTGGGGTGCGGTTCATCACATAGGCTGCATATTCCGCCGCATCCCCCCAAAACGATAAGTTTAAACCACTTCCAAACAGCATGCACCGGGCCATATTCATCACGGTCCGATGAATGCGCTCGGCCTTGCCGTTACTCGCATGATTCCCGGCCTCGCTTATCTGTCGAGCGATGCCGGTACTGCGACAAAAATAATCTACATTTCGATATTCGGCGCCACCATCAGTTCTTAAAATGTGAATTTTGCACTCGAAAGTCCTCTCAAAAAACGCCAAAAAATGTTCGAACTTCTTGGCCGCAGCGTCCTTGCTTTTTGCCAAAAAAAATTCTGGTGTAGTTACTCTTGAAGTCAATAAAATTGACCAGGTAACGATTCCCTAGGCGATCCTTTGGTGTGATTGGACCTTTGAGGTCGGAACAGATCACACCACCGATCCGGTCAATGGGCGCGTTTTTGCCGCTGTCTTTTTTTGGTTGGTCGTTCTTGGCTTGCTTTCCCTGCGCGTCTCATCCGTGTTCCGGATTCCGTATTCCGGATCTTGTGCCAACCTCAATATTGTTTCGTAGTTGAGGTGGCCCATTCGCACATGGAAGTGCATTAGCGAACCACTCTGTATGTCGTCTTCAGGCACGTAATTATCCTCCATCGGTATTGCACCGACATAATCATTTCTTTATACGCTTTCTTGAGACGATCCACTTCACCGTCCACGGTGAATACATTGTTTACTGAACGGACTCGAGTAATCGGCACGCGCGTGTCATGCCTGACTAGCGTCCTTTCTCCATTCACGTAGTCGATTACAAAACCGCCCTTTTCGAAAGCACCATACGAAAAAATGCTTCGAGCAGCTCCTTCTACGTAGAAAACATCCTTTATTTTTACTCGAGTTTCCACGTTCCCATGCACAAAATTAATGAAAATTGTGCCCTTCTTGTTCAGGATGAAAGTATTTCCATCCACCTGAAGGCAATGTCGATCGACGGTCTTTACATCCATCAAGCAAGTGATATCTGGCGTCAGATGTACACTTTCGCCGCTGTAGAGAATCTAGCTATCTCGACCGGGTGCTACTTCATCTCCGGCGATCATTAAAGCGTAATCCGTTTTCTGAACTATATTCTTCTTTGTGCAATCTCTTTTGAGATACCCCCGCTCACCACATCCGTAGCAGCCGCGATTTTTCATCGCTACAACCTTTTTAGGCTTTCCCACAATCATATTAACCGTTCCGGAGCCGTGACCATTCTGCCGCCGGCTGTTGAACTCAACAGCCTGCGCAAACTGGCAAATCTCTTCGGATTGCCGCAGGTGGTCCGTTCGCAAATGGTTGTAGCGGGACATGAGTACACTTGACAGCTCAGGCATGGCATGTTAGATGATGTTGTCCAACACCATCGCATCGCAGTTGGACCCAACTGCATCCGCCACTGCCGTGATATATACGAAGTGGTCCGGCCAAATCCTTCCTGGTGCCTTGCGCGCACCTAGGAGATTCATCCACTCCGCGTGCGTTATGCGCACGCTGAATGCGGCAAGCATCTTGTTTTTGATGTACCATAGTGCTGGATCTTCTTGCCACCAGATTTCAGCAAACCGGTCGTAGTATGCCTCCGCTGGGCCATCCAGATAGTGGCCCAGCAACTCGACCTTGATGTCTTCAGTCCCTCTGAAGCCACAACATTCTTCGGCGATGGATATCTGCGGGAAATACTTGACTCCCCAGCCCCAAAAAACAGACCCAAGACCCTTGTATGCTTCAGTCCCATCGAACGGCCGAAGTTGTAATTTCTTCTCCTTGGCCGTCGGTGGTCTTGGCATTCGGTAGTGTCGTGCATGCACATTTCCAGGTGTCGTATAAGCCTGATGCGCGTTTCCGGGCGCTGAGTATGCCGGCTGGGCATTTCCTGGCGCTGCATAAGCATGCTGCGCATTTCCAGGCACTGCATGCGCCTGTTGCCCATTCACAGGTGCCACAAGCCCCTGATGGAATTGATTTGTTACTTGATGTTGCGTGAACACCTTCTGTGGCTGCACTTAGGTGTTACCAGGGTTCGTACCCCCACCCCGCGTGAAAACATCCTTTCCCGCCTTGCTAATACTTTTGAAGCACACTTTACCGGTGCTTACGGCGTTAGCATCGTCCTTCTCCTCGTCGCTACCGTCCAGGGAGGCCAAGCTCATCTTGGTGTCTCCCTTTGACGCCGGCACCGTAGTTCCTGCCGACGCGCCCTTATTTAACGAGATTCCAAGTCGTCGAAACGACTGATCAAACCCGAATATATTTTTCATCATCTCCTCCGGGGTGACTGTCCGAACTGTTGAACCACTGCCCCCATTTTGGCTCATAACCTGTTGAAACTGCTCGTCGTCCATATGTTTGTACGTACTTCCACACGCGGGTTCCGAGCACCACGTACTACTGCGTAATGTTCCAATACAAACGAAAAAGACTAACAATTAGCGTAACAATGAATAATCAAACTCCAAACGTAATCCGATTCTCCACTTTCCTTCAGCGACCTAAGCGTTAGGACCAGAAACTCAAATCAACCAACGTAAAGCACGAGAATCCAATGCGTAATAACCACTCCCACTGCCACTGCAGCATACTAGGTAATCCACGTAAAGTAACTCCAAGCAAGGCGCGCACAGTTGCGCGCTTGCTATCCACTCGTAATAATCGACGTAAGTCAAAAACAAATTCAGAAGTGATTTATTAGAATTAAATTTACACCTAAAACTAATAATATGCAAATACACAATGTTTTGTACCTAACCTAAAGTTATGTACAATACATCACCTTTTCACCTAAAAGTCGCTTGAAAACCAAAATGGCGACGCGAGCTGCTGCGCAGAAAGCGCGCATTTCCAACAAGATATACTGTAGTTTCAATGAAGCAATCCGTCGAAACGACGACTAGTCTTTTTAATTAAAAGCGTAAGTCCCCTTGGGTTACCTCTCACCCTCTCAGTCAATTAAATGCCGCGATCCCCCTTACTGGCCAATGAGAGCACAGGAAAGTGTGTACAGGTAGAGGGGGAGGTAGAGGGCCGTACCTAATCGAATTCGAACTATACTATAAATCGGACCTAGTTGAATTCGACTTTAGCTCTTTTACAGTGAAGTGAAAAACTCTATGGTTATGAGGTTGAACCATAGAAGCAACTACGTTAACCTCCGCCGGGTCGGTACGACCGGGTACTACACTGGTATTGGATAAAAAGATATTCTTCGAGGTTTTATTGGTAGAGAACTATAAAAGTGCTTGACGGATTGAACTCGCTTTTAAAACTAGCGAAGCTCAAGCGTCACCAACTCGTTATCCCATCACTCGCAACGTCATATGAACCAGACAGCTAGCAGTAAGCCAAAGACTAAGTTCTCTAGTCGCAACCTCAATGCTGTTTTCAAGACACCGCTACGGACGAAGCCTCTGCCGGAAAATGTCACTCGACCGTTGCGACGCCCCGACAGCCGGATGCTTGTCCTTGGACGAGCCGCTGTGGCGCCCCCTGCACCCCTTAACACACCAAGTATAAAGAGAGAGATCCAGTTGCACAACCCTCCTGTGAGCCTCGTTCCCGCAAGCTCGAATTGGGCCGATAACGCTGCGAAAAGTAAAGCACCCGAACAGCTGCCTGAGGTTGACGAGGAGTTAGCTACAGCAACTTCCGCGAAAATCTGGACGCCTGAAAGTGTCGCGACTCGTCTCAACGATACGGGCAAGACCTCTGGACGATGGGGCGACGATGCCGTGGACGACGACATTATCCAGCACAAAATTGTCCGCCAGCGGCAGCAAGAGGAAGAGTTTCCACATTTGAAGGACGCTTTGGAAAATACAAAGATATGTCATCGACAACCCCTTGCTGTTGGAAGAGCAGCAGGTCGATGGGCCCATTTCAACGACGAGGAGATGAAGCAGTGTTTTTCTCAAGATAATCACTGGCGTTATGATCACGATCGACGAGATGAAGATGATAGATGGTGTGACACTGCCTCAGGACAAGAGAGTCAACATTTTACTGTGCCACTAGCCTCAAGTCGCTTTCACACTTACTTCAGTCGCAGTGACGTGCGTTTTGATATGGTGCTAACTAGTGAATGTGAAGACAGCGGTTTGAGGCGCAATTCTGACCAAATGAAGTGGAACAGCATCTTATTGCATCCTGAAAATGCTTTATTAGAAAATGCAGAGGGCTCTTGCGTTCACACCCCGCAGTTACCTACAGAAGACTCAACCCAGGTAAGGGAAGCACTTCGGTCTGGTCGCCCTGACGACCGCTCTCAATTTAAAAGCAACGAGTGGTTAGAGAATATCAAACCGTCGTCTCCGGTAGCTGAGGAGACACGAAGCAGTACAGAATCCTCGACGTATTCATCATCAAGCAGCAGTCCAAGCCTACCGCACCATCAACAATCACTACAGCATCAAAAAATGTTGTTTGATCCCAAGAGTGGCAACATGATAAATGCTCGAGACATGACGAGGCATGTCAAGCGACAGACAGATGAAGGCAGTAGAAGTAAAGACCGGGAATCAACACAGAAGCTACTCGATAGCAAGTGGGAAGCACAATCAAAAGCATCCACATCATCAGAAATTGGAAAAGCCGAACATAAGGAGAATGAAGTTGCTCCACGGGTTGTAGATGGGGATTTGAGTGCGGTTGCTGTAGCGACGGAGCAAAAAGCTACTGTCGAAGACACATCATTGGCCTCTGCGATATTGTCTGTTGCAGTAGAATCGACGACAGGCCATCCAGACATTGAGATGGTTACAAAAAGTAGTAAAGGTAGTTACCCCGGTCGTAGTCATTTGACCATGAAGCAGCCTTCTCAACAAAAAACTGGGTCTCGTAAGACGAGACTGTCCCACTCTTCACGACCTTCGACCTCAAGGACAACGCAACGAGAGGAACAGATCCATAGTGCGCGTAGTTGTACGGTCTCCAATCGACGTGAATCCCGAAGGTTTGGCAGTGATAAGACCGGTGGTTGCATTTGGCGTAAAGTCTTAGTGCGGCATGATCAAAGCGATACCGAACGAAATGAACTCGTCCAGAACGTGCGTGACTTTCCAACAGGTGTTGCGCCAAAGCCAGAGACTAATGATGCGGACACACCAATGAGACTGATCGCGGAGGAATCTCATGTTGGGGAAGATAAAGCGAGTGATGTTCGTCTCGAATCTAATGGTTTTGAGACGGTCAAGTCGCGGCGAACGGCGTTGTACGAAAAGAAGCAGCATCGAGAGCCAGTGGTGTCTATGGAAGCAAAAGTTGATTATGTGCGTAGTAAAACGAAATACAGGCATGCGTCATGGAAGAAGTGTGCGTATTTGCAAAGCAAAGGAGAGGAGGTCGAAGAAAATTCCAGTGGGACGTGCGAAGAGGTTTCAAGTGTTGACGCACAGTCTTCATCTAAGCCGCGTGCAAAGGCCGCCACCAATAGACGTAGTAACGACGAAATGCATAAGAAACGAGAGTCGAAGTGCTTGAGCAAGCCGACAAAACGAAGATCTGGAAGAAGGAATAAAGAGGTGGTATCGACGATGAAAGTTGATAAAGATGCCAACACTAAAACAGCCGTGAATGTAAGATTGAGTGAGCAGGTCGCTGGAGAGGCTCCAGTTGAGTCCTCGCTGTTTAAGGAAAGCGCTAGAGTGACGCCCGCAGCGAGAACATCGGTGCGATCGAAGAGAGAAAGGCACGACGATCATTCGAGAAACAATTCAAACTGTTCAGGGAACGAAGAGAAGCTGCGTGTAAGTAATGACGCAAGCCCCACAAAAAAGAACGAGCTGAGCAAGCCGCTAGGTTCCGCACAGTCTGTCAAAGCCTTGACGGCTAATAAGGCGCGAGCGCCAGGCAGCGCGAATGCGAGGCCGAAGCAGGTCCGTCAAGTGTACGTGCAGAAGATTCGAGCTCCAAAGCCGACCACTGCATCCGTGTAGGTAGAAAGTGGTACATATATGAAAAGTGACCTCGAACACTATCATTGGCATCCGACGCCATCGGGTGTTTGATGTTGAAGATGCCTTTCATTCGTGTAATGGGATACAACATGCAGGACCAATCGAAAGTGTGAGGGTACAAAGCAAGCGCATACGCGGTAAAATATACTGAACTACTCATTAGTACCACTTGACAACACGTAAGGACGCCGTCCCAGTGTGCCGTTAATTTACCACTGCAATCAGGCTACATGCCATACGAGATTTCCCGCAACTTCTAAGTTAAATCAGTAGGATTGTCAAATTGAGAGTGTATAGTAACATCTCTTCGACGTATATAGATAGGCGCAATTCCAGATTTGCGAGAAAACTTACTTAGGTGATCAGTGGCATAACTCTTGATGGCCTTGCTCATGGTAGCAACCAGCGCCAAGATTCTCGAGTCGACGACACAGCAATGGCGCATCTGTTGAATAATGTACATGTATTGATGACTGCCAAAGCACGCACGAAACTGTCGTCGAGGTCATGTTCTTGACTGTGATGCGACAGGCGGCCGCAGCGTTTCAGTGAGCGGGCGTCGCTGCTGCTACACAGCCTTTTTATTTCAATGCTACGAACAGTTTTATACTGAAGATGACAAATGTCTACGAAGGTTGCTGGCTCAAAAATCAGGCCTCTCGACGATGAGGATGAGAACACGACGTTGGTAAAAGGTCGTGCGCCTGCCGTCTTCGTTCGCTCAGCGCCATACTCGGTCATGTATGGTCGATTCTTTTATCTTTGGACTAAGCGTGATGTCCATCCATCTCAACAGGCTCTTCTGTTGAAAGGCAAGTTGAAGTGGTCTCCAGAACAGCTGGTTAGACGTTGTCTGTGCATGATTCGTGTGCCACGCCATCCCGTGACGAGGCGCGGGCGGTCAAGCCAGTCTCAAGGATGGACCTCGGAGAAAATACCTACCAGAGAAGCGCACCGTGTGTCGGCATAAGCCCAACTCTTTTTTGGCTATGGGAGCGATACATTGTGTCACGAAGTCCTCAGGTTTGAATTTGCGTTATCGAGAGTAAGCCTAGTCATCGTAACTCAAATAATGCAGTGCTTTACCAGCTACAGCACCACCACGAGCGATGTAGCCCCTCGTGAGGTGGCACCGTTCCTTAAAAGTCTGCGACGTATGTTGCAGGAAGAGAGCACTAACATATTGCGTTGGACACCCGACGGCCGTGCCTTTGAGATTCACGACATGCACGAGATGATGGCACATGTACTACCAAGATATTTCAAGCACTGCAAATATACGAGCTTTCAGCGTCAACTGAACTATTTCAACTTCCGAAAGTGGACCAAGTCCAAAGCCGTTGTCTGCACCTTCTCGAATGATTTTTTCCTACGCGATCAGCCTGAACTTGCCTGGCGGATTACGCGCAAGAAGTCGCTCAGTCCATACTCGCTTACTAAATATCGGGGTAGCGCCAGAACGTCGATCACACCTTTCTGGAAGAAAGAGCCTATTGCCGTTCAGCCAGCGCCTCACCCGATCGTTGATAGCTCCTATATGCTCCTGCCCGGCGACAGCAGGTGTCGCTTTCAGTTTTCCTACACTGATTCGTTTCCCAAGCAACACGTCCTCTATGCGCAGCAAAATCGACGATACGATGATTTTAGCTTGGCAGTGTCAACTGACCTGACCTCTGCTACCAGAAGTTTCGATCCAATAGCAAGCGGCAGTGCGGAGTACGCTGAGCCTCTTGATTGGATCGACTGTCTACTGCCACCAGTAGACGAGTCGTACAACATGTGCACTTACTCGCCACAGATCGGCTCGGTGCCCCGCAGGAACGTCGAGTTTCTGCCCTCCAGCTGTGAAAGTTAGTGTATGTATACATAGTCTATAGATTCGCAGAAGAGAATGGAATGTAACCATGAAACGTAGCAACAGTAAGAACTGTGTCTCTGTCATCGGCCTTAAGAACTATCAATATATCACTTCTTAAGATAATTTTGTGCTCCTTCTGCTTTTAATCCCATGGAGTAATACTGGTTTAATGAAGTTCACTACCTTCACATCAACGCATTAAACGGCTGAGATCGGTCAACATATAGCAACTAAGCGTCAGTAGGTCGCTAAAACTCGGGTTCTGGTTGCCGCCGGGCTTCGATATCCGCCGTTTCCCGTACATAGGCGCTGACTAGATCGCGGTAGCCTTTGGCCATGTCGGCAGTGGCGCGCGTGCTGTGCTCGAGCGACTTGGCGATGGCTAACAGCATACGCCCTTCACCTTCTATAGATGAGAGTCCCTTTCCATCTTGTGCTTCTTGCTGCTCCAATGCTCGACACCGAGCGGCTTCTTCCTGAAACATAGTGATGATATCTTGAAAGCCACGCACCATGCCCGCAGCGGCCACGGAGCTCTCCTCCACCGATTTGGCTAACAATCGATAGTCGACGCCTTTACCTTCCAATCTTCGACCCAAAGTCTGTGCTTCACTATTTCTGCTTGCGTCGTCCTGGCGCTTCCGCTTGTAATGCAGGCTAAAAGCCGATCCTTTTATATCATCGCTCGGATGCACTATACTCACTGTCTCTTCTTCGTCAATATCATCTTCAACTTCCACTTCTTCCTCTTCCCTCCTCTCTCCAGTGGGCTCGAGTTTACGTTGCTGATTTTCCTTATCCTCCTTCTCTTGTTCTTCCTCATCTGTAGCTACCCACCCTTGTAATTGGTCTCGTTTGGCCTGATACTCTCCTACTATAGCCTTCATCTTTTCCTCATAGATCCACGGCAATTTGCCTCTGAACACGTGTGCCTTCGGTCGGATCGTCTTGACATTCTTCCACCATTCATCACTCAGTCCTACTCCATCTCTACGAAAGCCTGGCTGACTCTTGAGCCAAATGAGCTCAACGTACGCACTGCGTAAGTTTTTAAACTTGACTGCTACTTGGCCCTCGGTCCACGGTTGCTCCCTAGGAAAGTAAGCATTCAGTGCGTTTGTCAATTGCTCTCGCGCATTTTGCTTAAGCAAAATGCCATTGCTGGTAACGTTGCGCGAGTCTTCACGCAACGACCTGTACAGATCTAAGAGCTGTAGCGTTTCAGACACGAGGAAGAGTACCATGGCTCATCCAGATTGGCACACGTGAATTAACTGATAATATTGACGGTACTAGCACAATTGAAGCTGCAAGCTTGTCATAAACAGAATCAAATCTTGATTTCATTATAGACATGTGAAAGGAACAGCAATCATATTGGGTACTGGGCATCTGCCGCATCATTACTTCACCAAGATTCCATATTACGACCTAAACCTAATACAGCGAACCCAGAAATATTACGGTCGTTTCAGCTACCGTCGCCTTGGCTGCAATATGGGCTGCATCCTGACCAAAGTCTGTTTGGACGAAGGTAGAGAAATGAGTGAGCAGCCTCTTTTTGTCACCATCGTAACCACTTACGTCATATGACGCCTTCAGATAGACTTGATCACGAACTAACTCTGCTACCATCTCGTCGCCTCTCGCGTGTCAAAACGACGCTCCTAGTAGATGAGTCAAACGAGGTCTCGAAGACTGCTGAGCTTTCAATCAATGAGGATGAGTCAGAAACCCAGGAAGCAACGTCCAACCTAGTTGTGTATGGAGGAGGAATCCCTGGCGTTGCGTTGGATGCAAATCAAGTGGAGCGTCCAGAGTTCACTGGTGCACGGGACGGAGGATACAAATCTGTAAATGGACGTCTTCGTTGGGGTTCTCGAACGAGAGCAGGTAACGATCCATTGAGACGCCGCAAGGAGAACCAAGACGCCTTCTTTGTGTGTGACATGCTGGCCCAGGATTCGAACGCGACGTTTTTTTCTGTTTTCGACGGTCACGGACCCCAAGGAGCATTTGTAAGCCACTTTGTGAGAGAGCAATATCATCGAGCGGTGGCAGAAGCGTATTCGAAATTGCTTTCACGCGCATCCAGTGAGAAAGAAGCAGGTAATTTGACTTCGAAGAGCGTGACACGCAATGTCACTGAGGAAATTTTTCAACAGGCGACGCGAACGGTGGTGAATAAATTGAATGCAAGTGTGATCGACATCAGTGTGAGTGGTACCACAGCAGTGGCCATGCTCGTGCGCGAAGAAGACGTATATATTGCCAATCTTGGAGACAGTCGAGCTGTCGTTGCAAGATATTCGAAGGAGAGCCAGCGATATGTGTTACACTGCGAGACAAAGGATCATAAGCCAGATGTACCGGAAGAGCGCGCACGGATCGAACAGAAGAACGGACGGGTGTTTGAGTGGGGATCTTACCGTGTCTGGTTGCAAGATGTTGATATACCTGGGCTTGCAATGTCGCGGTCTTTCGGCGACTCGGTGGCCAAAACTGTGGGTGTGACTGCTGAACCTGATGTGACCGTTGTTGAAAAATTGGATTTTAGTACTAGCAGGAAAAATGGGGATCATCCTGCGGCATTTGCGGTGCTTGCCAGCGACGGAATTTGGGAGTTCATGACAACCTCCGAGTGCATCGATTTTGTGGCAAAATGCATCTTAGACTCGGGAAAGTTACCTCAGGAGGCATGTAATGCCCTTATCGATGAAGCATGCGATCGATGGGATGCAGAGGAAGACGTTGTGGATGATATAACTGCGGTTGTAATTTATTTTTGAGAGACTATTTGGACGGGGGATTTAGTCGCGCAAGTAGTTGGACCCTCCGAAAAAGTGCTATAAAGCCTCCGTGTTGGGCACACACCATAAACATCAAGCAGGAATGTACGCGAGTAGGCGATCTATTTGCTTCTTGTGTCTTGGCAAGAAAAACTGCTACTTTGGAAAGTGTTTTTTTGAGGCCCCCGATCAGCGTGTAACCTTGGACTAATTGGTTAGACAAAAGTGAGGTACCCTGCAAGTATAATAACGAATTATACTTGTGGGACTGCGATGCGCAATGTATCTGAGTGATGCAGTTCTAATTAGTTCAAGCACGAACGGATGCGGTGATCGTTGTATGCAATTTCAAATTGTGAACGCTTAAGTCGAGGGATACGGATGGAAATTCTGCCTTTTATTATCGTGCATCCGTCAACATTGACACTAGATGTTGAATGCTGGCATTGCAAGGTTGCTGTTTTTATTGAAGGGCGATGGTTTGTGTATGAACAAAGTGTACTAGTTACGGCACTCAGTAGTATCAACGTTGTGTTTGTACACGTTTAGTGTGTGGGGGGCGTCAAAACTCGCCGTGGTAAAGTTTTCTGGGCGAAGATTTAGCTTTATGCTACCCTCTTCCTTTCTACCTCCCTTAAATCAATGAGGTTGAAAATATCGATTTTCAAGTTTCAAATTTGAAATTCGTTCCGTTTCGTGAGATGAGTATCGAGACCCCAGTGATATTGCCTTCCGTCGACTTTCTCTTGGCTGCGAGCGTGACATGTTCGAGAGCCGCTTCCGGGTCTACGCGCCACTGGTATGTATCGCTGTTAACAATCGATGATCCACCCTTGATGGCGAAGTCCATGCAGCCGGCTTCAAATAGATATATAGCTCCAACGCTGCGAAGCGAGTGAGTGCGGTACCGAAACTTTGCTTTACCGACTTGAGCATGCGACGGCGAAGATGGCGAGCATGATAGAATGCGCTTCTGATTGGCGTGGTAGCGGAATTGGTGCGCCGATTGGAGTCGTAGAGGCATCAGGAACTTGGTGGCAGTGATGCGGCTTGAAGATCAATGGGAAGTCGTTGTATATAGTCCACAGCTTGTCGGGTACCATCACGTGAATCCAACAGCTCCCGACAAGCTCTGGACATCCACAGCATTAGTGAACAAATCATTGGATGGGGATCCTGCAAACCGATTGCGTTCGCAACCACATTGAGGGCACCTGGTAGGTACTCGCTCACAAAACATGCTCACACGAACGTGGAGTCGAAAGTAGGTTCGGCAAAGCGGATGAAGCGGTTAGGCTCCAGTGCTTGAGGATGCCGTCCAGGAGTTTTCGTCCGAGCTATGGCCGTCTTGTTGTGGGACCAATAGCGAATTTGTGAGTGCAGGTCAGTCGCTTCGCGATAACGATCGTACCAGCACATGGTAGACTAGTACTACAGCGAAATGCTCGCAAACATTGATGTCCTAACGGGCTCGGGCTTGCCCCCGTGCCACTCCGCTCGTCCGAAGAATAATGTGTAAAAAACACAACAGACACTTGTGTGTCTTGGGGAGATCTTAAACTACCTGGTCTGACAATTTTAACCAGGTAAGACAGACGACTGTTGCGCGACGCTTGCCACGCGGAAAAGTTTTCAGCGATGTCTGTGTACAAAACATCAAAAAACGAAAAGTTAGTATATTATGTAAAGTTACTTAGGTCAAATAAAACAATACTAAAATGTTAAACTTGAAAATGTGCATTTCCATTTCAGCCAATGGAGATTCACCATCATGAAAAGACGTAGAAGCCAAAATGGCTACATGTATTTCCACATAATGTAGCGGCGCGACGCCGGATTGAAGACGCTCTGGCGTCCACGAAGACATGAATATATCAATCGGTGGATTGTCGGTAAACAGTCGTATTGAAACATTTAGGTTGTTACAAAAAGCAAATTTTAATTATAATTTTTTGTAATCCATTTGTAATTTAATTTAATTTACCTAAAAGAACTTTTAATTTCATACCAAGTTTGTAAATGTGTTTAGATTTAGTTATACTTAGTAAATACAAACCATTGCTCTTTAATCTTCTTAAGTGAATATATTTTGTGTAGGCTTAATTTAGCAAGGGAATTGCTAGCTTACATACCGTATGTATCGTGCATACCCCTTTGATTGGCTGTTTTCAGCCTGCAGGGTTTAGGGCTTAGGGTTGATTGGCTGCAGGGCTTAGGGTTAAGTTTTAGGGTTTAGGGGGCGGTATGTACGTACATACGGTATGTAAGTTAGCAAAACCCATTTAGGAAATAGAGACAGTTGATTTGATTTAATATTCGATACGATTAACTATTAAAGCAAATTTACATCTGATTCTACCTATATTGCACACTTCTCAACGCAATAATTACAATATAAACATGTAAGCGCTGGTACTACTTTGTGTTCCATCTGAACAACCACTGACACGTTATGCGAGTTGTGTAGCAGAGAGTAGGGTGACAAAGTGTCCTTGGTTAGGATGGTCTAAAGCTTTTATTAAAAAATAAATTAATTTTAAAATTAGGATTTAGTACGAAAATTTATTATATATGGAAACATTATTCTATTTTTTTTTAAAAAACGAGCGCACATATGAGGTTATCTACTAGGAGTTCCCTTAACTATCAGCGCTTTAGTTCAGCGCGCTGGTGCACATGATCAGCATGACATGTAAATAAAGATCAAGGCTTAAAGCCAGGACGAACAGATCGAAATCATAGACAGATTTCGAAGGAACTCAGTCGCTTCTTCGCCGACGCGTGAAAACGCTGGTATTCTTTGATGGAGAAGGTACTTCACATAAAATGGGGGATGACCTGTCGTGTGTGGAGTAATTCAACGCGAACTCGCAGAGAGGAGGAAATCGCTCATTCTCCAAACGGAGTCGCATAACTTCTCAACGCATCTTCGAGGGCCCGATTCACACATAGTGTTTGTCCATTCATTTCAGGGTGCGCTTCTGTGGACATGAATAATTTCGTATCGAATATGCCAAACAGTGCACGCCAGAACTTCGATGTAAAGCAGGTGACACGATCTGACACAATCTCGACTAGGAGGCTATGCAGACGGAATACAACGTCGACTAAAACATGCGCCTCTTTCTCTACCGAGATTTTGTTTGTGGAACGATTTAATAAGATGGTTCACAAACGCGATGAAATTATTCTATCCTGCCGTTTTTTGTCGCATGGAACTCCAAAGACAAAGTCCATACTCACGGAATTCCAGCTATTAGTTGCTACTGCCAATGTGCTTGAGTTGAAGCCAAGGGTTTTACTCGTTGGCAAATTTCGCAAGTCCTCACATACTTGCGAACTTACTTGTACACATGTGACCAGTAGTAATCCCGGGAAAGACGGAGAAGTTTTTCTAACGTCCGAGATCGCCCCCTTAAAGGCATGTTTGTCATAGTACTCATACAAGAGTCGATGAGGTATCCCATCGTCATTGGGATCAACAACTCGTGCTTTATCCTCAACTTTTACCGCGTAGTACAAGAACTCATTGGGTACTCGAAGCAATGAACTCGTGACCTCGTACGAGCAGATAAACCCTGCAGTACTTTGTCAAAAGGGTTCTTGAGGTACTTCAGAATATCTTGACATACTTCGTTACATTGTACCTAGTCGTAGCTTGAACTGCAATTGCCCTAACGTCCTTGAAGCATTGACGTATTCCGTTGATCTCTTCGTTCATGGTCTTAGGATCGTATCCCGGACGTCTTATAAAGCGTCGGCTAAGATATTTGTCTTGCCTGGCTTGTAGTCTACAACAAATTTGTACGCTGAAAAGAAGTAGAACTATCTCGTCACGCTTTGAGACAGATGGGGAGTCTTTATCACTGTTCTCAACGATGCATGATATGTGTAGATCGCAAGTCGCTCCATGCCGACCAGATGGACACGAAACTTGACAAGATCATACTTCATCGCCAAAAGCTCCTTGTCATGAACTGTATCGTTCCGTTCTGCGGATTGCAGTTTTCATGACTGGTTTGAGATAACTCTTTTTCGACCTTCATCATCGTTTTGAATCAATACACAACAGATAGTGTAACCGCTCACATCACAAACAACATGGAAGGTCTTCTAATGATTTGGAAGTGCCAATACGGGAGCTTCTTGCAGGCTCCGTTTAACCCTGACACTTGGTCATCCACCCTCATCGGATCACTTCCATTCATCATCTTTCTTCAAGAGCTGTGTTAGCGGCTGCACTAACACTGATTAGTTGCGTTTTTATTTGTACAAGTAGCAAAATACTAACCCAGATGAAGTATGCTCAACTTAGGGCATGTTCAGTCAAGTTTCTTTCAGATTCGGTGAATTGGTGAAAAACAGTATTCGGTAGTAATACAATATCAAGGAATAGATAAGCACATGCAGGTAACACTCCGGCAATGAACGGTCATGTGGTGAAGTACAAGTGAAAATATTTGACCAGTTTGTACCAGTGTACCCGTTTCAAGGGGGATCGATCTGGTTGGCTGAAAGGACGGATTATTTTGGGCCAATAGTGAGCTTGGATTGTTTTGTACGCGGATTTGAGGTAAGGCACACGGTTTACATATAGTTTACAAATTGGATTTTAATTGGATATTAAATAAAGTGTTCGTATTACATCGCGTTGCGTAAGTCGCCAGTGGCTCCGATCAGAGTCATTGGGAGGATAGGGATAACAGGGTCCCCTCTCGCTCATTAATACCGGCCAGGACAGAGCTCCACCGGAAGCCTCACGACAGGGAGCACTCATTACGTTCACTCACCCCTCAAGTTAGGCCACGTTCAAAGGAGACGTGTTATTTTGGCTGGGTTACTCATCGCGATCTGCGATAAAGTGCCAGGATTTATTATTGGCTGGATTACTCATTGTTATGCAATCAAGTACCAGGATTTACTATTGGCTGGATTACTCACTGGCTCGGGCGGTCAAGTGCCAGATTTAATTGCATTCGGAGGGAAGATTTCCGCTTCGTTTTCAGATCGGCTAGTTCGCATTATCTTTCGTTGGAATTTTGGATCAGTACCCCAGAAGTGGTAGATCCATATCGATCTTCTCTAAAGTCTCCACCAAACAGCGGTTCACCAAGTGTGTAACAAGCCCATTCCATCGGGTACACAAGGTGAGATGGATACGCAAAAATCGGACCAGGCGTCCTATGCTGATGATTGATCGTCTGCTATCAGCGGACGATCCGATCGGATCGTAGGCGAAGGTTCGCGGGGTACCCCCTGTAACGGGGTTACAATCGAGTTACATTTAGTGTTGGTGTACATGAGTACACTACGGTTGAGGTCAGTATTGACCAGTTTGAAAGGTTTCGAACCATTGTTATTTTAACCAATGAGGGCATGAGCCCTTGGGTGGTGGTGTGTCAGCCATCCACGTGTCGGTACACAGGTGTGTACACTACATTTTATCTAGGTACGAATTAGGAATATTCTACTTAGTATTACATATAGTTTATATTAGTTTAAATTAATTTAGGCTAATTACATATTAAATATATTCAGTTTACATTTCACTCTATCTTGCGGACGTGCGACCTCGACTGGTCGCGCGCGCAGTGAGTGTAGTAGGTAAGAGAGAGCCTTCCCTTTACTTACATCCCGTAAAGGGAATACATTCGTTAAGGCTAAGTAGTAAACCAACCCGGGAATCTTGGCCCCGAGTAGGAGAGCTCTCCTACTAATCCCTTTACAAGGGAGTATCGGCTAAGTAGCGGTAGATACCGCTTTAAGGAAGAGTCTTCCTCTGTGCGCTAGTCGCACCGTGCGTATACGCACCGGCTACATCTGGTAGCACTTGTAGTCAATCCAACAACTGTGTTGGTAGACTAGGTGTAATGGGGTGCCATTACATAATTGATATTCAAGTTAGAATATCAAAGTTGAATTTCAGACGCGTTGTCTGAAATTCAAATAATAGATTATAAGTTATTGTAATCTACGAAGGAAAAGTCGATTCGGTATAAATAACGAATCATGTAGATTAACTAGTAGTACAGCTAGTATAATACTTGATATTATTATATTAGTTAGGTAATTACTATGCTGTTAGCCGCTAACCACCCATTTAATAAACACTCTTAATTTTGCGTTCTCAAGCCTAAGCAAATATATAAATTTGCTTTTAATATAGGATTATTTGTCATCAACTAATCCTACCCCTCCCGTATTGCGCGCTTCCTCGCACAACACAGTGTAAGCCTGTAACATGATCAGTCCTGTTACACCTGGTAGCACTTTGTGGTCCTTCCTAACGACCACAGTTCCGTTCCGCTAGTTAACTAGCGGAGCGAAGATTAAGATCCGCTCGGCATCATGTCGCGAGACATGACGCCTGCCGAGCGAAAGAGAACGCTGGAAGTGGTGAAGGAACACTTCCCTCACTTCACGTCGCGTAATAAAGACGCTACGGTAGAAATGGTTCGGTCCATGGGGACCGACATCCTTACTTTCCTCCTGGATAAGACCCCGGAGGAAGGGATGGAGGTGGTGCATCGCTTTAGGCGAAACCACCTCGAAACACCATCACGGCCCGCGCAAGAGGCAGCACGGACGGCACCTGCAACGCATAGCGTTGAAGTGGTAAAGGCACGAGTACCGCCCTTTACCGGCGAAGGGGGCGAGCCCCTTCGTAGATGGTTCGCAGAGGTGGAAGATGCCATCTCTGCGCAAAATATTGTTGACGAACGTCAACAGGCGTACTTCGCCACAACATGTCTGGGCGGCAGATCCAGGGCATGGGCGATGAGTCGCAGAGCCACTGATGACTCTGCGTTCCTTACTTATCAGGAATTTAAAGCTGAGCTAAAGCTCAACTTTGAAGCTCCAGAAATGGAGCTAAGTAGTCGACAGGAGTTCATGGAACTCCGGCAAGGTAAGCTTGACCTTCAAGCTTACGCTCAGAAGACGCAATATTTGCTGTCAAATATTGTGTATGAGCCGGTGCCCCCTGCTATGCAGGTCACTGGCTTCATGAAGGGACTCAATGATGGTCCCGTCAAACAGAGTCTTTACCAGCGCCCGCCAAAGACTCTAAGGGATGCCATTGATATGAGCATCCGTGAAGAGTTCAGCATGCGATCAGCGTCATCGCATGCTGGGTACAGTTGAAGGGCTCAACAGCCCTTCGCTTTTGACATGCCTCAACAGCATGTCAACAATCAGCAGTCGGGCAGACGAAGTTCACACTTCGTCTCAAGAAACGGCCACCCGCGCCAGAGCATGGGAGGTGGAGGTCCAGAGCCAATGGACCTATCGGTTGCGGTTGCTTCGAACTCTAAGCAACCGAAATTTAAGAAGAACATTCGCTGCAATCGATGCGCGAAAGTGGGGCATTTTGCCCATGAGTGTATGGCACCGCTGCAGTGCCACGCAGTCAGCGGACGGAACCGTCCGCTGCACGGCGACAACAACAGGGAAATCACCCTGCTGGTGCAAAGAACGTAGATCACCAGTAGGGGCGGGGCGCCCTACTGGGAATGTTATCCCACATGCCGACATAGGGCATGTGAGGGTATTAGCCCCATATGGGACTATGTCCTGTTAAAAGGTGCAGGGTGATGATAAGCCTCTTATCACCCTGGAGGTTAAGCTGCACGGGAGCGGTGTCCCCATGCGAGCTTTGTTTGACACAAGAGCGTCAAACAATTTCGTTAGAGCTCAGAGTCTAACGCTGTTGAGCTTCGTGGATGTAGAAACCCCACGAAGTATGTTGTCAGTCCGGTTAGCAACAGGTGCAACCGTGACTATTCCAAAGCGTGCGATCAAAACACGCTTCGAGTTGAATGAACTGTCATTCGAGGATGAATTCATCGCCCTCGATTTAGATGACAAGTTCGATGTGATACTTGGAATCCCATGGATGTCCAAGTTTATACCTTCGATCGACTGCGGCGGACCCACAGAATCTGATCACCCTGTGTGTAATCCGGCTGTATCAGAAGATACAACCGCAGCGTTGGACAGTCTGGTGGATAGCGATGGCACCACCAGGTCTGTTCCGACACGATCAGCGGAAGGTACCTCTGATGGTGAGAGTCCAGAGGGACTACCACACGCAACGGAAGAGTCGTTGCGTGATGGAGAGAGCATTCCACGGGTGATAAAGACCACCGTGAGAATGAAGTAATATCCACGGTGGGAAACACCCACCGTGAGAATAAAATAGTATCCACAGTGGGAAACACCCACTGTGCGACCGAAGGTTCCAACACGACGAATGAATTCCGTGTTGATGAGAGCGAACTCACGATCAAGTGCAATCGTGAGCACAACTCCGTGGTGGCCAGTGCCCACCACGTTTCGTTATCCATGCACACGGGTGATAAAGACCACTGTGTCGTAGAACAGGCGGCCGATCAGACGATCACATCTGATCGCCAAGAAAATTCCATGGTAGGCAGTGGCCACCATGATGATGAGTATTCGTACACGGTGAATCGTAATCACCGTGTAGCAGTCAATCAGACGAGTGCGTCTGATTGCATGGACAGTTCCGTCGAGACGATCAACGTCTTGACGCAAACGGAGACCGGATTAGCTACCCAGTCTCTGTTGATGGAACACCCTCCGAAAGAAGGTTCGGAGGTGATGGCTCTTCCAGCGCTAAGCTGGAAGAAGTTTATGAAGAACTTGCACGATGATCAGATCGAACAGATCTGTATCATCGTTGCAACAGATGATTTAGTGGATATTCGTGAACGAATATCCACATTACAAGTGGAAAACATTGGGAACGAGGTTCCCAATGATCAAACCAAAGTTCAGCGCTTTGAAGCGCAGAGCTGGGAGTCGCTTAAAGCGAACTCCCCATTTTATGAGGTACTTCGGGAATACGCTGACGTATTCCCAGAAGAAGTACCTAGCGAGCTCCCTAAGGATAAGGGAACTCGTCATGAAATTTACCTCGTGCCAGGCACGAAGTATTGTGTCACGCGGCAATGGCCGTTGCCGCGTGATCATGTAAAAGCGATCGACGAGTTTTTCGAAGCTCTTCGTAAAGCAGGCCAAGTGCGGGAGTCTATCTCACCGCACTCTACCCCCACCTTTTGTGTGAAAAAGTCCAAAGGTGAGTGGAGAATCGTTCACGATTACAACAAGCTGAACGCAGCGACGGTACCGGCGCAGACGCCGATACCGCGAAAAGATGTCATCATCGATGGCATGTGCGGGAGCACCATCTTTAGTGCTCTCGATCTAATAGATGGATTTTATCAAATACTAATGCGTGAGAAGGATATCCCTTTCACGGCGGTAAGCACCCCAAGCGGCATGCTTTGGGAGTGGCTTGTTATGCCGCAGGGGCTTCGAAATACCCCTGCTACGTTTAACAGATGCGTAACGCATCTATTACGCCCGGTGCGAGAATTCGCACCGAGTTATTTCGATGACGTGTTCATCCATAGTAAGGGTGAACACGATAAAAGCGATGTAGATGTCCATAGGGAACATCTACGTCGAGTGTTAGAGCTTATGCGTAAGCATAAGCTCTATGCAAATCTAAAGAAGTGCACCTTTGGTGAACCTGAGATACCCGTTCTTGGATGCTTTGTGGGCAAGAACGGGGTGCGTCCTGATCCGGAAAAGATCAGGGTGATCGTTCAATGGCCTACGCCAAACAACGTTAAGGGACTTCGAAAGTTTCTTGGGTTGGCAACATATTTGAACAAGTATTCGTGCAACTATGCTGGGTTAATACGACCTCTTTCTCAATTACTTAAGAAATATGTCGAATGGCATTGGGATACCCAATGTCAAGATGCTTTTGATGCAGTCAAGCAAAGCTTGACTAAAGAGCCTGTCTTGGCTATAGCCGATAACGAGCGTCCGTTCCACGTCGTTTGCGACGCGAGCGATTTCGCTATCGGCTGTGCTTTGATGCAGCGTGATCACGATGATCGTGATCGCGTAATATGCTATCAATCGCGTCAGTCGCGCCCAGCCGAGCGCAACTATCCAGTTCATGACAAGGAACTCCTTGCCATGAAGTACGCACTGGCCAAGTTTCGGATCTATCTCTTGGGAGATAGACCGTTTGTGGTTTACACGGACCATGCGTCGCTACGCACGGCCGTGAATTCACCACACATTTCTCAAAGAATGGCTCGATGGCTGTCATTATTTGCTGAGTACAACTTTACGGTTGAATACAAACCCGGAAAGTTGAACGTGATAGCGGATGCGCTATCACGAAGTCCCGATTACGAGACGAAACCGTCCGTAACCGAAGGTACCAGTGCAAACGCGATCCGTTGCACTGCTTTGTCGTCGTCAATTATACGACAAGTACGCGAGGCGTGCAAAACAGACGAGGAGGCACGTCTGTTGATTGATTACTTACGTAACCAATCAAGTGATAAACGCGACGAACTCCCAGAGTTCCTCCGCGCTTGCGTGCATCGATATCGACTGCACGATGGTCTGCTGCTTTACAGCACAGACCAAAAAGGTGGAAGTCGCATCGTTGTTCCAAACGACGATGATCTCAAACATCAAATTATGTTTGAGTATCATGATGGACCAATTTCGGGGCATCAAGGTCGAGAGAAGACATACGCTTCTCTCGCACGTGACTTTTACTGGCGAAACCAGTACAAGTGGGTACGGAAATACGTACGCGCTAGCGAGATTTGCCAGCGCGTTAAGCCTGCGCAGTCTGCACAGGCTCCGCTGCAATCTCCGCTGGTTCCGACAGAGTGTTGGAAGTCCATTTCAATGGACTTCGTGTTCGGTCTTCCACCCGACAATAGTCGGAAGACCGGAATAGTGGTCTTTGTAGACCGTTTCAGTAATATGGTACATCTTACTGCAGTATCAGCGAACGTAACAGCCGATCAAACAGCGCGGATATATTTAATTCGTTGATACGGTATTCTGTTTGCACGGAATGCCGGAAGACATTGTCTCGGATCGAGATCCGAGATTTACAGGACGTTTCTGGCAAGAAACGTTCTCATTGTTGGGAACCCAGTTGAAGATGTCAAGTGCGGACCATCCGGAAACGGATGGGCAGACGGAACGGGTTAACCGCGTTCTCGGAGACATGATGCGATCATACACACATGCCTTTGAACAGTGGAGTGACTATCTGCCACTCACTGAATTCACGATTAACAATTCGGTGCATGCTTCAACTAAACATACACCGTTCTACGTGAATGCCTTAAGGCATCTACGAACCCCAGCTTTACTTGGCGGTACGCCAAATCTAAGTGGGGGAGGGACCCGCTCAAATTTTGAGCGAGTCAATGCGCAAGTTGCGACTTCAACTTGTGAACAAAACGATGGCCCTTCTACTGAAAGTTCAGTAGAAGCGGAAGCAGCTTCAAATGAAACTGAAGCTGCATATGATGAATATGTGTCTGCAGCAATGGCTGCAGACAATTAGGGCAACGCACCTACTGCCGATAAAGCAGTAGATGAATTCGTATTACAGCGCCAAGCTGTAATACGCTATATAAAAGATGCACTTGCTTCTACTTCCGGATAAGCAGAAGAAAAATGCAGACAAGCAAGGAAGGAATAACAAAAACTCCTTTCGGAAAGGCGAATTGGTATTATTAAGTATTACCAATTTGCCTATACATGCAATAAGCAACTTCCCTACACGGAATATGCTTCCTAAGTACATTGGACCTTTCAAGGTCCAAGAGATTCGGGGGAATGCCTATACCTTAGACATTCCCACAGCAATGCGGCACCACCCAACATTCTATGTTGGGCGGCTCAAGCCGTATCATTCGTCTTCGTCTTACGACGAGACACAGAACCACGGAAGATACCGTGCTTCTCCAAGTCTCCCAAGAGAGACTTGTAATCGACTTCCAGTCGTTGATGAGCAGAGCGGAGAGTCATTACCTCCGCCTTCGACTGCTCAAGATCAACCTTGTGCCGATCGAGCTCTTTCTTACAGCGGGAAAGCTCGATGTACAGATGATCATTATTCTGCTGAAGGGCAGTGTGCGCTCCGAGGATGTCGCGGACATTTTCGCGAAGAGAGCGATATGTCTCACAGAGCGAGACATATCGCTGCTCAAGGAGGAACAACCCTCCTCGAGTTTGCAGAGCAAAGAATCATGCTCCGCAACAACAACGGCGAGGGAATTCTCAACCTCCGCCGCCCCTGATCGATAATCAGGGGATTAAGCGATACATTCTCGAGCGCTTGATCTCGAAGCGTTCGGTTCCTTCGAAGAAGGGGCATCGTACCTAGTACTTAGTACGCTGGCTGGGTTACCCCCAAGAGTTCGACTCTTGGGAAGCGATTGAGGTTCTGAGCGCCGACGCCCCAGACCTTTTAACTGAGTTTGAGACTCCTTCTCAAACTCATAATGCGAAGTAGCATCAACAGTAGGTGTTGATGCATTTAGGGCATCGATTAAGTCCTGAATTTCGGCGGGTACGGATAAACCACCGTACCCCCGCAACTCCTCCTCTGACAGACGAGGAGCGCCCTGCGGACACCGCGGGCAAACGAGGTGAGAAGGGACACCACAGTTCAACCCTTCTTTGATGCAAGCAAAATGGATGTATTCCATTTTGCCTGTTCGCGAGTGCTTTAAAAAGTGCTCACGCATTAGGTGAACTTTATTCACGTAATCATCTGAGCTTTTGTTGTAGTTGTCAACAAAAGCGTTCCAACTCTGAGTCAGGGCGTCTTTATCGTCCCTGTTCCTCCTTGCCCCTTTCCGGCTCGAATAATATCGAACCTGGAAAAAGAGGTCAATAAAGTACAGACGCCTATCGTCTGTACTTCGATCGAATCGACGTGACTGGATGTCTTCGCAGTCATCCAGCACGTTGATATCGAATAACGCATACTGGCAGTCCCGTTTACGGTGACCGCCACTGTTGGGGGCAATAGCCCAGCCAGGGTTCCAAAACCCCACCCTGTACAGAACATGTGGTTCCGTACGATGATACGCTCGAACAGAAGCGGCAGCCGACGCTTCTGTTAGAGCTCTTTTAGCAGGCGGAGCACGGCCTGCTTCAACACCACGCGCCGGGGTTAAATCACCCCGACGTGGAGAAGTACTTGGTCCAAGTTGGGCTCTGCGTTCCCGCAACCACCTGTGATGATCATTGTCGCTGTCATAGCTGACAGCGACACCAGAGTCATCATCGCTGTTAGGCGATGAGCACCTAGCGAGTTTCGACTCGCTAGATCCTTTAGTGGGGACATCTGTATCCCCATCACTTTGTTCGGAGTCAGAACTCCCGAACAT
>CM047580.1:20975071-20999122 GCA_026184515.1 Peronosclerospora sorghi
TTTCTAGCACCGAGTTGGTGTACCAGCCAGGTTTTCTGGTAGTCCTTGCGGACGTGAAAGGCTTTGATAAGCCTTGGAGAGTCTTGATAGACTCTGGAGCGTCTGACAATTATGTCAGACGAGCTTCTGTTGTGAAGAGTCGGCTGTATGCCGAGGCCCAAGAGGCACGTTCTCGTGACGTTGTCACGGTCCGTCTTGCGACGGTCGTACAGGTTTCTGTACCCAAGGTATCGATTGACCTTAAGCTGAAGTTCGCAGACTTCGACAGCTTAGAACGTTGCCTAGTCCTGGATTTGGACTCGAGGTATGACCTCATTCTGGGCATGAAGTGGCTGGAACGCCACGATCCATGGATATACTGGAAGTATAAGTCCATTGGTTCAACGCACCCGCGGTCGGGTGAAGCATTGGCGAGTCATGAACCCACCTTTGCTCGATCGCAAAAGCGATTCTGGCGTGAGATGCCAGAGATTGGGATGTCTGAAATGATCAGTCCCAATGAGTTCAAGGAAGAGTTCCTTTAAGAGGGGGATTCGGAGGTTAATCCCCGCGCCGATATAGGCGAGACTGGTGAGTCGCCAGTGATAGAGGTGGATTCCTCAGAGGTTAAGCGCGAGGCGCTTAGAGAAGAGACCCGAAGTTCGTCTCTTCTGCAGGCCGGAACAGATTCCGACCACGCCGTGTCCGGCGAACAAGTTGCGACTCCAGTGGTAGGGGTAGAGGCCCCTGTGGTTAAGCGCGAGGCGCTTCCGAGCGAAGAGACCCGAAGTTCGTCTCTTTCGCACGTCGGAAATGATTCCGACTACGCCGTTATAGGTGAGACCGGCGAGTCACCGGTGGTAGAGGTAGAGACCTCTGCGGATAGGCGCGTGGCGCTTCCAATAGATGGGGAAATTGACTCCCCCCATCTGGGTGTCGGGATGAGTCCCGAGGCCAGTAGTCAGCAGTCCTACAGGATGCTGAATAGTGTGACAGGTGTTGTCACAGAAGGCGTAAGCCTGGAACGGTTGACTGGGGTAGGCGAACTGTTGTCATTGGAGGAGATGTCCTTCAACGAATTTGAAACTGCTTTGAAAGAAGATTAAATCGACGAGGTTGTCGTATTACTTCCGGAAGAGGAGTTGAACTCCTCATCCACGATGGACGAGTCAGTTTTGGTGCAAACAAAACAGGCATTGAATGCCCGAAGCGGCCTCAAGATCCTCGCGGATGCTGAGGACCCTTACCATTCCTTATTAAAGGAATTTGGAGATGTCATTAGTGACAACCCACCGATGGGGTTACCACCGGATCAGGGAGTCCGACATGAATGATTTGGCTCCTGGAACCAAATACTGCGTCACTAGGCAGTGGCCTCTCCCCAAGGATCAATGCGACGTCATCGACGCATTCTTCAAGAAAAAAGAAGAGGCAGGGATGGTGCGGGAGAGCAAGTCTCCCCACTCATCTCCCACTTTTTGTGTTCGTAAACCGAACCGAAAGTGGCGCATTGTGCATGCTTACAACAAGCTGAATGCAGCTACGGTACCCATGCAGACTCCGATTCCTCGGAAGGATGTCCTCCAGAACAATATGGCGGGCTGTACTGTATACAGTGCCTTAGATCTGGTTGACGGGTATTATCAGGTGCTCATGCGAGCGTCCGATATTCCGCTTACAGCGGTCAGCACGCCTAGCGGCATGCTGTGGGAGTGGCTTGTTATGCCACAAGGTCTTTCGAATGCACCAGCGACTTTCAATCACTTGGTGACTCAACTCTTCCGCCCTCATAGAAAGTACGCTCAGACGTACTTCGACGATATATTCGTTCATAGTCTAGTCTCGCGGAAGGCGACTCGTCTGATGTTCAGACGCACCTTATACACCTTCGAGCTGTGCTCGAATGTATGCGAGAGCATAAGTTATATGCGAACGCATCCAAATGTATATTTGGTGCTGAGGAAATTCCTTTCCTCGGATGCTTCATCGGTAAGGATGGAGTGCGGGCGGATCCCGCGAAGGTGAAAGCCAATTTGGAGTGGCCTTCGCCTGTAAATCTTAGAGATTTACGGAAGTGTCGTGGATTAGCCAACTATCTCCACAAGTACAGCGAGAACTACGCTGAAATGGCGAAGCCATTAACCGACCTTCTTAAGAAGGATGTTGATAGGTGTTGGGAAACTAAACACCAAAACGCTTTTGAAGCGGTAAAGGGGAGCTTGTTAAAAGCTCCCGTTCTTGCTCTCCCAGATTCTGGGAAACCATTTAGTGTCGTCTGCTACGCCTCTGATTTCGCAATCGGATGTTCTTTGTTACAAGCAGACGATGCAGGAAGGGAACGCGTAATTGCGTTTGAGTCGAGGCAGCTTAAAGATGCGGAACGGAATTATCCCGTTCATGACAAGGAGCTACTTGAAATGAAGTATGCTCTTGTCAAATTTAGAGTTCACCTACTCGGCTCAAAGCCGTTCGTGGTTTATACTGACCACGCGTCCTTTAGGACAGCGACAAATTCGCCTCATCTCTCGCAACGGATGGCTCGTTGGCTCTCCTTCTTTGCGGAGTACAACTTTGAGGTTAAGTATAAACCTGGCAAGCAGAAAGTGCTTGCAGACGCGTTATCGCGTCGTCCCGATTACGAGCTCGCTCACGCGACATTCGTCACCACGTCTGTGGTGGATCTCATACGCCAGGCAAATGAGAAAGACCCACAATGTACGGCGATTATCATCGCGGTAGGTGAAAAGGGTCTTGGATCGTCTGAGCCAACCCTGTCAAGTCAGGATAAAGCTTGTTCCACCGTTACAGGTACTGTGACGGTTTGCTATTTTATAGCACGAGCGCGGAGGACACTCCGCTGGTGGTAGTTCCTCATGATGAGTAACAGAACTATAGAGTCCTCTTTGAGGCACATGACGCCCCTATCGGGGGTCATTCAGGTTGGGATAAGACCTACAGCGCTTTAAGCGCTTTGTATTGGTGGCCCAACATGTATAAGTGGGTCGGTGCGTATATACGCACTTGTGAGACGTGTCAGAGGGTTAAACCCTCTGTAAGTTCAGCTGCGCCTTTGAAGAGCTTATCCGTTCCGACGGAGTGTTGGAAATTCATTAGTATGGATTTTAGCTTCGGATTTCCGAAGGATAAGGCCGGGAACACCGGTATATTGGTCTTTGTAGACCGATTGAGCAAGATGGCTCACCTGGCGGCGGTGCCAGAGTCCATAGATGGACAAGGAACAGCAAAAGTGTTCCTAGACCGTGTCTTTCGACAGCATGGTCTACCCGATTCCGTTGTGTCGGATCGGGATCCCCGTTTTACGGGACAATTCTGGGGGAGCGTTGTTTAAGGTGCTAGGCACCAAGCTCCTCATGTCCACTGCGGATCATCCGCAGACGGACGGTCAGACGGAACGCGTTAATCGCGTTGTGGAGGATATTCCACGGGGTTTATGTCCGGATTCTCCAAAGAGTTGGAGTTAGATGCTTCCGATGGTTGAATTTGCTATCAACAATTCGGTACATGCATCTACGGGGTTTACCCCGTTTTACGTGAACGGATTAGTAAATCCGAGGGTTCCGTTGACGCCACGTGTGTGTGGCCCAGGGCTTGAGGGGGGAGTATTCCCTGATGTCAGTCCTGTATCTGTGCGAAATCACATCGATCAGTTCTTATCGACGCGCCTTAGTGTCTTACTACACGTCTGCGATGCCATGGCGGAAAGCCAAGACAAGAAGAAGGATCAAGCTGACCGCAAGGGGCGTCGTAACAAAATGGTGTACAAAGTAGGAAAAAGTGTTTTATTAAACGCTAAGAATCTTCCTACACATGCAGTTTCCAACTTGTTGCGGAATAAACTGCGCACCAGGCTTGTGGGACCTTTTAAGGTACTAGCCCGAAAGGGCTTGTCGTATACCTTGGACATCCCGAAGGCGATGCGTACGCATCCAGCCTTCTATGTGGGTATGCTTAAGCCATACCAGGACCCGGAGGCGGGTCCCCTCTTGGAGGGAGTTGGAAAGGCGGATAGCCGTAAGAGCCGTAAGACACGGCAGGGCGGATAAAGACCGACAGGGCTAAAATGCGACCACGAATCTCCGCAACGGTCGTCTCGAGAGAGGCAAGCCGCCTCTCGAAGCGTTCAGTGGCACCCCACTCATTGCGAAGTCCCTCGTGGGCATCATGGATGCGACGGATGTGTCGATCACAGCGCTCGTGGAACCCAAGTCGCAATAGCGCGACCTCCTCCTCCAGTTCTCGATACGGAGGGTACTCCACATTACCATGTGGAGCGTCTGATGGCACGACGCCACCATCCGGGTGAGACCCAACCTGGTGAAGTGGAAAGGTTATCCACATTCACAGAGTTCGTGGGAGTCCGAAACTTCCCTGCGGCAGGTTTGCCGTGACGTCGTTGACGCTTTCGAGCGGAAGAATCCCGCTGAGAGTCAATGACCAAAGGGGCGGAAGAAGCCCCTTCACTCCCAGTAGCTGGGAGTTTGCTGGAGGCAGATGCAGAGTGTGCATTGATCTCCGGCACTACAATGGGGGCAGGTAATTTCCCCAGCGCTTTGGCCTGGGCATACGCCAAGCGCAACACCCTCTCTACCCGAACGTCGGGTTCGGAAAAGCTATTGTACAGCTCATCAAAGTTGGGGAGGCGCTTCTACGCTTCCGCCCAAGCGCGGAATGCCCGTTCTTCCTCCTCGACGCTTTCGTCCCGTAGGAGAACGTAGGGAACCTCGCGGAGGATCTCTACGACGGCTCCGCGTGCCTGTTTCACGAGGTGCCTGCGGTAGGACTTGACAGTGAACTGCTTAGGCGTTAGCAGTTTGTCCCGGAGTTGTTTCTGGCGCGCAATTTCACGCGGAAGTACAGACGCAGGACCAGGGACATAGGAGGCTAAACCCCAGCTCGCCTCGTTCTTAGCCTTCTTTTGAGGGTCACGAGGACCCTTCCGTGCCGATACGGCATGTAGGGCTTCATGAACCGTGTATGGTTCATTGGTGATGGTCGCCTTCGGCGACCCGGATGCATCATACGCAGTTGGTAGAGGCAGCGCAGGAGTTAGAGCGTTTTCCCCACGCGTGGGGAATGGATTGGATGACCGACACCGCCGTTCGGCGCTGTCGGAGTCGTCAGCCTTTGGGGGGATATCCCCAAGGGCACCCACCTCCGAGTTATCGGAATAGTCTGCATCCTCAGCACCACTAATGGTGCTCATGGTTATCCAGAGGTTCTGACAGTTGGAGTTTTCCAACTAAAATTGGTTTATTGCGTAATCAATAGTCTTGATGGGGGAGGATGTAACAGGGTTACATTCTGGTTACATTAAGTTATGTTGTGTACGTGAGTACACTACGGTTGGGGTCAGTATTGACCGGTCCGAAAGGTTTGGACCTATTGATTATTTTAACCAATCAGGGAAGGAACCCTTGGTGGAGGCGTGGCAGCCAGCCACGTGTTAGTACACAGGTGGTGTACACTACATTTTGTCTAGGTACGAATTTAGTAAGTTCTACTTAGTATTACATATAGTTTACATTAGTTTAAATTAATTTAGGCTAATTACATATTAAATATACATTCAGTTTACATTTCACTCAAAAGACTTCAGGACGCACGACCTCGACCGGTCGCGGGCGCAGTGAGTGTTGTAGTGTACGGGAAGTCCTTCCCTTAGCTACCCCCTTATTAAGGGAGCCTTGTGCTAAGGCGTTAGCTCGTGCTAACTTGTAAACCAAAGGGAAATATTGGCCCCGAGTAAGAGAGTACTCTCTTACTAAGACCTTTTATAAGGGCGTATCGGATAAGTAGCGGCACACCGACGCTTTAGGAAAGTCTTCCTCTGTGCGCTAGCCGCACCATGCGTGTTCGCACCGGCTACAATATGGCTAGGCATCGCGTGGAGAAAGACGGGAGTCTGATTGAAGACAGATCTTGGTACCCCGGCTACTACTGCGACACCGTAGTTGACAACTTGCTGGGCGCCTTGACCCCGATGGACAAGGAGCTGCCTTGGCGAAATCGATTTCGTGAGAAGATCGCAGATCACCCAGCCATGACTGTCAGTCGGCTATGGGGTGATCGCAAACTCTAACTAAGCGCCGATCGGGAAATCATTCATGCATTAATCATCGATAAAATTTCCTTTTTGATTACTCGGTCGTCTCATCTGTCTTGGCCTTTAATCCCGTTAATTAAGGTCCACCCTTGCTACATCCACTTGTATCTACATCGAAAGAGTCGTCATCATTGCCACCAAAAATTCATCCACATCCTTAAGACACTTCGTCATCACCGAAATATAATCAATTAATCACAGTTTTCCACACATCCGTAGTCGTAATCACAATAAAAATCACAAATTCACACCGATCGATATTGCCGATCGGTAGCCGATCGATATTGCCGATCGATATTGCCGATCGATATTGCCGATCGATATTGCCAATCGGAACTATTGCAAATCTTGCTTTCCTACGTCATAAGTCCGTGTCTCCCCATAATCATTTTGCTTCAGTCGGTTTCGTTCGGACTTCTTAGCCAGATCTCCATAATCAAGATCGGATTCACCGATCCCAATTGTTTCTTTTCGATCCTCCAAGCGGATCGGGTGTTCTCGGTTCGTTTGGTCACTACATGTCTTCTGGGTCGATCTGACATCCAAATGGGCGGTCGGATCGGCATCATCACTGTCTACATCAGCAGCGCCCTTCCCGATCAGTCAGTATTTCTTCTCCCATCTTAATTCCTTGGGCTGATCGGTCCGATCGGGGATGTAGGCAAGTTGCGGATCATCAATAGTCGCCTCGAGCGGATCGGTTAGCACTTCAGGGTGGGTAGCCATATTCCAGATCAGGTTTGCCGATCCGTCAACACACTTCTCCCCACCTCCCGTGCATACACGTCATGAGGAGATCTCGCTCGGTCCGTCCCTGTCAAATGGACAATACTTATTCCCGTCTACGGGATGCCCTTCTGTGGCACCGACTTGAGTGGATGCGTCACCATACTCGTCTCCAGCGATATTGCGATCGCCCCCGTCTGCCTTCGGTTCCACTGTCACCCAGATCTTGCAATACAACTGCGTTAACGACTCTTGACACATCTGCCTTAAAGTCAACTATATCTGGTGACTGTGATGGTGACCTCTGGCACATCCTGACCGCTACGTGATCTGTCCTTTCCGTCTGAGGTGGGCGTTTTGTGATTTTTATAGAAACTCTGGGCCCTGTGTAATTACTCAATTTTTTAAAAAAATAACTTAAAAAATATACAAGGACGCGTCAGCCAGCTTGGTCAACACTTTAGTGTTTTTCTTTTCGATCTGCATGCATTGCTGCATCACAGCAGTTGATACGAGAGTTCCTCCAGACCTGTACACAACGCAGAGCTGACCCTGAGTCGTTTAAGAGAGCTTGAATGCAGCAAGGGCCAGGTCCTGAGGTCTTCTTCGGCTGACTTGTCATCGCCTATCCGATCAGTGGTGGCCTTACGCGCAAAGCTTTGCCACTGCATATTACGTCTTGATTCGATCGAAATAAATCCCATCCTCCACGGAACTTTTCCTTCGTCCAGCCACATACCGACGATCGTACTGTTGCCTAACATCAGCGGTTTATTACCGATGTTAGTAGATCGTACGCGATCGCTTCGATCTCCACCGTCCACAAACGTCGGTACCCAGTGATCTCCCTTGGTCATCCACAACTTCTTTGTCCGATAGTCCTTTCCAACCGAGATATCTGCCGATCGACCCACAGGAATGGTGATATATTGGTCCCACTTCTCCATATCAGTAAGCGATCCGTATAGGGGGCGTCGACCAGACAGTTGGATCTGGACTTCGTCTGGAAGCATAAGCACTCCATGCGACAGATCGAGGCGTATGCCTGCCGGCACCATAAAATCCATACCAAGTAATGCATCTTGGCCGGCCGGCTTACCAACACAGGCGATGAAGAAGTAGACCAATGAACCAGATAAAGTGCGCTTCACACGCGTCCTCCCTTCGGTCATATAGGATTTTCGCCGATTCCAATTCATTCTTGTTTCTGTGCATAGTCGATCTGACATCCAACCTTACGAGCAAAGGCGGAGTCGATAATTGAGACTTCTGCACCAGAGTAGAACAGCATCATGGACTTCTCGTTATTAATCTTCCCATAGGCTTTCGACTGCTTGAAGCATTTGTCGGGAGCGTGGTATTTCCAGTAGCCGCGCGATTCGCCGGGTAGCAGATCCAACTGCATGACGACCTTCGATCGGGAATATTCATTATTCGGAAGATTGTAGACCGAATGATTCCCGTCGCCTGCCCTTTTTGATGTTTTATCGCTGTATTTTCCAAAGAATTCATAGATGCTAAACGTAGATTTCTCGGCTCGATCCAGATTCCAACCTGGCGAGCGATCTAGTTTAACATCTTCTCGACATCGGGCGGTAACATTCCCGCGTGTTTGTCGGGACCATACCACTTGCGCATCTGATTGAAGAAGTGCTCCATCTTGCACTGTCCATCGTCATGGATCTCTCCACATGCCTTACATACAAATAAGCAGTGATCGGTGGGGTGGCCGCGTCGTTCACATTTCTTGCACGTAATTCTTCGCCAGCAGCCCCGATCATCGTGCCTAGTTAACCCGCAGTGAGTGCACTTCTTATACGGAGAATATTGGTCCGATCTGTTGCCGTTTCATTCCCTTCATTCGGCACGGCGTGACCCTGATCGATCTCTGGGTGCAGACTGGGAGACGAAAATGTGACGGTACTGTTCCTCGTCTGACTCCAGACTAGACCAGCTACTGCTCTCCCCTTCTGACCCGGTTCTCACATCAGCCACGATATCTCTGATCACTCTGTCCGGTCTGGTCGCAGGTCTCTTCACATGATCATCCTACACCTTCGATCGGGATCGGTTCGATCCGACAGCAACATTCTTCCTCATACTGCGGAAGTGGCGCAGCATACGTAACGTCTGTTCCACTTCTTCCACGTCCCTGAGACGAAGTAAGGTCAGCTGATCGGCCAACCCCTGATCGTCCAGCGTACGGATAAAGTGGCCTACATGTTCTTTGGCAGCGCCGATCTGCAGATCGGTCTCCTTGATCGGGATCTCTTCACGCATCGCAGCCACATTAAGCCGGTGAAGGTACTAGATTGGCGTTTCATCACCCCTTTTTCCTCATGTGGTGATACCTCCGAGCAATAGAAAAGACGGAGTGGAAGTACTGCCTTTTAAACTCCGCACATAGCAGGCTCCAATCGGACCGGCCATCCCGACATAACTGCTGGATCCAATTCGCAGCCGGTCCTTTCATCATATCTCGGAAGATCAGACGCCGTTCTTTGTTCGGCGTCTGATTACGGAGGAATGCGGACTTTGTTCGGCTGAACCATGAACGGGCTTGATCTTCATCGGCATCTTTACCCGTAAAATTCTTTAACTCAGTGCTTGCGGCCATGCGAATCCTTGGGATCACCGTCGAATTGAAGTCAATCGCCGTCGTCGAGGCTAGGTTCGCCTTACGCGTCCTGCCTATGCTCGTACCACTGTCAATTTCGCTGGTCGACTCCATTTCGAAGACGCTGCTACTTGCCGATCGGTGGGGGCGGGCTGGGAGTGACCTGCGTTTTGTCATAAGAACCGGTCTAACACCTTCCGACACCTTGTCTGATGATGTTATTGACTCCATATCAACGTCCGCACAAATAGCCTCCTTTTCCTGGACCGATCGGTTTGGTGCACGAGGGCGCAGAGGTGATCTGCCCCGATCTGCGGCGTAACGCTTCATCATAGCTTCAAACATGGCTTGCATGCTTGCTTCCATCGAGGGCGAGGTGACTGGATCGGTTTTGGGGGGTGCCGATACCTGTGGGCGCCCCTGGGGCCCCGACTGGCATGCCGCCCCTCGTTGCCGCACGTCCATTTTTTGTTCCGTGTGACTGTTACCGTGACTGGTACCCCGATACATGGCCATCCGCTCCACACAGACCTCCAGCTCGGAGGAGCACTTGGAGGAAGGTGGCGACCCATATAGCGATCTATTATCGGAGAATGACTTCTCGACAAGTGATCGCACGAGGTTTGGGACTTCCAACGCGATTGTGGGAGTTGGGCGGCGCACCGCCCCCACCAATGACGTCAGATGGTCGTGTAGCATTGACATAGCTTTTTTTAAACTTTCATGTATCAATTTCGAACAACTTGCCAACACCATTAACGTTCTTGACCTACATCCCAACCTCGGCTAGCATCGCCAAAAGATTCTTAACCAGCTTCAGTGGCCGATCGGAGTCGATCGGTTCGGTTGTAGGCCCATGTAGACGATCCGGAATTAGGGGCTTTACAGTTTGCATGACCACGTTTTTCGCGAACGAATTTCTTCAGCTCGTAGATGTAGTACATACATCCTAGTCACCTCTTTCTCATCCACAACCCCATCACCGATCGACGACTTTTCCTCCAAGTCTTCATCCTCCGAGAGCATTGCGAGCCTCTTCTTGGGTTTCCTCATTGATAATTCGGGCGGATCCGGGTGATCCGCCTCCATAGTGTTCTTCACATGCAACTTTTTGTCGAAATGCATGGGATCAGGACCCTGTTCCTGATCCCTACTGGGACTATATCAAGACTTGCTATAGTCCAGATCGCCTCCGATCGGAGTCTTGTGTGGAGGAATAAACTTGTTAATCTCAATCTGGTCCTCCACCTGGACAGATCAATCATCGCCATCCTTCTCCACGACCACGACAAGAGGCGATAAGCGTTCCTCGTGCCGATCGGCTCCGCCAGGAGCGGTATGGGGAGTCGTAAATTCATTAATTTCGATCTGATCCTCCCCTTCACCAGATCGAACATCGCCATCCTTTCCACAATTAGTACACAAGGCGATATGCGCCCCTTGCGTGATCTCCAGAGAGTATCCATATCAAAACTTGTAAAATCCACACTTTGCTGGATATCGCGGTGGTATCCACGGTCACCAAATGATCCGCGCACGCTCACCATTGTGGTGGAGTCCAGTTCAAAATCGAACACCGAAGTGTCCGGAACTGAACCACCATCGTGCCCAGCAGACCAACTAACGGGGGGGGGTACTCCGCGGACCATCGCCAGGGTGCCGATCGGGTGACCGATCGGAATTGCAGGACTCCGAGTCCGATTTGTCTCGTGTCTCACCTTGTGTACCCATTGGTATGGGTGGCTACACACTCGGTGGACCGCTGCTTGGTAGAGACTTTAGTGAAGATCGATATGGATGTACCACTTCTGGGGTACTGATCGAAAATTCCAACGAAAGGTAATTCAAATGGCCGATCGCGGAAATCTTCACTCCGAATGCAATTAAAGCTGTCACTTGACCGCCCGAGGCAGTGAGTAATCCATCCAATAGTAAATCCTGGCACTTGATTGCAGAGCAATGAGTAATCCAGCCAATAATAAATCCTGGCACTTTATCACAGATCGCGATGAGTAATCCACCAATTCGTGGGACTTGATCGCAGCAGATCGCGATGAGTAACCCAGCTAAAATAACACGTCTCCTTTGAACGTGGCCTAACTTGAGGGTTGAGTGAACGTAATGAGTGCTCCCTGTCGTGAGGATTCCGGTGGAGCTCTGTCCTGGCCGGGATTAATGAGCGAGAGGGGACCATGTTAGCCCTCTCCTCCCAATGACTCTGATCGGAGCCACTGGCGACTTACGCAACGCGATGTAATACGAACACTGTATTTAATATCCAATTAAAATCCAATATGTAAACTATATGTAAACCGTGTGCCTTACCTCAAATCTGCGTACAAAACACTACAAGCACACGATTGGCCCAAAATACTCCGTCCTTTCAGCCAACCCGATCGATCTGCCTTGAAAACTGGTACACTGGTACAAATTGGTCAATAATTTTCACTTGTACTTCACCACATTCACAACAGTGCGAGTTGGATCGCCAGATCGCCGATTTACAGCTCACGATAGACGATTACACCGAACGAATTGGTGCCTTCCAAGATTTGCTCAGCGTTTGGACCCAAGAGTTTAATCATCTCTGGGGAACCATGCACCGGTTGCGCGATAAGCTGGCTACGTTTGTTCAGAATCGCTCATTTATGTGCGTACTTCAACACACGCGTTCCGGCACTATTAGCGGGTACTTGCGTGGTTAGTTCCAACAGTAAATATACAGGACAGGGGAAATAACGTGACTCCAGTAGTCAAAAACGTAAACGAAATTTATTATCCACGTTCCACTTATCAGTCGCCACGTAACGCGAAACGAAACACCGTAACTTGTCCTGTATTCCACGTAATTAATAATTAGAAAGTTTCCAAGCGTAAGGAGCCGTACTCCATTCCTGCCAATCACAGTACTGAGAACAAATCAAAACCCAAAGTGATTTATTAGTATTAAGTTAAGTACTTAAAGTAATAATATGCATATATGCAGTTTGATGGGTTTTTACCGAAAAGTCACTAACCAAATATAAGTCGTCCGCGACGCCGGGCGCTGCATGAATTGCGCGCTCTTTAACAACGTTACTGTACAGTTCGCCAGTAGCTAGCTCCATTACTTGCGGAGAAGCCTCGAGCGCCCTCGCGGGCCCGCAGTCGCATTTCGCCGGCAATATTTCCAAACCAAACTCGGTGGAATTTCCCGCCATTCATTGACTGAAATTCCGCCCCCCAAAAATTCACAAGCACAGCAAGAAACGCAAGGACGCGTCGAGAGGCGCGAGGGAGCGGGGCGTAGCGGCCGATCCAGATTAGGAAGAGAAACCAGCGGCGCCTCGAAAGAGAGCCAAGACACCGGCAAAGCTTTCAAGTGCAACAGCGGATCCAACTGCACCAGTCCAAGCCACGAAAATTCATGCGCCTTCGACCCCGCATACTGTTAGGCCCAAGTCAACATTATCCTCGCCTGAGGTGGATTGATGGCTTCGGATGAGCTACTTCTTGCTCTATCTCAATCCCGATCCACCCAGCGTCGTCGTTCTACTGTTGCAGTTGAAGAGCCAGCGCTAGAGGACGACCAAGTGGTGCACCAGAAGGGCGACAACGTTGAAGCAGTGTCCAAACCGGCTGGCAAGGTATCTGAACCATCTCTTCTGCCCGGAACTTCTGGTCTGTACCGTCATGAATCGTTGGGAGCATTGAAGGTCGACGTGCCTCTCCCTCCTTCAGATCTGGCTGCCGCCGACCCTTGGTCTCTGGGGCAGATCGATCTCCTGCGGCAATCCGTTCCGACCAAGCAAGATCTGGTCCGCAATTTTTCGCGTCCGGACTTCTGGCTTTTCCCGCCGGCGGTGAGTCATCCCAGTTCAACCGAGTTGCGACCTTATCTTATCACTGGACCGCAGATCGCCCGTCTGTATGAAACCAAGCCGTGGGAAGTTCTACTCCGCCCCGACTTGAGCACCATGTTCACACCGACTCCATGGATCATATCGTTCTTGAGTCGCCTCGGGAAGTTCTACAGCACCCACAGCCAAGAAATCTGGGAGTCCACGCACTATCTAGTGCTTCCTGTCGGTCGAGTAAAGTTTCCAGAAGCAGCGGAAGCAGCGCCGGAGTCGGGCGGGTGAAGTCTGGCTGTCCATCTGCCAGTTTATACTGGAGGGCATGAAGGCACGAGAATGCGACATTAAAATCTTATTATTCCCCGTTTTCCTCCACATGGCCGAGCGTCGCGTGGAGAAATCCGGGGATTTGACCGAAGACGGAGCTTGATACACGGGCTACCACTGCGACACAGTGATCAACAACTTGATGGACGCCTTGACCCAGCTTGACAAGGAGCAGCATTGGCGCAAACAGTTTCTCCACAAGATCGCGGATCACCCAGCCATGATTATCAGTAGACTATGGGGTCATCGCTAACTTTGACGTTGTAGACGCCGATCGGGTAATAATTCACGTATTCTTCATTAATAAAATTTCTTTTCCGATTACCCTATTGTACCATCTATCGTAGCCTTTATCCAAATTAATCAAGTTCCACCATTACCACATCCAACTGTATCCACACGCGAGAATCGTTACCTTAACCATCGAAAATATTCATATCCTTAAGTCACTTTGCTACCATCGATATATCACCAGTTCGTTCATCACTGTTCGTCACACACTCGTAGTCGTAACCACGATAAAACATCACAAATTCTCACGTCGATCGGAATACATGCCGATCGACGCTATTGTAAGTATTGATTTTCCACTTCGTGAGTTTGCGTCGCTCCATAACAATTCCGGCTAACTCGATTTCGCTCGGAATTTCTTGGGAGAGTGCCACAATTCAGATCTAATTAATCGATCCAAGTTGCTTATTCGCAATCATTCAAGCTGATCAGATATTCCCGGTGCGTCTGACCAAAACACGTCTTTCTCGACCGATCTGACACCTAGTACTTCCTCCACTTCATACTTAGCGTATTTCGGTGGTCGTTCTTGGCTGTCTTCAGGACATAGAACTTCGTAGGAGTCGAATCTAACTGGCTTATCTACCAGCTTCAGCTTGGAAACATGGGCAGTCGGCTTGACATCATTACTGTCGATATCACCAGTACCTTTCCCAATCAGCAAATATTTCTTCTTCCATATTAATTCATTGAGCTGATCGGTATGTTGAGGGGTGTCGACGACTTGGTCACCTGCTTGCGGATTTCCCAGAGTGACTTCAAACGAATCGGTTGACACTTCGGGTGGAGCAGCCATATGGCTCTCCGATCCTTCAACGCATTTCTCTCCACCCCCGTGCATACACACCAGGTCATCCGGTACGGTGACTTCACTCGGTCCTCCTCTTTCAAACGGGCAATTTTGATCCCCATCGACGGGCTGTCCTTCTGCAGTATCAACTTGGGTGGACGCGCCATTACACTCGTCTTCAACAACACTGGGATCGTCCCCATATACCGTCGGTTCCACTGTCACCCGATCTCGTGACGCAACTGTGTTGATGGCTCTCGGCACATCTGCCTGTGAGCCCACTGTATCGAGTAACTGTGCTGAAAACCTCCGGTACATCCTAGTCGTTACGTAATCAAGACTTTCCGTCCAAGGTGAGGGATCTTCTTTGGATGGTTTGTCATCGCCGACCAGATCGGTGGTAGCTTTATATGCGAAGCTTTGCCACTCAACATATCGTCTTGATCCAATCGAAATAATACCCATCTTCCTCGGTACTTTTCCTTCGTTCAGCCACATACCAACGATCGTACCGTTGTCTAACATCAGCAGTTTGTTACCGATGTTAGTAACCCGTATGTAATCAGTTCGGCCTCCACTTTCCACAAACGTCGATACCCACTGATTGCTCCTGGTCACCCACAACTTCCTCGTTCGGTAGCCCTTATCCCGGGATATCTGCCGATCGACCCACAGGAATAATAATATCCTGGTTCCATCTTACCATATCAGTGTGTTATCCGTATAAAGGGCGTCGACCAGCCAGTTGGATCTGGACTTCGTCCGGAAGCGTTAGTACTCCATGGGACAGATCGAGGCGTATGCCTGCCGGCACCATAAAATCCATGCCAAGGAGAGCATCATTTCCGGTCAGCTTGACGACGCATGCTTTAAAGAAATAAACCAATGAACCAGATAGAGTAATCTTCACACGCGTCCTCCCTTCGGTCATGTAGGAATTTTCACCAATTCCGACGCATTCTTGCCTCTGTGCATAGTCAATTTGACATCCGACTATACGAGCAAAGGCGGAGTCGATAATGGTACGTGTCTCCGACTATAACCACACTCCCCCGCACCTCAAATCAACTTTTCTTAAAACCCAACCTTGCGAGAAAGGTTGAGTCGATGATCGAAACTTCGGTACCACAATTGAACAATAGCGAAGGATATTTATTGTTCCTCTTCCCTGCGGCATTGACCTACTCAAGCACGTGGTGTTTTATGTAACCTCGTGATTTTACGGAGAATAGATCTAGCTTCATGATTACCCCCGATCTGAAAAGGTCATCAGCATGACAACCTGACTGGTACCACTGGTAGATATGGTGGTATAAGCCTGCTCCATTCTTAGACACTCGCCTGTTTCATGAATGTGCAACGCATTTAAGCAGTGATGACCGAGCTGTCCCCATCCTCATGTCTGCTTGACCAACACTGTAAAAATGTCATGTTCTGGCGTGTCTGGCTCGCTTGATCAAGTGATCTTCCAACTGATCACGTTGATCATCTTTTCGGCTATCTTTTTGCACGAACGCATCTGTGAATAGACGGCGGCATGCTTCAATCTTGTCTGGGATGGGACAGATTCTGCACTGAGGTGTGATCGCGCTTACTACTACCCGCGCCGGCTTCGTCGATATTGAAAGGTAACCTTGTGCAGGCACTTGGCGGCACTTTTTGACCCTATAGCCGCCTTATTCAGCCGCTTCTTGATACGTTACCTTCAGGAGCGCAAGCTAACTTCTTGAATAAATGTCATCCACTATTTTGCTGGATTGCTTTCAAGTCGCTAACCTCCGAGACTCTGATGTGGGAAACCATTGGAGCTCCCACTTGTCGCCTTGGCGAAATATGTATGAAGATCTTGGGATTCATTGATCAGCAGGGTTTGACTCTGATCAGGCCTTGTTGAGATATAGTCCTTGAGGCATACCAATGCTTTAACATATCTTTCCGAAACGTTGGAATGGTGGCACTAATTATCTCGAAGCGGTAATTTTTTGAAAGTAGGTTAGATCACCAAACCAATTGAATATCTTCTGTATTTAATGCCCCGGTAAAGGATAATCCGCGGAAAGCAATGACAACCCTGAAAAGTGACCACAACAATTGACGTACACATAAAAGTTTAAGAAACATCATGCAACTTTGTTGCATTCTCATGCTCAGAAATAGTGCATACAAAACTATACGTCAATAAATAGTAGTATGCAACACTATACGGTATAGTACTACCGTATCGTATACAGTAAAGTATACGTCCATATACTAAAGTATACACTACTATACGATAAAGTACTACCGTATAGTATATGGTATACTATACGTCAATAAATAGTAGTATTCAGCACTATACAGTATAGTATTACCGTATAGTATGCAGTATAGTATACGTCCATATATAATAGTATACAACAATATATGGTATAGTACTACCGTATAGTATACAGTAAAGCTTACAACAATAATTAGTAGTATACATATCTATACGTAATAGTACTACCGTATAGTAAACTGTAAAGTATACGTACATATATAGTAGTGTACACGTCTAAATATTTGACCATACGTGGTCGGACTATTCGCGCCATGCTGAGGAATTTTTCCAATATGCACAAGCAGTGGATGGTTATGTTTAAAACGTTGCCACTGCATGGCAACAGAAAGAGCACATGGTCACTATTTACTGGAATATACTTGACCAATATTGTAGACCGAGAGCGGTACGTGAAATGGATGTTTCCATTTCAAACACTCATCTCAGGTCGCCTACGCCACGAAACTAGAAGGCTCGGGTCCCACACCACCGCAATGCTCATGCACCAGCTTAGCGCACTGCAAAGCAAGGGCATCGGCATCCTGCTGGGTGTCCGCCTCGGCGTACACACGCACAGAATCCTCTGTACCTGATGGACGCACAAAGGCGCGACCACGCTTGCTTGCATACTCCTGCACAGCAGAATCCAATGCGAGGCGGAGACTCTCAGGGGTCACTACCTGTGTCTCATCCTCTTCGTCCGACTTGATAACACCGCGGTCCGCAACTTGTACCTTCGTCTGGCGGCTCGGCAGGTCGTTGTAAATGGCATCCCAGTCACTTATACTCCAATTCTTTTGAATGAGCAGCGCCTCCACAAACAAAAGGTCACAAATGGCGTCGCCAGTTGCTTGGTTCACGAGCTGTGACGCCGCGAGCAGCTGTGATAAGGCTAGTTTCTTACGCTCGTCGTGCAGTGTATTTTCCCATTTGTGTAACTTCTCCATCATCGCGTCCTTGAAAACTACTGTACCGTGCCCATTGGCCTCAAAGTACACAGCTATGTCAAACTGCGACGCTTTCTCGTGGCAATTCTTGACGCCCGTATTAGCCTTGACCACGTTGGTGCCAAGAGTCTGAAGGTACTGAATGGCGGCAGCGTTGGCATATGCAGTCAAGACGCAGCCAAAAGTGACGTTTTCTTGATCAAGCTCCAGAGCGCGCAATTTTTCCGATAAAAACTCGGCAAAGAGGCACGCAATCTTGTTGCCATCCAGAAGGTGCCATGTGCCTTCCTCGTCAAAGTAATGAAACACTATGCGGTCGCCATCTCCGTCCATGCTGCAATAGCGCTTACCACGGTCGGCTTCTCGAGACATGTTGATAGGAGGCTGGCGCGATTTTTCCACGTGCTCTGCGCCACACTGGTGGTTCAGCTCGCCATCGTTAGGCGTGTTCACAATCTCAAGACGAAGAGAGTCGCCAAGGTCCTTGGCCATTTTCGCCACCTGTAGTGCGCCAACACCATGGGCGCAGTCTACATAAAGCGGTGGTCGCGTTTCCAAGCGCTATACTCCATCAGTGATATGAGATGACGAGAAACTAACAATAGATGTAGACGGCGAGTACTAGCTCTTACCTTGGAGTCCTGGCTAGCCGTGAGCTGCTTAAAGGCGTCACTGAGCATGTTGTAGTAACCAACCTCGGACGCCCAGTCGCCCTTGTTGTATTGCTCATAATTCCACTAGACAAACATTCATCTCCGCGTCAAAAACAATTTCTCTTCCCCAAGGTTATCAACGTACCATGCGGACGAGATGGTGCAGCTGCGGTGTCGTCTGCAATCCAAAGTCAAGCACGTTGCCACCGATCACTAGAGCACCCTCGCGCGCCATCTCAGCCAGATGCTCGCTGGATGAACGCGTATCTTTGGCAATGAAAACATTTCCTGTTTGCTCCAAATCAATCTTCTCCGACACCACGACAGAGTCCAACACCTCGACGACCTTGTCCTGCGCCGCGTTGGCCACTTGGGTCGCATACTTTTCCCACCTCTGGCTCAGCATGTCACCTTTTGAGTCAATAATTTTGATTCCATTGTCACTCGCTTTGTTGTGCGAGGCCGTGATCATCACACCAATGATCTTGCCCACACTCTTTGAACGCAAAACGGCGAGCATCCCCATACGGTGACACGTTGACACGAGCAAGCCCGCATCTTCTCGGAAGCCTGCTGTGCCGTATTGCAGCTCACGTGATCCAAGACGCTCGGCACGCGGGTACTTGATCGTCTCCTCGGCCACGCGCGGTGTTTTATCCAACACGCTCATGCTGCCACTTACTTTTTGTCGTGATGATACCTTTGTCTATGCTTAGGCAAATTAGATTGTGATAAATCAGTGTGGGGCAGTAAGTATGCTGTGGATTGGTTCAAAAAAGGCAACGTCGGTCGTTCAGTCAGAAATACAGTAAGTGAACATTGTGTATAAAATACCACAGCAACTGAGTTGTTGACATGATGAATCGACACGTACTATAAAAGTATGCGCTACTGTTGCCAGCGACGGCTACATGCGAAGCAATCCTTATATTGGCGCAGGCGCGGTCGACTGATAAATACTCTCCTATGCCTTCAGCTGCTTATCTGGTTGGTACTCGTCTCCTGGGCGTCTAACAGTTGTGCTGCCATCGCACAAAGGTCTTTAGAGTCTATTGAGTGGGCTGGCTCGTCGCCTTGCCCGAAGGCGAGGACAATTTCGGAAATTAATGCGGTTCCTCGTGCGCCGACACGAGAATGTCGTCAATCGTCTGAGCGGCATTTTCGACATTCTGAAAGGCACCGACAAGATAGTGCAGCTGGCGCAACAATACTAGCAAAACGGCGTCGGTTGCCTGCTCCGAAGCTTCAAGCCGCGCTTTTAGTGCCTGCGAGGGAACAACAAGTCACAACGTCCAATAAGCACGGTGCTTTCGCGCAATATCAAGGAGAAAACTATTCAAAAGCTTACCATTGTGCGGCGATACCTAGCCAACCGAATCGATCTACACGCGGGGCAGGGTGTCCGCTCGCCTGTTACTTCGTCAACCCCCCAGTCGCTGCATCCATTTGACTGCGTGTTGCACCGACCACCCAAATAGTACGTTTGTAGGGTGTCGAACTCGTCAGCGTTAAACGGCAGCTTCGAGATGTCGCAAATGACCTTGCGAACGTGTACCTCCATTGTGCTCTCGTAGCGTGGACTTTTGAGCGACAATCGCTTTTCACAAGATCCATTTGATCGCGGAGCGCGACCGAAAGAACCACGCGAAGGTATTCGAACACGCGCTGGTCGATTCGTACTCGTCTTGGGTGGAGAATTACCACCGCTGCTCCCTGCTGGACCGGACATACCGCTGCCGGGCCCGTTGTGAGGAGGGGGCAACAACTTAAGGAGCGTATTGCCACTTCCAGATTGCAAGCCACCGCTATTGCCACTTCCGTTGAGACTGCTCATACTACCTGATGACGAACTAGCCTTGACGTTGCGCTCAAGTCGCTGAAGTTTGGGGTGTGGTGTCCTTGAAAGTGAGCTTTCACCAGCATCACTATGAGTAGCTGGGTTCGCAGCTGCAGTCGCTGTTCTACCTATTGTAGAGTTACCAGCCTCCTCTGTGGGTTTCCGTTTGTGATTGCCCAGTGCGGCTGATGTGGCTCTTGCTTCGGCACGAGTATCGTGAAGATTTTTTAGCACCAACTCATTGCGGGAAAGTGCATCTAGTTCCTTTCGATCGTCACTGGGAGAGGAGAATGTAGGTAAAGGCACCACCAGACTTAAATCCACACCGGTGAGTTTAAATAGTACCGAGTGCGCATTAACGTTGATAGCTCCTACGATGCATGATGCGGCGTAGTTGTTAGCACGGTTAGTCGCTAACGACGCACCGTTTAAGCTTGGATGGTGGTTCTTTGTCATGTACTGAGTACTCGCCCAATCATGACCATCCACTAGCAGACACAATAGCGCACGACTGCGAGCCAAGCCCACAACACTAAGCTCACGCAGTCCGAAAAGAGACATATGAGTGTAGCTTAAATCCAGCACCCGTAACTCAGTATTTTGAGCAAGCAAGGCTCCAAATACACTGGCCCCCACATCTCCCAGCGGATTGTGATCCATGTACAAATTCTGAAGCCGATTCGTACCACACAAAGCACGAGCTAATTCGATGGCGCCTTCATGGTCCACGTTATTCTTTCCTAGTTCTAACGTTAATAGTGCGACGTGACCTGTAGCAATAGCTGATGCTAAATGGCGCACTCCTGCACTTCCCACTTTATTCTGTCCCAGCGTAAGCTCCTCGAGAGACTTGTTCTGTGTTAATGCGGTAGCAAGACTCTGCATTCCCGCAGCACCAATTCCATTCGTCCCCAAGTAGAGCGCTCTTAGTGCAGTGTTACCTGAAATTCCATCAGCTAAATAACGAGCACCTTTTTCGCCAATGTTGTTGCCACTGAGATGTAAACTGCGCAAGTGCGTGTTCTCGGTCAGTGCCTGTGAAAGTGCGCGAACGCCGGCAGGTCCAATATCGTTTCCTGAAAGATAAATACTTTCAAGCGACGCATTTTCTTTTAGCGCCTCGGCCAATTGGGTCGCACCCTTGTCTGTTAGTCGATTAAAGCCGAGGTCAAGCGTGCGCAGCCTAGAGGCACCATGAGCTAGCACATCTCTCAGCAATCTCGTACATGCGTCACCCACTGAGAATCCACCAAGTTTGAGTGTAGTGTAAGGGGCCAGGTCTTTACGGATACGGGCCCCCACAACCTCCCAGTCGGTCGTGGTCTGAGTAGAGGCATCGTCGCTAGGAAAATATCTTCGAATGTGGCTATGAATGAGCTCACGAGACGGGCAGGAATCGGTTTGCTGTGTTTCTATAACGTCATTCACATTGTGAGCAGCACTAGCAGGAACATGTGATGGCTTGTTCTCCAAGTTGTCGCTGCTGAGACTTGCGTTTGCCTTGTGCTGCGCCCAGAGCTCGCGCTCGCTGTACTTATAGCGCGCGCTCACGTCTCGCATCACTGGGCGAAAGCAAGTGACACGCGTCAGAGCGTGGGAGGGGCGACAAGAGACTCTCTTTACGTGCGTCTGTAGGATGTGAGGCAATATGCAGCGTCTCTAGTGGCAGCTGAGGGCGATTCTCGGAGAAAATGACGTGTTGGGATTGGTTAAAAATGCTTGGACAAATATGTATTATGCCGTCACATCCAAGTACCAATGTAACAGGACGGTCCAGTGGAGACCGCCTCCTGGTCATTTCTATTCCCAGACAAGACAGGAAGTTCCACGATGGGATTTGATTGCGATATCGACACTCACACGAATTGAGAAGTGGAAAGTTTATCTGGTGTTGTTCAATGGAAGATTTTGGCTATTAGTGGAGTTACGTTTCTTCGTGATATTTTGGATAATATCTCGCATTGATTGACCCGATAAATCGAGCCATCTCTCGATCGGCCGCGTTCTGGGACCGTTTCAATCTTTTTGGAACGGTCGACAATGTTGACCGGGAAGCACGTCAACTCTATTCACTCTTACCATCCATTTGCGGCAAGACTGGCTCCCACCATCCCTGGTACGCAGTTGTTTTGGGTACTTAGGCTTCGTACATCTCTAACACGGAAAGGTTGAGCGTTTTGTCTAGTGCCCACCTACATGGGCCCTGGCTGATCAACAAATGCTGTTCATACCAAACATACATGAGCCGATTGATAGCTTTAGTTGATTGTCGCCAATCTGAAGGTCGTCCATCCTACCTTGGGAAGAGAAAGGCGACATCACGGTATACGAAAAGGATTCTGATCAACGCATTCGGGATGAATTTGCCGGAACGATTATTATTTGGGTTGAGCTCGTCGCAAGTAAGGGGAGATACGCCTTTTTATCTCGCCTACGGTTGGGACCTCCGATCTATTCTGGAATCAATGCGACAGGGTGCTCACCCAAAGAAGAGATCGAGACAACTGCAAATCAAAGTACTGGTAGAACTAGCGGACGGGAGACAGCTGGCAAACAACCGACTTCGGAAGGCAATTAAGGAAAGCGTGGACAACCATAATGGTCAGTGTGTCTCCACACCAGATCGTAGTTAGTTCAAGAGAGTGGTCTGTATCTGTAACGCATCAAACCTGGATCTGCAAAAAGCTGACGTGGAAGTTTTCGGGTGGCCAAGATTATCGATAAGAAAAAACATGCCGCCTAGCTGTTGGACTCGGAGACGATTACTCCATATTTGCTGTCGTACTGCTGTCGAAGTTGAGTCTACATGTAGTCAAGGTATTAAAATAGTCTGTTTATATTTTGGGAATTGCTAATCACACTTTTGTTATTTCCACCACACCAGCCGGCACGTGATCAATTTTATACGTACTATTTCCAAAAGTGTGTGGTGGAATTAACAATTCCCTATATATTAACATTTGAGTCACTCTTTTTGTGATAATGAACCCCCCCGAAACGGTGTGGGTAGTAGTGGTGTAATGGCCTCGCGTATCGTCCACTCGTTTGTTCATGGCAAGTACGTGGCTTCGAGTAGCTCCAGTCAATTCTTTACTTTATTGAATGCTGCAACACCTGAGGCAGAGACGTCCTTCCATGCTGCAACGGTATCGCAAGTGAACGAAGCGGTTGTAAGTGCTCGGGCGGCCCAAGCTCAGTGGAAACGTCAGAGTCCTGCGCAACGCGGTGCCATTTTGTGCAAAGCTGCCGACCTCGTCCTGGCGCAACGGGATGCCCTCGCGACGTTCGAGACACTTGATACGGGACGGCCGTTGGCTGAGACCAGCGTCACGGACATTCCGAGTGCTGCTGACTGTCTGAAGTATTACGGAGTCATCAGTCCATCCATTGGGTGACAGCACTTGGACTTAACGGGTGGGAATTGGGCGTATACAAAGAGAGAACCCATAGGTGTCACCGCTGGCATTGGCGCGTGGAACTATCCACTACAGAGCGCCGTATGGAAGTCTGCCCCCGCGTTAGCGTTTGGGAACGCCATGGTCTTTAAACCGTCGGAAGAAACGCCTCTCACCGCGTTAAAGCTTGCCGAAATCTATCTGGAAGCAGGTGTGCCGGCAGGCGTGTT
>CM047580.1:21007957-21033960 GCA_026184515.1 Peronosclerospora sorghi
AGCCTCTAAACCACCCATTAAATAAACACTCTTAATTTTGCGTTCTAGATATCAAGTGAATATTAATATATTTACTTTTATTATAGGATTAGTTATTATCAACTAATCCTGCCCTATTGTATTGCGCGCTTCCTCGCAAAATACAGTGTAAGCCTGTAACAGGATCAGTCCTGTTACACCTGGAAGCGCTTTGTGGTCCGTCTTAACGACCACAGTTCCGTTCTGCTAGTTAACTAGCGGAGCGAAGATTAAGAGCCTCTCGGCATCATGTCGCGAGACATGTCGGCTTCCGAGCGAGAAAGAGCGCTGGAAGAGGTGAATAAACACTTCCCTCACTTCTCGTCGCGTAGTAAAGACGCAACGGTGAAATTATTCGGTCTATGGGGACCGACATCATTATCTTCCTCTAGAGTAAGTCCCCGGAGGAATTGGTACAGGTGGTGAATCGCTTTAGTCGAAACCACCAAGAAAATCCAGCACGGCCCGCGCCAGAGGCAGCGCGGACCGCAACTGCACCTGCAACGCATAGCATTGAAGTGGTAAAGGCGTGAGTACCGCCCTTTACCGGCGAAGGGGGTGAGCCCCTTCGTAGATGGTTCGCAGAGGTGGAAGATGCCATCTCTGCGCAAAATATTGTTGACGAACGTCAACAGGCGTACTTCGCCACAACATGTCTGGGCGGCAGATCCAGGGCATGGGCGATGAGTCGCAGAGCCACTGATGACTCTGCGTTCGTTACTTATCAGGAATTAAAAGCTGAGCTAAAGCTCAACTTTGAAGCTCCAGAAATGGAGATAAGTAGTCGGCAGGAGTTCATGGAACTCCGGCAAGGTAAGCTTGACCTTCAAGCTTACGTTCAGAAGACGCAATATTTGCTGTCAAATATTGTGTATGAGCCGGTGCCCCCTGCTATGCAGGTCACTGGCTTCATGAAGGGACTCAATTATGGTCCCGTCAAACAGAGTCTCTACCGGCACCCGCCAGAGACTCTAAGGGATGCCATTGATATGAGCATCCGTGAGGAGTTCAGCATGCGATCAGCGTCATCGCATGCTGGGTACAGCCGAAGGGCTCAACAGCCCTTCTCTTTTGACATGCCTCAACGGCATGTCAACAATCAGCAGTCAGGCAGACGAAGCTCACACTTCGTCCCAAGAAACAGCCACCCGCGCCAGAGCATGGGCGGTGGAGGTCCAGAGCCGATGGAACTATCGGTTGCGGTTGCTTTGAACACGAAGCAACCGAAATTTAAGAAGAATATTCGCAGCAATAGATGCGCAAAAATGGGGCATTTTGCCCATGAGTGTATGGCACCGCGTCCGGTGCCACGCAGTCAGCGGACGGAACCGTCCGCTGCACGGCGACACCAACAGGGACATCACCCTGTTGGTGCAAAAAACGAGAATCGCCAGTAGGGGCGGGGCGCCCTACTGGGAATGTTATCCCACATGCCGACATAGGGCATGTGAGGGTAATAGCCCCAGACGGGACTATGTCCTGTCAAAAGGTGCAGGGTGATGGTAAGCCTCTTATCACCCTGGAGGTTAAGCCGCACGGGAGCGATGTCCCCATGCGAGCTTTGTTAGACACAGGAGCGTCAAACAATTTCGTTAGAACTCAGAGTCTAACGCTGTTGAGCTTGGTGGAGGTAGAAACCCCACGAAGTATGTTGTCAGTCCGGTTAGCAACAGGTGCAACCGTGACTATTCCAAAGCGTGTGATTAAAACACGCTTCGAGTTGAATGAACTGTCATTCGAGGATGAATTCATCGCCCTCGATTTAGATGACAAGTTCGATGTGATACTTGGAATCCCATGGATGTCCAAGTTTATACCTTCGATCGACTGGGTTAACCTATCGATCGACTGCGGAGGACGCACAGGATCTGATCCCCTGTGTGTAATCCGGCTGTATCAGAGGATACAACCACAGCTTCAGACAGTCTGGTGGATAGCGATGGCACCACCAGGTCTGCTCTGACACGATCAGCGGAAGGTACCTCCGCTGGTGAGAGTCCAGAGGGACTACCACACGCAACAGAAGAGTCGTTGCGTGTTGGAGAGAAACATTCCACGGGTGATAAAGACCACCGTGAGAATGAAGTTATATCCACGGTGGGAAACACCCACCGTGAGAATGAAGTGATATCCACGGTGGGAAACACCCACCGTGAGAATTAAAATGTATCCACAGTGGGAAACACCCACTGTGCGACCGAAGGTTCCAACACGACGAATGAATTCCGTATCGAGTGCAATCTTGAGCAAAAATCCGTGGTGGCCAGTGCCCACCACGTTGCGTTATACATGCGCACGGGTGATAAAGACCACCGTGTCGCAGAAAAGGCGGCCGATCAGACGAGAACATCTGATCGCCAGAATTCCATGGTAGGCAGTGGCCACCATGATGATGAGTATTCGCACACGGTGAATCGTAATCACCGTGTAGCAGTCAATCAGACGAGTGCGTCTGATTGATGGGCAGTTCCGTCGAGACGATAACGTCTTGACGCAAACGGAGACCGGATTAGCTACCCAGTCTCTGTTGATGGAACACCCTCCGAAAGAAGGTTCGGAGGTGATGGCTCTTCCAGCGCTAAGCTGGAAGAAGTTTATGAGAAACTTGCACGATGATCAGATCGAACAGATCTGTATCATCGTTGCAACAGAATATGTAGTGGATATTCGTGAACTAATATCCACATTACAAGTGGAAAACATTGGGAAAGAGGTTCCCAATGACCAAACCAAAGTTCAGCGCTTTGAAGCGCAGAGCTGCGAGTCGCTTAAAGCGAACTCCCCATTTTATGAGGTACTTCGGGAATACGCTGACGTATTCCCAGAAGAAGTACCTAGCGAGCTCCCTAAGGATAAGGGAACTCGTCATGAAATTGACCTCGTTCCAGGCACAAAGTATTGTGTCACGCGGCAATGGCCGTTGCCGCGTGATCAAGTAAAAGCGATCGACGAGTTCTTCGAAGCTCGTCGTAAATCAGGCCAAGTGCGGGAGTCTACCTCACCGCACTCTACCCCCACCTTTTGTGTGAAGAAGTCCACAGGTGGGTGGAGAATCGTTCACGCTTACAACAAGCTGAACGCAGCCACGGTACCGGCACAGACACCGATACCACGGAAGGATGTCATCATAGATGGCATGTGCGATCTAAGAGATGGATTTTATCAAATCCTAATGCGTGAGAAGGATATCCCGCTCACGGCGGTAAGCACCCCAAGCGGCATGCTTTGGGAGTGGTTTGTTATGCCGCAGGGGCTTCGAAATGCCCCTGCTACGTTTAACAGATGCGTAACGCATCTATTACGCCCGGTGCGAGAATTCGCACCGAGTTATTTCGATGACGTGTTCATCCATAGTAAGGGTGAACACGATAAAAGCGATGTAGATGTCCATAGGGAGCATCTACGTCGAGTGTTGGAGCTTATGCGTAAACATAAGCTCTATGGAAATCTGAAGAAGTGCACCTTTGGTGCACTTGAGATACCCGTTCTTGGATGCTTTGTGGGCAAGAACGGGGTGCGTCCTCATCCGGAAAAGATCAGGGTGATCGTTCAATGGCCTACGCCAAACAACGTTAAGGGACTTCGAAAGTTTCTTGGGTTGGCAACATATTTGAACAAGTATTCGTGCAACTATGCTGGGTTGATACGACCTCTTTCTCAATTACTTAAGAAAGATGTCGAATGGCATTGGGATACCCAATGTCAAGATGCTTTTGATGCAGTCAAGCAAAGCTTGACTAAAGAGCCTGTCTTGGCTATAGCCGATAACGAGCGTCCGTTCCACGTCGTTTGCGACGCGAGCGATTTCGCTATCGGCTGTGCTTTGATGCAGCGTGATCACGATGATCGTGATCGCGTAATCTGCTATCAATCGCGTTAGTTGCGCCCAGCCGAGCGCAACTATCCAGTGCATGACAAGGAACTCCTTGCCATGAAGTACGCACTGGCCAAGTTTCGGATCTATCTCTTGGGAGATAGACCGTTTGTGGTTTACACGGACCATGCGTCGCTACGCACGGCCGTGAATTCACCACACATTTCTTAAAGAATGGCTCGATGGCTGTCATTCTTTGCTGAGTACAACTTTACGGTTGAATACAAACCCGGAAAGTTGAACGTGATAGCGGATGCGCTATCACGAAGGCCCGATTACGAGACGAAACCGTCCGTAACCGAAGGTGCCAGTTCAAACGCGATCCGTTGCACTGCTTTGTCGTCGTCAATTATACGACAAGTACGCGAGGCGTACAAAACAGACGAGGAGACACGTCTGTTGATTGATTACTTACGTAATCAATCAAGTGAGAAACGCGACGAAATCCCAGAGTTCCTCCGCGCTTGCGTGCATCGATATCGACTGCACGATGGTCTGCTGCTTTACAGCACAGACCAAAAAGATGAAAGTCGCATCGTCGTTCCAAACGACGATGATCTCAAACATCAAATTATGTTTGAGTATCATGATGGACCGATTTCGGGGCATCAAGGTCGAGAGAAGACATACGCTTCTCTCGCAGGTGACTTTTACTGGCGAAACCAGTACAAGTGGGTACGGAAATACGTACGCGCTTGCGAGATTTTCCAGCGCGTTAAGCCTGCGCAGGCTCACAGGCTCCGCTGCAATCTCTGCCGGTTCCGACAGAGTGTTGGAAGTCCATTTCAATGGACTTAGTATTCGGTCTTCCACCCGACAATAGTCGGAAGACCGGAATAGTGGTCTTTGTAGACCCTTTCAGTAAGATGGTACATCTTAGTGCAGTATCAGTGAACGTAACCGCCGCTCAAACAGCGCGGATATTCATTGATACTGTATTCCGTTTGCACGGAATGCCGGAAGACATTGTCTCGGATAGAGATCCGAGATTTACAGGACGTTTCTGCAAGAAAGTTTCTCATTGTTGGGAACCCAGTTGAAGATGTCAACTGCGGACCATCCGGAAACGGATGGGCAGACGGAACGGGTTAACCGCATTCTCGGAGACATGTTGCGATCATACGCACATGCCTTTAAACAGTGGAGCGACTACCTGTCACTCGCTGAATTTGCGATTAACAATTCGGTGCATGCTTCAACTAAGCATACACCGTTCTACGTGAATGCCTTAAGGCATCCACGAACCCCAGCTTTACTTGGCGGTACGCCAAATCTAAGTGGGGGAGGGACCCGCTCAAATTTTGAGCGAGTCAATGCGCAAGTTGCAACCGCAACTTGTGAACAAAACGATTGCCCTTCTACTGAAAATACAGTAGAAGCGGAAGCAGCTTCAAATGAAACTGAAGCTGCATACGATGAATATGTGTCTGCAGCAATGGCTGCAGACAACGAGGACAATGCACCTACTGCTGATAAAGCAGTAGATGAATTCGTATTACAGCGCCAAGCTGTAATACGCTATGTAAAGGATGCACTTGCCTCTGCTTTTGATAAGCAGAAGCAAAATGCAGATAAACAAGGAAGGAAGAACAAAAACGCCTTTCTTAAAGGTGAATTAGTATTATTAAGTACTACTAATCTGCCTACACATGCAATAAGCAACTTCCCTACACGGAAGTTGCTTCCTAAGTACATTGGACCTTTCAAGGTCTAAGAGATTCGGGGGAATGCCTATACCTTAGACATTCCCACAGCAATGCGGCCACACCCAACATTCTATGTTGGGCGGCTCAAGCCTTATCATTCGTCTTCGTCTTACGACGAGACGAAGAACCACGGAAGATACAGTGCTTCTCCAAGTCTCCCAAGAGAGACTTGTAATCGGCTTCCAGCCGTTGATGAGCAGAGCGGAGAGTCGTTACTTCCGCCTTCGACTGATCAAGATCATCCGTGCGCCGATCGAGCTCTCCCTTATAGCGGGAAAGCTCAATGTACAGAAGATCATTCTTCTGCTGGAGGGCAGTGTGCGCTCCGAGGATGTCGCGGACATCCTCGCGAAGAGACCGATATGTCTTCACACAGTGAGACTTATCGCTGCTCAAGGAGGAATAACCCTCCTCGAGCTTGCGGAGCAAAGAACCATGCTCCGCAACAAAAACGGCGAGGGAATTCTCAACCTCCGCCGCCCCTGATTGATAATCAGGGGAATAAGCGATATATACTCGAGCGCTTGATCTCGAAGAGCTCGGTGCCTTAGAAGAAGGGGCAGTGTACCGAGTACTTAGTACGCTGGCTCGGCTACCCCCCAGAGTTTGACTCTTGGGAGCCGATTGAGGTTATGAGGGCCGACGCCCCAGACCTTTTAACTGAGTTTGAGAAGAAGTCTCAAACTCATAATGCAAAGTAGCATCAATAGTAGGTCTTGATGCATTCAGGGTATCAATTAAACCCTGAATTTTGGCGGGTACGGAAAACCACCGTACCCCCGCAACTCCTCCTCTGACAGACGAGGAGCGCCCTGCGTACATCGCGGGCAAACGAGGTGAGAAGGGACACCACACTTTAACCCTTCTTTGAGGCAAGCAAAATGGATGTATTCCATTTTGCCTGTTCGTGAGTGCTTTAAAAAGCGCTCGCGCATTACGTGAACTTTATTCACGTAATCATCTGGGCTTTTGTTATAGTTGTCAACAAAAGCATTCCAACTCTGAGTCAAGGCGTCTTTATCGTCCCTGTTCTTCCTTGACCCTTTCCGGCTCGAATAATATCGAACCTGGAAAAGAGGTCAATAAAGTACAGACGTCTATCCTCTGTACTTCGATCGAATCGACGTGACTGGGTGTCTTCGCAGTCATCCAGCACGTTGATATCGAGCAACGCATAGTGGCAGTCCCGTTTACGGTGACCGCCACTGTTGGGGGAAATAGCCCAGCCAGGGGTCCAAAACCCCACTCTGTACGGAACATGTGGTTTCATACGATGATACGCTTTAGAAGCGGCAGCCGCCGCTTCTGTTCGAGCCCATATCAGGCGGAGCACCGCCTGCTTCAACACCACGCGCCGGGGTTAAATCACCCCGACGTGGAGAAGTACTTGGTCCAGGTGGGGCTCTGCGTTCCCGCAACCACCTGTGATAATCATTGTCGCTGTCAGCTATGACAGCGACACCAGAGTCGTCATCGCTGTTAGGCGATGAGCACCTAGCGAGTTTCGACTCGCTAGATCCTTTAGTGGGTACATCTGTATCCCCATCACTTTGTTCGGAGTCAGAACTCCCGAACATGGCCCTCTTGGCAACACGCCATTCGGAAGTTGCCATCGTGCGAGATGTTGCATTAGCAACATCTCCCTGTTTCTTGTCAGATGCCGCCTTAGCAGCATCTGTGGTCGAAGACGGTACGTCTTCCGACCTTTGCGTAGTTGACGCTGCTAATGCAGCGTCACTGTTGTCACTCAACACCTCAGCACCTAGTGCTGAGGCGGAGGAAGAAGCTTCATTGTTTTCAGCAGCGCTCTTTAGAGCGCCGCCGCCGTGTGTCTTGACCATCGAGTCGATGGTCAATCAGTTGGTGAATGAGAAATTCTGACCAACAAGTGCCACCCATGATTGGCCAAAATAAGAATTATTATTGGCCAACCACCTTAAGTGGGGGGTGATGTAATGGGGTGCCATTACATAATTGATATTCAAGTTAGAATATCACAGTTTAATTTCAGACGCGTTGTCTGAAATTTAAATAAGAGATTATAAGTTATTATAATCTAAGAAGGAAAAGTCGATTCGGTATAAATACCGAATCTTGCAGGTTAACTAATAGTACAGTTAGTTAAAGACTTGATATTATTATATTAATTAGTTAGTTACTATACTATTAGCCTAAACCACCCATTAAATAAACACTCTTAATTTTGCGTTCTAGATAACAAGTGAATATTAATATATTTACTTTTATTATAGGATTAGTTATTATCAACTAATCCTGCCCTATTGTATTGCGCGCTCCCTCGCAAAATACAGTGTAAGCCTGTAACAGGATCAGTCCTGTTACAAACAGTCAGAGGCTTGAGATTTGCAAGCACAAAGGCAAGAACCCGACCATAAGCCATACTACCCTTGCAGCTTGGGCTTGTAAGGAGTTTGGCATCAAGATCACCCAATCTGGACTTTCCTCAAGAAGCGTCCCGAGTTGGAGACATTGGGTGAGGCTGAACTCTCCGCCAAGCGCCCACGTGTTGCCAAGAACCCGCAGCTTGAAGAAGCATTGGCAACCTGGGTACTTCAGTGCTAGATAAGGCGGGTCGCTCTTAGTGGAGAAATCATAAAAGTTGAAGCGAAAAATTTCGCTGAGAGCCTTGGCATTCCGGAAGACACAATCAAATTCTCCAATGGCTGGTTGCAGCGCTTCCAGGAGCGGAACAAGCTACACAGCATTAAGATCCATGGGGAGAGTGGTTCAGAAGACAAGGAGGCAATTGATGCTGCCTTACCAGGATTAAGAGCAATCATAGCTCAGTATCCACTGAAAGATGTTTTCAACATGGATGAAACTGGTATGTGGATTGTTTGGCAAGTGCAGTTGAATTTGAAAGTCTTGGAAGCGTGTTAATCTTTGATTTCAGGATTTTTATACAGCATGGCTCCTGAAAAGACAATTGCGCAGCAGAGCATTGAGGGACTCAAGAAAGATAAGGTAAACCATTATTCACAGTTTCTGACCTTCTATATTTCAGTAATGACTAACTTAATTTATGATAGACCAGGATCATAATTGCCTTAACTGAGAATGCAGACAGCTCTAAGAAGCTGAAGCCGTTTTTCATTGGTAAAGTCAACAAACCTCGCTTCTTTAAGAGCAAGTCTGGGGAGCAATTGGGCTTCTATTATCGCCACAATAAGAAAGCGTGGATGATGGGTATCCTTTTTCAGGAGTGGCTGAAGCAGCTCGAGGCTGATATGAAGGTAAGCAGAATTTTGATTTGTTTTCGACAGCCAGCTCTCTTAGAAGCTAAAGGTATTATATTGCGAGGTCAAAAACAGGAATATCCTCCTTTTGCTAGATAATGCATCCTCTAATGTCACCAACGGTCTAGAGCAGGAGCATGTCTTTGTCCAGTTTCTCCCGCCCAACTGCACGTCAAAGATCCAGCCAATGGATACAGGAATAATCTCAGCATTTAAACGGCACTACCGCCTTTTTCATCTTCTAAATGCCGTGGATCGTGATGAGCGGGTTGAGCGTGAAATCTACAAGGTTGACCAATTGACTACTATGCAGTGGAGCAAAGCTGCGTGGGAGAAAATCTCAGCAGCTACAGTGGAAAACTTTTTTTCGCCACACCAACCTGTTGAAGAGACACATTAACTGGAGGTCAGTGATGAGGAGCGTGGTGTTGAGCAAGAGCTGCTTGATGCCATTCAGAGGCTTCGTCCGAAAAACCCAATGGACATCAACGACCTACTGAATACGGTAGAGGAGGTTTACACTGCCCATGTGGAGCTTACTGATGAGGAAAACATCTTACTGGTGCAGCAGAGAGAGGAGGTCGAAGAGGAACAGGAGGAGGTGGAGGTGGAGGAGATAAGCAAGGAAGAAAAGCTGAAGGCCCTTGCCACTACTGCCTCTATTCTTGATTTGTCCAGCCAGCTGATCGGGCGTTGAACAGGCGCATACGTGAACTTCAGATGTCCCTTCGCATTGCTTCAACCACTCAACGGCACCCTCGATCATTGGTTTAGTCAGCCCCAAAATTAAAAAAAAATATCCCTCAGATAACTCATAATTTACAGCCAGTCTATGAGTTATGAGTTATACGCAATAGAACGGGCACGGTGAAACGAAAATCCTACGAGTTATCTGAGGTTATGAGTTATCAGGATATGAGTTATCCGAGGGGCGACCGTACAGTAATTGGATATGATGCTTGTGTAAATATGGTCAAGGTATCGTGTGTGCAAAAATGCGCTAATTCGCGCTCGCGTGCACCCGGTTGCATAAAATTACAAAGAGTGTTTGGCGCTCAAATGATGATGTGCGACGAGTTTTGGAAGGCGCGGTTTCATCAAGCAGCAACAAATGGGACCAGCGCCGGTGTTGAGCGAGCGAGAAGTTTGTTTGCTCATAGAACAGCTGAAATGGGTGATTATTCTGCTATACTTGTCAACTGCAAAGCGTCCGTGAGTACTATCCAGCGTGTCCACTGGCGAGCGTCGACAGGCTTGAGTACAACACATTGGAAAACTCGCGTCCACTCACGATGGTGGTCAAGCGTGCACGAAAGGAGTGGCCGTGGACGTTGCTGTGTTGCAAGTACTCGCCCACCACATGGGATTTCCAGAGGATAAGAGGAACCCTGACGAGGCGCACAGTAGGAAATAATATTAGCACAAAAACACACTTGTTTTAGATGCAAAGAGATCTTATACTACCTGTTCTGAAAGTTTTGACCAGGTAGAATCTCGGAAGATGAATGGGCTTGTGCGCGACGTGTGCCACGCGGAGTCAGGTTGATAAGCCGTCAAAAGGGTAAAACGAACAGTGTATTATGTAAAGTTACCTAAGACCTACCTATTTCAGCCAATGGAGTTTCACCATATTGAAAATACGCAAGAGACAAAATGGGCTCATGTAATTGATTACTCCTCCTGAAACAACGGAGGATGTAGCTTTATCCAACCAAACCCATTTCAATCCCAATACTTCCATCCTTGGCGCACTCGAATCCTTGGTAAGTAAATCCGCAACCATATCCATACTCAGAACATGAGTCTGCCCTTTTTCGAAAAGTCCTTTAAGAATTTCAGCTTAATGTCGATGTGCTTGGTACTACCAGCACTAAATTCATTTTCAACATGTCTTATCTCCGCCTTGTTATCCATCTCTAAAACCAGGGGCGTCTTAGCACGGATTATAATTTCTCCATGTAATTCTCTTAGTCCAATGCTTCTTACCAGGCCGCCACAAACTATTCTTCCACTGTCGAGATCGCCTCTATGGTTTGTATCTTCCATTGCCAATTAACCATCACTTCATTTACGAAAATAACCATTGCGCTTACGTTCTTCTGATCCTCTTTGTCGACAGCGACGTATGCATCGCTAAAGCACGTAATACGCACGGAAAGCGGTAACGCCTCATTATGTGCTATCTTCAAACGTAATCCACTTGTTCCTTTCAGATACTTCAAAATACGCTTGGAAATTTTATAATCGCCTATTGTCGGCGTGTGCGTCCTTCTAGTGGCGTGGTGCACAGCGAGAGAAATGTCTGGATGTGTGCACCGCGAAATCCATTATAAACTTCCAACGAGAGATTGAAAACTCGTTATGCACTGCATATTCGGCCTAGCTTTTACCGGCAGCATTCCATTAAAATCTTGCACGTCATCCAAATTTTGAAACCGGGGTATTAGCCGGATTTAATTTTTCCAAACCGTGTGCGTTTAAACTTCACTAATATTGGCTTCTTGATCAAGGAGATAACCGGGTTTCGGTCTTCCTCCGATCCGTATGCCAAAAAAAAATCCCACATTACCGAGATCTTCTAACTCCAACGTTTTCATATCGTTGAAAAACTTAGAAGCAATTTCATTACTGGTGGCTGTGACAAAAGTACGCACGCACCAACACTGTTCCATTTTCATCAATTTTGGCAAAAATGCAGGTGTCGGTGATGTGGTGAAGTGCAAGTGAAAATTGTTGACCAGTTTTTACCAGTGTACAGTTCTCCCTCTGATAAATGGCTCCGGTGGACGCATAACAGTATAATCTATCGGATATTATAACTTTACGGATTATAGTGGCATCATACATAAGAAAAATCAATTAATTAAAGAATCAAAAAAGCGCCACAGGGAATCAAAAGGACACCACCAAGCCCACTCCAAACCAAAAACTTCCGGAACAACAGAGGAAACCAGCCCTAGAGCCACTGATCTTCACACTGCTGACAAGTTACTCCAGTTCTAGCACCCTGGCTAGGTTTAGCACGAGTCTAAAAGTATAAGAGACGTCTTCAACTGTTTTTTCTGTTTGCTTTGAGTTCCAGGGGCAGAAGTACTTCTGCAGTGGTTAGGGAACTTATTGCCTTGTAACTACAGATTTAATGCTGCATTCCGATTGGTCGGGGTGGGTGGACAGACGGACGGATTGATCGTGACGATGTTGGAAATTGCAGATGTCCCAAGCCCGCCTTACCAACGCTCAGCGCCTCCAAATCTGCAATCACAAGGAGCAGAACAGCAGCATGTCCCAGACAGCCCTGGCCAAGTGGGCTACATCAAAGTTTGTCCTGACCAAGACGCTGTCGAAGGCGTCAATCATTAAGATCATCAGAAAGAGGGCTAGTCTGGAGGAGATGGATACAATCAGCTTGGATGCAAAGCGTCAGCGTCTTGTTCAACATCCCGCCGTTGAAGAAGCTGTGGCCGTTTGGGTTCTGCAGTGTCAGCACCGTGGCGTCATCATCACCGGCGACCTCATTTGTGCAAAGGCCCAGCGGTTTGCTGAATCAATCGCTGGATATTCCGGCGGAGGTGATCAGCTTTCCCACGGATGCCTCCAGAAGTTCCAACAGCGCCATAATCTCCGTGCCATTCGCATCCATGGCGAAAGCTGTTCAGTGGATGTGGAGGCCATGAACGAGGCTCCACCGAATTTGGAGGAGATCATCGCTGAATACGCCCCTCGGTATGTCTGCAATATGGATGTGACTGGTAGGGTTTGATTTGAAACTGGCGCAAGAAACAAAAGTCTGAATTCTAACTTGATCAATTTCAGGACTTTTCTACAGCATGACTCAGGACAGAACCAATGCCCAGCAGGAGATTGAAGGGAAGAAGAAAGACAAAGTGAGTAAAGTTCATCTCAAAGCAAATCATGACACTTTTGGGAAGACTAACTTCACCTGGCATCGGTTCAGACGCGGATTACCATTGCATTCACGAAAAATGCAGATAGATCCGACAAACTTCAGCCGTTTTTCATCGGCAAAGCCAACAAGCCACGCTGTTTCAACAAGAAGTCTGGCCAGGAACTCGGATTCCTCTACAGAAACAACACCAAGACGTGGATGACTGACATGTGTTATTCCGGGAATGGCTTGTCAATGGGGACAAAATGATGAAGGTGTGTCAAAAGCTGGAAACTCAAATTTTGAGTCTGTCATTGAGCTTAACATCACTGCAGAACGCAAACAGAAAGAATCCTTCTCTTGATCGACTATGCTCCATCTCACATCACGGAAGACCTGCACTTCACCAATGTCAAGGTCAGCCGCTCCCACCGAACACCACATCCAAGATTCAGCCGATGGATGCGGGCATCATTGCGGCATTCAAACGCCGCTATCGCCGGTTCCATCTGCAGAATGCAATCGACTGCGACGAGCGTGGGGAGATCAACAACATCTACAAAGTCGACCAACTCACTGCCATGCGCTGGTCAACTGTCGCCTGGAACGAAATTTCGGCCAGCACTATCACCAACCGCTTCAACCACACCGGCCTGTTTGCAAAGGCCCCTGTCAACCAAGCGCCGGTGACGGCGGTGAAGGTGGCGTTGAACAACAGGGTGGAGACGGTGGAGGAGATTGAGAGTGCACTGGAGAAGGATCTGGAAGCGAAACTCAAGCAGCTGCGCATTCATAATCCGATGTCAATCTCGGATCTCCTCAATCCTATTGAAGAGGACGAGAGCGCGCAGCCGGAGCTGACGGATGAGGAGATTGTGGCGAAGGTTCAGGAGGTGGAGGAGGAAAACGACGAACGTGGGGAGGCTGGCGAAGCGGAGTCCATTGGCAACAAGTTCAGCAAGGCTGAAAAACTTGCCATTCTTGGTAATGCCTGTTCTTTGCTCGATCTGTCTCAGGAAAGCCACCAGGCTGCCTATAAAGTTCTTCACAATATTCAACTTAATGTTCGTAGTGCGAACACCACGCAGTCCACCCTGGATGGGTGGTTCCAGTAGATATCCTCCTCTCAAATATAAGAAAAATGTTCCCTCTGTAAAGTATGTTGCCCGGTCAAGTTATAACTTATGACTTATAACTTGTCGGCCATAGAACGAGGTCGGTGGACGTAAAATCCGATAACTTATGAGAGGGTATAACTTAACAGGGGATAACATAAGACAGGGAGCACTGTACCAGTTTTCAAGGCAGATCGATCTGGTTGGCTAAAATGACGGAGTATTTTGGGCCAATCGTGTGCTTGGAGTGTTATGTACGCGTATTTAAGGTAAGCCACACGGTATACATATAGTTTACATATTAGATTTTTATTGGCTGTATAATACAGTGTTCGTATTACATTGGGTTGCGTAAGTCGCCAATGGCTCCGATCTGAGTCATTGGGAGCGGGAGTCTGACAGAGTCCCCTCACGCTTATAAGCCCGGTAAGGACAGAGCTCCACCGGAAGCCCCACGACAGGAAGCACTCATTACGCTCACTCACCACTCAAGTTCGGCCCCGCTCAAGGGAGGCGGGTTATTTTTTGGCTGGATTACTCATCGCGATCTGCTGCGATCGAGTCCCAGGAATGGCTGGATTACTCATCGCGATCTGCGGTCAAGTGCCAGAAACATTTATTGGCTGGATTAATCATTGCTCTGCAATCAAGGGGAAGGATTTACTATTGGCTGGATTACTCACTACATCGGGCGGTCAAGTGCCAGATTTAATCGCATTCGGAGTGAAGACTTCCGCTTCGTTTGCAGATCGGCTAGTTCGCATTATCTTTCGTTGGAATTTTGGATCAGTACCACAGAAGTGGTACATCCATATCGATCTTCTCTAAAGTCTCCACTAAGCAGCGTTCCACCAAGTGTGTAACCAGCCCATTCCATCAGGTACACAAGGTGAGATGGAGATGCAAAAATCGGACCAGGCGTCCTATGCTGATGATCGATCGTCTGCTAGCGGACGATCAGATCAGATCGTAGGCGAAGGTTCGCGGGGTACCCCCCCCCGTCAGTTGGAAGGCTGGGCCCGATGTTGGTCAGGTTCTCAACACTACGGTGTTCGATTTTGAACTTGACTCTACCACAGTGACACACTGCTAAATCTCATATTTTCCAAAGTTTCACACAGCAGGTTTGCCATAACCTCCCTGCTTGTTTTATTCCATAATGGTTTCTTCGTAATTTCAATGCCAAATCATCTTTTGAGATCGCTCCAAAAGTTCCAATTTTTCTTTGCTTATTTCCATGCCTTGAGCAATTTCAAGCAACACTTCGTAGTTCGGCTCTGTCTTAGCCTTCGGATATGCACCAGACACGTCTCCATGTCACCCAGCGACCCCCTTAATTTTTTACTGCATTAAAATAACCTTGACGTTATTTATATTCATTACAGTCAAAAATGTAAAGCAATAATCTTAATAGTAGGCTTGTTTGTCGCCCCTAGTAACAAGTCGTGCTTTGTACCTCTCTACCGACCCTTCAGACTCTAGTTTGGACTTATAGACGCACTTGGTCGGGAAAGGTACCTTGCCTGGTGTTTGGCGCACAACCTTCCACGTTTTTAGATTCTCGAGGGACTCTAATTCAGTCCGCTCAGCATCATTATACATTCCATCGTTAGGGCTCGCATGGACCTCTCTATAAATCCTGGGATCAGGTCCTGCCACCTTCCAAACCTTTTCAGTTCCCAGCACTTCAGACACGGCATAAACACATAGCGCGCTTCCAGTTACAGGTCCGTTACGATTATCAACAATTTGATGTGTTCCACCTTTGTTACTTGAATAAAATTCATTTAAATCCCTTTTCTTGCCACATGAATCTTCCTAGTCTTGGCCCTTTTGAGTTTTCTTCTTCTTTCAGCGTGATTTTCAAACTTTCGTATCCACTCCACGCGTGCCATAATGCACTCAAGCCACATCTTCTATGGCATTATTTCTTGCTTAAAAATTCTTAGCGTCATCATAATTTTTATCCACACGAGACTGTCTAGGAGTACCAATTTTTTCTCCACGTCATCTTCAAAATTGTTGGTAATCTTGTTACTCGTATTTTTATCGAGCGTATCGATGTCCGTAACGTTCCTCGTACTGTGACCACCCTGTCTTTTTATAGTAACACCACCTTGTAGCCCTTGGTTTTATCACTCTTGCCCAAAATTATCGCTCGCTCTGCATGTTTCGCCGGAGCCTTCGTCTTGGGTTCCCTCCACACCATGCATGGGGACCCAAAAATAACAAATTTCCGTGAGAAATGATCGTTTCCCAATAAGCACTTCAATCGGCGACAGACGCCCTTGATTCGTCCTTGTCGGAGTTCGGTTAAGTATGCAAGCATACTCTGCGGCCTCCGGCCAAAAAAAAATAACGAACACCGGAACCAAATATCATGCACCGGACCATATTAAAAAATGTCCGGTTGATTCGCTCAGATTTACCGTTAGAGGCTGGATTTCCAGCCTCGGTAAGCTGCCGGCGAATATTATTCTGATTGCAAAACAGGTCAACATTCTGGTAATCACCGCCACCATCAGTCCTCAGGACACGCACTCGGCAGTGAAACTCGTTTTCGAACCATGCAACAAAATTTTCGAACATTTTTGCGGCTCTATCTTTCGTAGGGGCGGCAAATACTTGCACGTATTTAGAGAAATAATCCACGAAACAACGAGAAAGCAATTTCCACGTCGATCTCGAGGGTTAATTGGATCCACGAGGTCACTACAAGTCACTCCTCCAAGCCAATCAATAGGCGCATTTCTGCCCGAGTATTTCTTGGGTTGTTTGATGGAGTGTTTACTTGCCTTCGGCGCAAGTCAGGCAATTTGGCTCCATGTTGTCCGTAAGGACTATCTATGCCTAACCTGGGGTCCCTAGCCAGTTTTTCAACTGTTTTATATTCTAGGTGATCCAAACGCACATGGAAGTGGTGGAGGCTTCCTTCGTGAATTCCATTTTTTGACACGTTATCTTCTACATTATTCAAGATAATAATCGTAAATCCCTTTGTAAAGTCATTTCCTTGAACAGTCGAGAGATTAGCCACAAATACGGAGCGAAAAGTTCGAATTTGGAACTGTTTCTGTCCATTTAGCGTTATGTGCATCAGGTGACCATTGTCCGCAATGGTGGTGAACCCTTTATCACGTAGTATTTTAAGTTGTATTAATTTTTTGCAAACTTTGACGCGAAAACACCTCGGTCAATTCAATGACCGTCGGAAAATCTGTGTCCGCTCTCAAAGTATTTTTCTGACTGTGGTAGCCGTTAGCATACCGCCGTCAGAAGAGCAAATGTGTGATTCTGACCACATTCCCCACATCTTCTAATATGTTCGCGTTCGACACTAAGTTTATACTAGCTCCGCTATCAACAATCCACATGTTTTGTTCGGATGTTTCATCAATGCATGCACTCGTTTCGCCACCTAGCGAGGTCTCCATTGTCTAGAGAACTACCTTTTTATAACAGGCATACCCCAGGATTTTTGGTCTGCCTTTCACTCCAATTTCCACTTTTGCGGCGCCTTCCGGGAAATATCGCCTGATATGACCTTCGCTATCACAGGTATAGCACCCCCGCTTATTTTCATTCGGTACCACTGAATTTGCGTGGGATCCCTGGCTTGAGTGTATCATCCTCAAGTTCTTCATGCCGGTCGGTGTCCCAGGAGCCCCAATTCTTGAGAATTGCACAGGTAGCCCTGCCTACAGGTCGCACCTAGCCATCTGCATAATTTTGAGGCGTGGTGCAGCAAACTTGACAATATTTTCTACTATCAAATTTTCGCTTGGCCCACTTTCAACGGGCCAATGCTACTAGGTTGAGATAGTTTTGTGTCCAATTGCGTCTTGAGTCTTTTTCAGCCGCACACCACATAGTCGCTTGGTTGTGGGATACATTAATCTTGAATCTCAACCACATTTTCTCCAAGAAAAAATGTAGGGATGGCGAAAGCTGCCACCACGCTCCAATGTTGGAGCGGATGTATTTGCAATCTGTTCCCTCCATATGCTCCCCCAGTTTATTTACCTTGAGACGCTCCGTCCACGTGAAACCGGACGCCATCTCCGCAATCTGTGGCTTCTGTGAAAAGGTAAGCCCACTTCTCAATCCGGCACCTAAGCTTGGGTAAACTTTCATGCCGGAGAACATCACGACCAACTTTGGTATATTATGCATGACTTGACCAAAACTGTGGTACATGCATTTGCCCGGCGGTTGCACATCCGCCGCCCACACCCGTCACGACACCAAGTGCCACATGGGGTGCTCTTTCAACTTGGCCGTGGCACAGCGCCAACTTCTTCGCCTTCTCCCTCGGCCAAATCATGCAGAGTCATCTGCTGGCCAAACAGAGGGTAATTCCACAAACTTTCCCGGAATTCGTTTTCTTTTACTCGTACTAGGGAGCTGGTCGACACACTTGCTATCGAGCTCTTGCTTAGTGCCTCTTCAACAGACACTAGGAGCGCTTGGATATATTTCAGTCCATCTAAGATAGCCCGAAGGACAGCATTCTGCCTTGACACGTTTTCGTCATTATATTCGTCCAAAAAAATTTCGCAAGAAATGAAATTTCCTGGACTGAAATACCTTCGCTAGCCTTTTGAACGAGGGGACTTCCCACTATCTCCACAAAAATACAACGAGGAACTCCAAACGAGAACCTATAAACGAGAAAATCCACACTTCAGCCCTTCAAAGTTTGGGCTCATAACTTTTAGGAAATAATATTAAGCACAAAAACACACTAGTGTTAGATGAACAGAGATCTTATACTACTTGGTCTGAAGGTTTTGACCAGGTAGGATCTCGAAAGATGAAAGGGCATGTGCGCGACGTGTGCCACGCGGAGTCATTCAGGTCGATAAGTCGTTAAAAGGGTAAAACAAAAAGTGTATCATGTTAAGTTACCTAAGACCAACCCATTTCAGCCAATAGAGTTTCACCATATTGAAAAGCCGTAAACGACAAAATGGCTTGATGTAATTCCAACACGGACGGGTACCGTATCTACTGGCGGTGCCGCCCTAGTATCTTGACATACTAATCGCCAGCAAAATGGGGAGGTTCAGTGATAGTCTGGACTTGTGTCAGCGGTGATGGAAAGGCCAAGCTTTCTGTGCTTGTCGGTAGAAGAACTCAGAGGACTACGTGAATATGTTGTTTAATTCCTCCCGCCGTTCGTTGCCAATACCGGCTTTGATGACGGATAATCGGTGATTGCAAGGGAGCTAAAAGTCACTGATGGCTCAAAATGAAAATAATATATTAGCTGGTAAGCCGCCCTTTCGTACATTTCACAAAACAAAAGTGATTCTGCCAAAAAAAGGGAATTCAAGCGACGCAATAGATTATCGGCATGTTTCTTTGTTGCAATTCTGTTACAAGATAATTACAAAGATTATGGCATTCCGCTTACAATATTTTTGGAATATGTTCTTATGATACATTTTCTAATCAGAAGAACTGTCTCTCAGGACTGTGCTCGAGTAAGAACAAACGGAGATCGGCATAAATCTGGGTTCAAATCCGTATGATTTGACTCCGTATGACTGGACTCCAGGCAACCTTGTGGCTTGGATAATCAAGCTAAGGATTTTCCCGCAAACTGGATAAATTCTCTCGTTTTTGGGAGTGGTCTGCGGCAGCTCAACCTTGTTTTATAGTATACTCCATGATGTTGCAGTTATCATAATATTGATGTGTCATGCTCATCTGTTTCATTTCTCGGAAATCGACCGAGGGCTCTCGTGGATAGTGTGTTTGACTCTTTCCCTACCCTAAACATACATCAACAAGATGATACTGGGGCCATTGACTGGATACTCGCGCTTGCCAACCTCAGCGCTGGATCTCTCTCTGGTCACGCGATTTTTTCGACCTTTCTCTACACTTACGTTACGACGCACATACGCTTATTTTCCTGGATTATACTTAGCTTGGGTGGTCTCAACCGTACCCCGACTTCCTTAGCTCCTTTGTGGTGGAGCGGCTGATCAGAATTTTTGAGGTTCGATCAGGCGTTCCTTCAGCGCCCGGACTGCCGACTAACGAAGGGGTCCTCCGGTTGTCTTATGACTAGACTAGGTCTTTCTCACCTTGTGTACCCGACGGCTTGGACGTGGGTCACTCTTCAAGTGACCCGGACGTAGATCCGTGAGGTTTCGATGCAAGATAGAGATGAATTCGTAGTGAATCGACCGATGTGTCGATCAGGTGCGATCAGGTGCGATCAGGCTCGATCAGGTGTGTGCAAAAAGTCGATTATCAAGACCGCCGATCGATGATCTTGTAATGAATCGACGAAATTTCAGATGATCACAGGTCGATGATCAAGATCGATGATCAGGGGATGATCAAGGTCGATGATCGATGATCAAGTGGTGATCAAGACCAGTGATCAATAATCGCCGATCGCTGATCGGTCTAGTTGATCCTGCACGAATTGGCGCGACTGCGGGCTGATGATCGCAGGTCGCAGGTCGCAGGTCGCAGATCGATGATCAGGGGATGATCAGCGAAAGGGATACTTTATCAGGTGGCGGAAGTCTTCACCACTTGTCCGTCTAGCCTCTTAATCCCAATACGCTAATGGAACACCCAATATACTATGTATTCCTAGCTTAGACCTAAGAGGAGGGGGGGCGACCTGCACTTCCTGTGTGCAGATCGACGGATTCCACAAAAATCCACCTAGAGTTCCCGTGGGGTGCTTAGAGCAGCCGAACTTCTAGGGGATAGATGTGAACCAATGGGGGGAGAGGTGAGAGCGCACTGCTCGATCACTTTCCCAAAAAAACTACCGCTGGCACAGCAGGCGGAGTCGAAGCTGCGTTCCCAAGAATTTTACGTCTGACGGTGGGCCAAAAAATGCACTAGGTGCTCCCGCCCGGGACGAAAAGGTGCGTATAAATGGAGGGAGGCGCTAGGAGCCGTCCCTTTAGGTGAACTTATCGATCGGAAGCAAAAGGAGAACTTTATTATTGCTTAAATCATAAATCTACCAATTACCTAATATAAACCAATCAGAACTATCTATCCCAAGTGCCTCACCGACCAGTCAACCTGATATCTCAGTCGTCCATCGCTTACCGTTAGTTTCCCCTACCTAGTGCCGCTTCTCATCCGATGGCCCGTCCACGTTCACCATAGTCACACCGACAGTTGTACCACAGCTGTACCCACAGTTGTACCCAAAATCTACGGTACGCTTCTCCACAGCCGGCCTGAGCCTCGTCCCAGCCGTACAGCGGTTGAGACGTGGGCCTACTTGTAATCGAGAAGCACCATCCATCCTTCACTTGTAGTTGGTACGTTGTTTCCCTAATAGCGTTTATCTTCATGATCACTCACTTTCAATACATCTCCACAGTCCGCTCAGGATCATTTCATTATCCCTGGACCATCCATTCCTTGATCGCCAGAAGGCGGATGAATTGGTCAGGGTTATCGCTGATCGATGATCAAGAGTGATCAAGGGTGATCGCCGTCCAGTCTGCCTTCACAGAAACCATCCAATAAACTCCTGCCGACGGTGACCATGTGCTCGCTTGGCGTCCGTGAACGTGGAGATCACGTACCAGCTTCACGTATCGATCCAGCCCATTAATGAATTTCCGAACGCCCCCAGAACGTGATCATTTGACACTATACGTGGCTCGTGCCACGCTTCCGAAGCCATGCAAGCGATTGCACTCCCGAGAATGTACGCGACTCCAACCATCTCGTGCTCCAGCCTCCAGCAAACATCCACGCGAGCGGCCTATGCACATCACAAGCGACGTGAGATGCAAGAAAAACGTCCGGTCGCGGCTTTTCGTGAACACCTCGACGAAATCAGTCCCATTCCTCGCGACGACAGCGCAGACACACTCGGCGTTCAGACTACAGACTCTGACACGTCCAGTCATCGGAATCCTCGCGTGGATCCGCCTTTTCCAACACTTGCACGCACAAGTCGAGACACGTTGCCACGATGGACGGAGCCACGCACGTCTTGCGATCGGTTCGTGTCCAAGCAGCTTGTACACCTTGCGCAAGGGCTCGTAGCGATAGAAGAGGGGCGCAAAGACGGCGTGGTCGACTATGTGGAGAGCCTTAAGCAGTGGCAATAGGTACTCTCGCAACTCAGCCTGTCGCTCAGCCGACAAGTGCCGCAGCACAATGTGATACTCATTCACTCGCCTCCCGGTCGTAAGTTTTATGGTTCAGGCTAGCTGGTTGATCACTTCTTCCTCAATCAATTAACATTCACGACCCTACCATTCCCAATTGTTACTCTTCACTTTTCATGCATTAACATAAACCGATCTTCCATCGGCTCGTCTGCCGTTACTCCGTAACCAAATCTAATAATATACATCGTACATTCACCACTTCAAGTCAATATTCACTTCTCCATTAATCGTGATTTCATTAATCGATTTTCTCTAATCGAGGGTTCGCCAGTCACAATTACAATAGTCGATTCGTCGATCATGTTTTAGTTGGACTCTTTTGTCCACTTGCATCACGTCGATCGATGTCCGTTAATCATCTTCCTTTCAAAACCCTTGATCAGAGCATCAGAATTTATATCTGCCTTGTCTAACCATGATGGATCATCGTAACCCTTCCAGTAAACTTGATATTCGCGTAACGTTAGATCTTCGCCTTTCTCAACCGTGGGAGGTGGCACTTCAATCATATGCAGAGGTTGATTTTTCGGTGCGATCGCAAATAGGGCTTCATCAATTTCGGCGCGAGGGGTGATACTTGCGGCTAAAGCCCCTAGTACCTCCTCTTCTCCATGCACAAATTTCTTGATCTCCAAGTCCCATTGTGACAAGATCGCAGCCCATTTCCCCAATCGTCCGTCTAGCACATTGGATGTTAACAACCACTTCAACGTAGACCGTCGTTACAGGACAGTGATCGCCTTTCCGACCAACATCGTGAAATAGACTTCCTGAATTCGCAGAAGAGCCAAAACTTCCTTTTCGACGGGGCTGTAATTCAGCTCAACGCTCTTCAGTGTCCGGCTCGCACATGCGAAGGGGCAATATACTTGATCATGCTCTTGCACTAACGCGGCAGACACTGCCCACTTGCTAGCATAAACCACGATCACCGTTGTCTTAGCTTGATCAAAATGGCGTAGGGTTGGGGCTGACGCGATCTTCGCATTCAGCATACTGAATGCCATTTGCGCCCTGTACAATCGATCATCTTCGTGATCTGGACTCTCATTGATCGATGATCGACCTTTTAACTCTTGATATTCCGTTTCTCGTAGCTCATAGAAAACATCAGCGTAGTTCGCGAAGTCTCCAATACATCTACGGTAGTAATTCAGACTCCCCAAAAACGATTGCGTAGCACGCAAAGTACCAGGAAAAGACAAAACGATCAAATCATCCAAATTCTTCGGATTTGTTTGTAAACCACGGTTAGAGACGTGATGTCCTAAATAAGGAACTTCACTTCGCCCCCAGTACGATTTAGCCACGCTGATCGACAAGTTCCACTGATCGCACTTTTCCAATAGATTTCGCACTTTTTCACACAAAATCACCCATGTAAGTGCAGGGATCAAAATATCATCGATATATGACTGTCCTTGCAACACAGATGGGCCTTGTGCTTGATCAGGCTCTCTACATCAGCTTACTCTTCGGCACCGTCCTTAACCTCGAGATACCCATACAATGCATTATCGATCAAGCGCTGGTATATTTGCGGAGCATTATTTAGGCCAAAGGTAATCCGACTCCACTCAAACTATCCAAACGGGGTTACAAAAGCCAAAATCTAACGCGCTCGATCGGTCATAGATAGACACGACCCAAAAACTACTTGACATATCCAAAGAGAAAAACCACAACGCTTTATCCAAATCTTCGAGCAGATCAGAAATCAGACGCATCGGGTACACCATCAAACGCGTGAGTTGATTCACCGCTCGATATTAATCGATACATAATCGAATATCAACCCCATTCTTCTTCACAATGATCACTATAGGTGATGCCCAGGGTGAAGTGGATGGCTGGATGATCTTCGTTGCCAATAACCCCTTGATCAAGGCTGATAACTTCTCGCGAAATTGTGGAGCAACCTTCCGACACTTTTGAGCGATCGGGCGCGCATTTCCTACATCAATGTCACAAACAACTCCAAGTGCAGCAGGAGGCTGCGCGTTTCCTTTCCCTATCAACAGATGCTTCTTCGCCCAAATTATATCTCGAAGCTGATCAATTTCTTCGGCTGTGTTAATCGATGGATCACGAACTTGCAGATCGTCCTTGGTCACTTCCTCGGTACTTGCGGACACCTCAGGCAGTGTGGCAATCTGTTTCTCCAGCTCTTCCACGAACAAATCTCCACCTTCATGGTATCACACTTGATCATCGTTGGGAACCACACCAAATTCACTATGCTCGACTTAGACGGGGTTCTCACGCATATCTTGACCAGGGTCATCTCTTGCAACAGATCGTTCAACTTCGTGACCCAGGGTCGGACCCTTCACACTCGGCTCCTGATCGCAATTATCTTGCACTTCTTGCACCTTCTTTTCTTCCGGATCCTAATCCACAGATGTCGTGATCGAGTCCGAAGGTCGTACCAGAACTCCTCGAGGAATAGGATACTCCTTTTTCTCAACCAAGGGACCTTGATGGACACTTTCTTGATCGTCATGCCCATAATCGGTAGAGGCTTGATACGCTAGATTCTGCCACTCATTATAGCGACTAGACCCCACCAAAATAAATCCGGGGCGACGGGGCACGTCGTCTTTGTTCATCCAGATACCTAAAATCGTATCGTCATGTAGGATAATTGGATGATCAGCGACGTTCGTAATACGCAAATACCGTAGACTACCCACGCCACTAGTAATAGTGGGGACCCAATTCTTTCCACGCGTAATCTATAATTTACGAGATCGTTGATCACGAATACGAACCTCAGCAGATCGACCTACTGGGATCTGCTCATACCGATCAAATTTCATAAAGTTTCCACTTGATCCATAAAACTGCCGACGCCCTTCTAATGGGATGATTACTTCATCAGGCAGACTTAGTGCGCCGTGGGCGACGTCAAATCTAACACCAGCTGGTATCATAAAATCTATACCTAATATAACATCTTGACCAACGAGATTTCCCACCCATACATGGAAGTAATAAACAAAAGAGGCCGCTAACATCACCTTGATCTTAACACGCCCTTCTGTGAGGTGCGCACTTTCTCCGATACCAACACATTCTTGTTTTTGGCTCGTGTAGATTTGACAACCCACCTTACAAGCAAAGGTTGAGTCGATGATCTACGCTTCGGCACCCGAATCAAATAGTAACGTGGCACGTTAATTATTAATTTTGCCGCTCGCCTTGGCTTTTTTAAGCCATTTCTTGGGCGAGTGGTACTTCCAATAAACACGTGATTCACCTGGAAGTAGATCGACTTCCATGATCACCGGTGACCTAGAAAACTCATCAATACGGAAATTAGCCAAACGTGGTAGGCTCATCACATTTTTCATTATCTTTTTCTTCTGATCGATCAGTCTTCTTCTTATCCATATAGGCAAAAACACACAAACTAGAACGCTCGTCTTGTACCAGATTCAAACCTGGCTAGCGTTTTAGTTTTACATGTCTTCGACTTCCTTGGTCAACATTCCGGCGTGTTTGGTAGGGTTGTATCACTGGCGGATACGATTGTAAAATTACTCCATAGGGCACTTGCCAGCGTCATGAATTTCTCCGCACGCTCGACAGACATACAAACAGTGATCAGTCGGGTGGTCCTTCTTGCCACACCTCAGACAGGTCAGGCGTTTCCAACAACGCAAATTGTCATGCTTGACTGACCCACAATGAGTACATTTCTTCGTCTCCCCTTGATCAACTGCCCTTGGCTCACTTCGTTTGCCAGATCGTGGCTCACTAGATCTAGGCTCAATAGGTGGATCGTGCGTCACGGATTGATCGTGTAATGGAGTGCCATTACATAATTGATATTCAAGTTAGAATATCACAGTTAAATTTCAGACGCGTTGTCTGAAATTTAAATAAGAGATTATAAGTTATTATAATCTACGAAGGAAAAGTCTATTCGGTATAAATACCGAATCTTGCAGGTTAACTAATAGTACAGTTA
>CM047580.1:21045322-21070847 GCA_026184515.1 Peronosclerospora sorghi
AAACTAGACCGGTTTTGGTCTTATTTCGTATTGGTCAGGGGCTAGACTGGAACGGTCGGTCTACCCTCTATTATTTCGTATTGGTCAGGTCTTGATCGTTTGAACGATCGACCTATTGGAAATTATCTCTTGGAAGTGTTTTTGGTCTGTTTGTGTCTGGGGTGAAGAGTTCCGCCCCAGAGATACCTACCCAGATCGGTCTTCTATATTCAAGACCACTTCGATCCAACCTGCGATCCCGATCCACCGAGTGTGTAACTAGCCCATTCTATCGGGTACACAAGGTGAGATGGGCACTAAACAATCGGACCAAGTGGGTTCTGATGACGACCGGTCGTCTGCTTGCAGCGGACGATCGGACCAGATCTCGAGTGGTGGTACGCGGAGTACCCCCTCCGAAAGTTGGAAGGCTGGGCGCGATGGTGGTAGTCAGGTTATCGATGTTAATGTTTTCGATTTCGAACTTGACTCCACCACACGACTGTCTCGAAACCGCTGTCGAACTTGAATCATTGGGGCGTCCTCAATGTCCTGTGTGTGTTACTCCCAAAGCTTGCTCCTGTCGCAGATGAGACAGAGGTGGTGATGCCACAGTCCAAAGCGGTACTATACCACTTCTCCGAAGAGATGCGCGCAGCTGTCAGCGACATTCTATGCAAGCTTGCCAACTGGAAGCCGGCACTTGACCTTATCGTCCGCGATGGTCAAATGCTGGACGACCAACTAAGGGCACATCGGCTGCGCAAAGGACTGATTCGACAGAGGATGAGAATCCAAGTCCCTATTCTCCAAATCTTCTAGGGCAACCTCGGTCGCCTGCCAGGGTTGAGTTTCCTCCCGTTCTCCCTCCAAGGGCTTGCTAACCTCGAGGTCGTCGTAGAGGCATGTTGAAGACTTCTCAAAGGCCGAGAAAAAACAGCATCGGTCTCCATTCGCAAAATGTCGCGGGATTCCCCAAACGTCCGGAACGGTGTGCAGAATAGTTTGGCCATTTTAGGCAGCGAGAATCGCGAGGAGCGATCGACTTGGTTCTATTGCAAGAAACGCGGGTTGCGGTTAGTGAAGGAGAAAGCTTGAACAAGTTGTACAATTCCACATGGGGCTTCGTGGACAAACCCGGACGCACCTTATGGACCGAGTCAAACGAAGCGCGTGGAGGGGATGCGCTTTTACTAAACCCATACTCGTCGATTACTGAAATGGAACCGTGGCATGAGGAACAGTGGACACCGCACTGGATGGATGTTCGTATTACTATTCGAGGCGAAACAGTTCTCGTTGTCAACGTATATACCCCGAGTGGTAAGGCTGAACGAGAGACGTTTTTTGAGATGCTTTGGCATCACCTTCCGGAACACGACGGATCTCTGTTAGTGGTTGGGGATTTCAAGTGCACGTTTGTTCCTCGACTTGACCGTTCCTATGTCTCACCTACCGGCAGACATGATTCCGTGGCGCTACGAAGGCTTCTTGAGTGGACACACCTTTGTGATGTTCTCGAGGATGCCATGGAGCGAGCGGAAGAAGATAGGGCCATATCAGCCTTTCGTGCGGCAGCGCACACTTATTTCTACACCGTTCTTGGCGGTGGATCGGCAAGTTCTCGACTTTATAGGTGGTAAGTGAGCGCTCTTCATGCTGATTGGATCCAAGACGTCGATCACTTTGTACCTGTCCCAGCAGCTGAACACAATGGAATCAGTATACAGATTGGGGCTCCACGACATGTCGTGCACGTACTTAAGCGACGGCGGGTATATCCAATTCCGAGCTGTGCACAAACGACCGCGACAAGCGCCAATCTTTCGGCCATTGAAGTGGCACAGATTGAAGTTGACAAGTCCAGTTCTGTTCCGACGTCAGACGCTCATACAGCCCGACGATTCGATGACTGGTGGGATGGATGGAAGATCAGGTTAAGAAAAGTTCCCTTGGCAACTACCAAGACAGCCCGCCAAGGTTTGACATGCAGGTACAGACAGCGGCTGAAGCGCCCCTATGTCCGTCTGGATACGGCGCTGTCGGAGGCGCGCTCATCTGTTACCTCAATGGCATGTAATCAAGCTGTATGTGACCAACCGAGCCCCGCCAATACTCCTGTGTCACCTCGGCGACACGTTGCGGAGTGTCGATGATAATGGCAAAGGACCAAGGAAGAGCGACTTCTTGTCCAGCACACGTAATTTCCAGGAAAGACTTCTTGTCGTTTCTACGCGCGGGTGTCTACAAAATTTCAGGACAACACCATCGTTTCGTTGGTTTGCCAAGCTACATACGGGCCAAATAGGTCGCAGGAGCTGGCTGAGCAAATGGAAGATGGCTGAGGACATCTTATGACTACTTGTTTTGATCGCGCAGATGCCACAGCGGCATTTCTTGACCGAGCCTCCCGTCCGGACCGGGTTGATGACTCTACTGTGACGTCAGCCATATCTCCAGACGATGTGTGTGTGGCTTTGAAGAGGCTTAAGCGTGGGAAAGCTTCGGGACTGGATGAAATTAGCAACACATTTTACCGCGATTACGCAGGCGCTCTCGCATCAATTCTCGCACCACTGTACACTAGATGTCTGGAGTGCAGCGTGTTGCCGGTGTCTTTTGGTGTAGCAAGCATTCAGTGTCTGAAGAAAATGGCGGCTTCTGCCTTGCCACTTGATCATCGCCCGATAGCACTTCTCAACAGCGACTACAAGTTGTTTACAAAGATCCTTTCGTTCCGGGTGCGGCCGATGCTGTCGCGTATCTTTCTGCCAGCTCAAGTTGGTTTTGTCCCGCAGCGGTCGATTCATACAGCTCTTGACATTTTTTCGGCGGCACGCAAAGCGGCAAGTGCTGACCGCGATCTACACGGACCCATTGTTTTGCTTCTGGATTTTGCTAAGGCATACGACACGTTGCAACGTCCGTTTCTACTTTTGGTGCTGACCTGGCTTGTATTCACGCTAAAATTTGTATCAATTGTAGCGGCATTACACCACGATACGACTTGTGAGTTTATTGAGAATGGGTACCTTTCAAGTCGACGTGAAGTTCACTGTGGCGTACGGCAAGGGTGCCCTCTTGCCCCCTTATTTTTATACTCGCCTTGGATAGTGACTATAGGGTGATTCAAGAGAGGAATGACATTCGCGGGGTACCTCTTACATCTGGAGGGAGAACCACTGACTTCAAAGTTTCGGGCTACTCTGATAACACGTCGGTATACCTGCGCGATCGTTCTGCCGTTCTTCTTGTTGTTACGATTCTCGATGATTTTGCGGCTGTTTCAGGTCTGTTGACAAACCGATCCCAGTATATGATCATTGAGCTGGACCCAGGCGGATCATCTATGCCTTTGGACACATGTGGCCTCAACTTGCTGTCTTCAACCGAATCCTGCAGATATTTTACTGGTGGGTCAACAGGATGCGATAAGTGCCAATTGGTATAAATGCATACGTTCCTTATGGAGTAGACTTGTACTATCCCGAGGAAAGACTCACACAGTGGAATAAAAAGCTCAATTTTCTAGCGCCATCGCGGTGCCAAAAATTACCTACTTAGCACGGCACTGCTGGCCATCTCCCGCCATAGTACATCGGTTGAAGGGCTTGATTATGGACTTTGTTTGGGGCGTCCGTGATGGCAAGAGGTCTCGACCGTGGGTCCCCTCCGATATGCCCTCACTACCGATACAGCAAGGTGGGTTATCGGTACCGTGTATTCGAACGGAACTGAATACTATGGCGACGACCGCTGTTTGACAGTGGGCAGCTACATCTTCCTTGAGAGATTTGATGATCGGTGATTTCTTATGGGGCTCTACCGACTCGGGCCCTGCTTAGATCACGCCAGGTTGGGCCCTAGACTAGAAGCCTCGACTCCAAGCGACACTTTGGCTAACCGGATCTAAAATTGTCGGGATTTCAGCTGCTCGCCATGTACGACAAGGAGAGGTCAAGGAGGTCTGCCGGAGGTCCGTCTCTTTTACATCGAGAGCCGTGGTCGAATACAATGAAGACGGTAGTGTTACAATTGATGTCCGCCGTTTGCTTGACGAAAGGCTGCGGTCCGGGATTCGAGCGGAAGTAGAGACATCAGGTCTATTTGAGCAGAGGTGGATGGTACACGCGACGATAACAAACATGTCGTGGCTGAGGGACCGCAGAGGCAAGGTGTATACCTTGAACGGAGCCGATTTTGCGCAGGGTTCCATCTATCTTGGCGATATACTGAGCTGGGAGCCTACTCAGCGTGGTATCATTCGGTTTTTGCCCAAGCGCAACATGGCTACTCACTCTATGGCGAAGCGTCGGCACTTTGGGACCTTCTGCCTTGCTCTTATAGACTATTTTTCAGCACACGCCTACCGGTCAGTTGAGTCAGGAGCGTTGATAGCTTACTCGACAAAGGTCCACCAGCGTCATGAATGGCTCCTCGGCCATGACGGTACATCCATATCGCATTTCGACACAGGTATGGCGGGCAAAGTGTCTCCAGTCTCATCTATTTCTGCTTGCGATGCCGCCGCGTGTCTGGAAAGTGGAACTACTGTCCACTTTGGCGCGCATCCAATGCTCACGTGCGTAGTACACCTATGGGCTGGCCGGCGACGATGGAGGCCGCAACGAAGAAAACTGAAACAGATAACCGATTGCAGACGTAGTGAGGAAGGCAAAAGCATTTGCGACGAACGAATGGCAAAGCTGGACTTCCAATTGATTGAAGCAGGGACATCTCTGATCGAATGGAGAGACATCCGAAGGATACGAGCTTTCTTCCCGACGAACGCGCAAACGCTTTTATCGTCTGAAGATTAACAGCTTCCCGCTCTGAAATTGGGCTAGCCAGGATTAATCTTGCCCCAACACAGTGTGTCCGACTTCCATTCCGGTCATGGATAATCATGTATTCTGGGATTGCCCAAGCTCTAGGCGCCATTGGGATTATCTACTTGAACGGTGGCGACAGCTTGGCGACTTGAGGGAGGCAGATCTTCACGTCTGGGTGTTTATCATGGACCTTCCCGATACTCCGAGTTATGCGTGGAATGCCATCAAACACGCTATAGGACCCGGAATTGATGTGTCTCGAGCGGAGAAGGCGGTATTACCCGGAACACGTGAGCTCTGGTGTTTTCTCGTTTCCACGACACTACATTCCATCTGGGTTGTGCGTCTCCGCCGCTTGGAAGACGCATCTCTGACACAGGAAGTACACAACGCACGAGCCAGGACACAATTTCGACGAGCGGTTTCACGGTTACGAAGATCAACTAACCAGCCGGACATGGGTGACGAAGGACTCCTGTTTGCTCCAGTACGGTTGACGCTTGCTGATACCGTCATCTGCTTTGATGATCCACCTCCTTTGCGAGAGCTGCCGCTCAACAATCCCTCTGGCGTGTTCTACTTGCTTTTCTTCGATGGGGATCACGAGGAAATCCTTGACCGGGTGGAGCAGGATCCGTCATTGTCCAAATTCACATGCAGACGCATGCAGCATGCGTCCTGTGGGTATCGAGCATGACTTACGGTTGTAGAAAGACCACGAACAACGTAGCTGAATATTGGGGGCTCGTGCACGGGCCTAGACAAGCGAAGACTAGTGGATATTCACCTCTGCATGTCGTGGGGGACAGCGCGCTCGTGCTGTCGCAATTCCGAACGCATCCCCCAGCACGCAAGCCTCACCTGGCGCTCCTATTTCGAGAGGAAATAGTACTTGCTGACGATATCGGTGTCGCCAGCTGGGGACATCACTAACGCACATACAACAAAATGGCGGATCGAATGGCAAATATTGCTATGGAAACCGAAGCCTCAACTTAAGTGCACGCTGACGGGGAGGCAGGTATGGTGAAGGAGGCTGCAGCATTGCTCGACAATGATGTCAACCATTGGCTAGAGTAGAGACCTCTCAAGCAGAGCTCCACGAACCCAGTGACCCGCGCCGACGCCACGAAACCTGGTCATATCGACGGGACTTTGCGCGACGGAGCGCGGCTGTCCGAGGACAAGTCATTTGAAATATTTTAAGTTACAGTCGCCACGGTAACTTTGTTGCCTGTCGACAGGATATACTAAGTCGTACGCGTACTTAAATATACCTCACCTTCTCACTCACTCACTTTAATCTTACGTTATCAGTGGATTTCTATTGTTACGATATAGTAAAGCACGCTATTGCTCAACACGTACTATCAACGTGTTCATAAGATTGGATAGTAAGTACGGTAGTGCTTCCTTCTGTTACATTCCATTGCAAAGGTATATTCTCCAAATATTTAAGCCAATTAAAAATGAGGTCCACTAAACAGTACCGTGTCCAAATAGGCTTATTTAGCCTCGATTTTACTAGATTTTGATTGGCTGTTTTCAGCCTGCATTTTTTGCATTTTTTTGGGTCCCGCTCACTTTTGGCGCCTCTCCGCTGTCTCACATATACTGTAACAGGACTGATCCTGTTACTGGCTTACACTGTAATTGCGAGGAAGCGCGCAATACAAGAGGGGTAGGATTAGTTGATAACAACTAATCCTATACTAAAAGTGAATATAAATATGCACTTGCTATCTAGAACGCAAAATTAAGAGTTTTTATTTAATGGGTGGTTTATAGGCTAATAGTATAGTAACTACCTAATTAATATAATAATATCAAGTATTCAACTAACTGTACTATTAGTTAACCTGCAAGATTCGGTATTTATACCGAATCGACTTTTCCTTCGTAGCTTATAATAACTTATAATCTCTTATTTAAATTTCAGACAACGTGTCTGAAATTTAACTGTTATATTCTAACTTGAATATCAATTATGTAATGGCACCCCATTACATCACCCCCCACTTAAGGTGGTTGGCCAATAATAACTCTTATTTTGGCCAATCATGGGTGGCACTTGTTGGTAGTTCTCATTTACCAACTGATTGACCATCGACTCGATGGTCAAGGCACACGGCGGCGCTCTAAAGAGCGCTGCTGAAAACAATGAAGGAGCTTCTTCCTCCGCCTCAGCACTAGGTGCTGAGGTGTTGATTGACAACGGTGACGCTGCTAATGCAGCGTCAACTACGCAAAGGTCGGAAGACGTACCGTCTTCGACCACAGATGCTGCTAAGACGGCATCTGGAAAGAAACAAGGAGATGTTGCTAATGCAACATCTCGCACAATGGCAACTTCCGAATGGAGTGTTGCCAAGAGGGCCATGTTCGGGAGTTCTGACTCCAAACAAAGTGATGGGGATACAGCTGTCTCCACTAAAGGATCTAGCGAGTCGAAACTCGCTAGGTGCTCATCGCCTAACAGCGATGATGACTCTGGTGTCGCTGTCAGCTATGACAGCGACAATGATCATCACAGGTGGTTGCGGGAACGCAGAGCCCCACCTGGACCAAGTACTTCTCCACGTCGGGTGATTTAACCCCGGCGCGTGGTGTTGAAGCTGGCGGTGTTCCGCCTGCTAAAATAGTTCGAACAGAAGAGGCGCCTGCCGCTTCTAAAGCGTATCATCGTACGGAACCACATGTTCCGTACAGAGTGGGGTTTGTACCCCTGGCTGGGCTATTGCCCCCAACAGTGGCGGTCACCGTAAATGGGACTGCCAATATGCGTTGTTCGATATCAACGTGCTGGATGACTGCGAAGACATCCAGTCACGTCGATTCGATCGAAGTACAGACGATAGACTTCTGTACTTTATTGACCTCTTTTTCCAGGTTCGATATTATTCGAGCCGGAAAGGATCAAGGAAGAACAGGGACGATAAAGAAGCCCTGACTCAGAGTTGGAATGTTTTTGTTGACAACTACAACAAAAGTCCTACGTGAATAAAGTTCACGTAATGCGCGACCGCTTTTTAAAGCACTCACGAGCAGGCAAAATGGAATACATCCATTTTGCTTGCCTCAAAGAAGGGTTAAAGTGTGGTGTCCCTTCTCACCTCGTTTGCCCGCGATGTACGCAGGGCGCTCCTCGTCTGTCAGAGGAGGAGTTGCGGGGGTACGGTGGATTTTCCGTACCCGCCGAAATTCAGGGTTTAATTGATACCCTGAATGCATCAACACCTACTGTTGATGCTACTTCGCATTATGAGTTTGAGACTTCTTCTCAAACTCAGTCAAAAGGTCTGGGGCGTCGGCCCTCAGAACCTCAATCGGTTCCCAAGAGTCGAACTCTTGGGGATATCCCATCCAGCGTACCAAGTACTCGGTACGCTGCCCCTTCTTCAAAGGCACCGAGCGCTTCGAGATCAAGCGCTCGAGGATATATCGCTTATTCCCCTGATTATCAATCAGGGGCGGCGGAGGTTGAGAATTCCCTCGCCGTTGTTGTTGCGGAGCATGGTTCTTCGCTCCGCAAGCTCGAGGAGGGTTATTCCTCCTTGAGCAGCGATAAGTCTCACTGTGTGAAGACATATCGGTCTCTTCGCGAGGATGTCCGCGACATCCTCGGGGCGCACACTGCCCTCCAGCAGAAGAATGATCTTCTGTACATTGAGCTTTCCCGCTATAAGGGAGAGCTCGATCGGCGCACGGCTTATCTTGAGCAGTCGAAGGCGGAGGTAACGACTCTCCGCTCTGCTCACCAACGGCTGGAGACCGATTACAAGCCTCTCTTGGGAGACTTGGAGAAGCACTGTATCTTCCGTGGTTCTGCGTCTCGTCGTAAGACGAAGGCTTGAGCCGCCCAACATAGAATGTTGGGTGAAGACGCATTGCTGTGGGAATATCTAAGGTATAGGCATTCCCCCGAATCTCTTGGACCTTGAAGGGTCCAATGTACTTAGGAAGCAACTTCCGTGTAGGGAAGTTGCTTATTGCATGTGTAGGCAGATTAGTAGTACTTAATAATACTAATTCACCTTTAAGAAAGGCGTTTTTGTTCTTCCTTCCTTGTTTATCTGCATTTTGCTTCTGCTTATCAAAAGCAGAGGCAAGTGCATCTTTTACATAGCGTATTACAGCTTGGCGCTGTAATACGAATTCATCTACTGCTTTATCAGCAGTAGGTGCATTGTCCTCGTTGTCTGCACCCATTGCTGCAGACACATATTCATCGTATGCAGCTTCCGTTTCAATTGAAGCTGCTTCCGCTTCTACTGTACTTTCAGTAGAAGGGCCATCGTTTTGTTCACAAGTTGAAGTCGCAACTTGCGCATTGACTCGCTCAAAATTTGAGCGGGTACCTCCCCCACCTAGATTTGGCGTACCGCCAAGTAAAGCTGGGGTTCGTGGATGCCTTAAGGCATTCACGTAGAACGGTGTATGCTTAGTTGAAGCAGCACCGAATTGTTAATCGCAAATTCAGTGAGTGACAGGTAGTCACTCCACTGTTCAAAGGCATGTGCGTATGATCGCAACATGTCTCCGAGAACGCGGTTAACCCGTTCCGTCTGCCCATCCGTTTCCGGATGGTCCGCAGCTGACATCTTCAACTGGGTTCCCAACAATGAGAACGTTTCTTGCCAGAAACGTCCTGTAAATCTCGGATCTCTATCCGAGACAATGTCTTCCGGGATTCCGTGCAAACGGAATACCGTATCAACGAATATCCGCGCTGTTTGAGCGGCGGTTACGTTCACTGATACTGCACTAAGATGTACCATCTTACTGAAAGGGTCTACAAAGACCACTATTCCGGTCTTCCGACTATTGTCGGGTGGAAGACCGAATACTAAGTCCATTGAAATGGACTTCCAACACTCTGTCGGAACCGGCAGAGATTGCAGCGGAGCCTGTGAGCCTGCGCAGGATTAACGCGCTGGCAAATCTCGCAAGCGCGTACGTATTTCCGTACCCACTTGTATTGGTTTCGCCAGTAAAATTCACGTGCGAGAGAAGCGTATGTCTTCTCTCGACCTTGATGCCCCGAATCGGTCCATCATGATACCCAAACATAATTTGATGTTTGAGATCATCGTCGTTTGGAACGACGATGCGACTTTCATCTTTTTGGTCTGTTCTGTAAAGCAGCAGACCATCGTGCAGTCGATATCGATGCACGCAAGCGCGGAGGAACTCTGGGAGTTTGTCGCGTTTCTCACTTGATTGGTTACGTAAGTAATCAATCAACAGACGTGTCTCCTCGTCTGTTTTGTACGCCTCGCGTACTTGTCGTATAATTGACGACGACAAAGCAGTGCAACGGATCGCGTTTGCACTGGCACCTTCGGTTACGGAAGGTTTCGTCTCGTAATCGGGCCTTCGTGATAGCGCATCCGCTATCACGTTCAACTTTCCGGGTTTGTATTCAACCGTAAAGTTGTATTCAGCAAAGAATGACAGCCATCGAGCCATTCTTTGAGAAATGTGTGGTGAATTCACGGCCGTGCGTAGCGACGCATGGTCTGTGTAAACCACAAACGGTCTATCTCCCAATAGATAGATCCCAAACTTGGCCTGATCATTGGGAACCTCTTTCCCAATGTTTTCCACTTGTAATGTGGATATTCGTTCACGAATATCCACTACATCATCTGTTGCTACGATAATACAGATCTGTTCGATATGACCATCGTGCAAATTTCTCATAAACTTCTTCCAGCTTAGCGCTGGAAGAGTCATCACCTCCGAACCTTCTTTCGGAGGGTGTTCCATCAACAGAGACTGGATAGCTAATCCGGTCTCCGTTTGCGTCAAGACGTTGATCGTCTCGACGGAACTGTCCATGAAATCAGACGCAATCGTCTGATTGAATGCTACACGGTGATTACGATTCACCGTGTGCGAATACTCATCCTCATGGTGGCCACTGCCTACCATGGAATTTTAGCGATTAGATGAGCTCGTCTGATCGGCCGCCTTTCCTGCGACACGGTGGTCTTTATCACCCGTGCGCATGGATAACGCAACGTGGTGGGCACTGGCCACCACGGAGTTGTGCTCACGATTGCACTCGATGGTGAGTTCACTCTCATCAACACGGAATTCTTTCATCGTGTTGGAACCTTCGGTCGCACAGTGGGTGTTTCCAACTGTGGATACTATTTCATTCTCACGGTGGGTGTTTCCCACCGTGGATATCACTTCATTCTCACGGTGGTCTTTATCACCCGCGGAATGTTTCTCTCCAACACGCAACGACTCTTCTGTTGCGCGTGGTAGTCCCTCTGGACTTCACCAGCGGAGGTACCTTCCGCTGATCGTGTCCGAACAGACCTGGTGGTGCCATCGTTATCCACCAGACTGTCTGACGCTGCGGTTGTATCCTCTGATACAGCCGGATTACACACAGGGTGATCAGACCTGTGCATCCGCCGCAGTCGATCGAAGGTATAAACTTGGACATCCATGGGATTCCAAGTATCACATCGAACTTGTCATCTAAATCGAGGACGATGAATTCATCCTCGAATGACAGTTCATTCAACTCGAAGCGTGTTTTAATCACACGCTTTGGAATAGTCACGGTTGCACCTGTTGCTAACCGGACTGACAACATACTTCGTGGGGTTTCTACCTCCACGAAGCTCAACAGCGTCAGAATCTGAGTTCTAACGAAATTGTTTGACGCTCCTGTGTCAAACAAAGCTCGCATGGGGACATCGCTCCCGTGCGGCTTAACCTCCAGGGTGATAAGAGGCTTCCCATCACCCTGCACCTTTTGACAGGACATAGTCCCGTCTGGGGCTATTACCCTCACATGCCTATGTCGGCATGTGGGATAACATTCCCAGTAGGGCGCCCCGCCCCTACTGGTGATCTACGTTTTTTGCACCAACCGGGTGATGTCCCTGTTGGTGTCGCCGTGCAGCGGACGGTTCCGTCCGCTGACTGCGTGGCAACGGACGCGGTGCCATACACTCATGGGCAAAATGCCCCATTTTCGCGCATCTATTGCAGCGAATATTCTTCTTAAATTTCGGTTGCTTCGTGTTCGAAGCAACCGCAACCGATAGTTCCATCGGCTCTGGACCTCCACTGCCCATGCTCTGGCGCGGGTGGCTGTTTCTTGAGACGAAGTGTGAGCTTCGTCTGCCTGACTGCTGATTGTTGACATGCTGTTGCGGCATGTCAAAAGCGAAGGGATGTTGAGCCCTTCGGCTGTAACCAGCATGCGATGACGCTGATCGCATGCTGAACTCCTCACGGATGCTCATATCAATGGCATCCCTTAGAGTCTCTGGCGGGTGCCGGTAGAGACTGTGTTTGACGGGACCATCATTGAGTCCCTTCATGAAGCCAGTGACCTGCATAGCAGGGGGCACCGGCTCATACACAATATTTGACAGCAAATATTGCGTCTTCTGAGCGTAAGCTTGAAGATCAAGCTTACCTTGCCGGAGTTCCATGAACTCCTGCCGACTACTTAGCTCCATTTCTGGATCTTCAAAGTTAAGCTTTAGCTCAGCTTTTAATTCCTGATAAGTCAGGAACGCAGATTCATCAGTGGCTCTGCGACTCATCGCCCATGCCCTGGCTCTTCCGCCAGGACATGTTGTGGCGAATTACGCCTGTTGACGTTCGTCAACAATATTTTGCGCGGGATGGCATCTTACACCTCTGCGAACCATCTACGAAGGGGCTCGCCCCCTTCACCGGTAAAGGGCGATGATGGATCGGTGGAAGAAGATACCTCACCTATGGTGGAACGACCCAGCTATGTAACCCCAAAGAAGATTTTAGTTCGAAGAAAGGCACCGCAGTCGCCGGACACGGTGGACCATCAAGCATATGAGCCAAGGTTCGTCAACGTGGTGGCGTCACAAAAACAGGCGACAGAGGAGCTGGGAATATAGAAAGGGAAACATGGTATTGCTGTGGCGGACCACGATGGCGCGTCTAAGCAGATCTATGTCGTGGAAAGGCAGACCGCCGATCGGGAACAGCAGTGTTCAACCGATCAGGACGGTTTGGGTGATATTGTCCCGGAAGACGACCAAGTTTGTATCCATGAGGGCGGGGATCAATATATTCAGGAGCTGGAGAGCCAGATGGCAGTCCTCCCTGAAGTGTATGCTGATCCGCCCGAAGTCACCTTGGACGATCTGCAAGTGGGTGATCGGGATATCAACAGTCCCGATCAGATCGATCAGATAAAGAGATCATATGGAAAAAGAAACATCTGCTGATCGGGAAAGGCAACGCCTTTCCCCCTGCTGCTCGGGGAGCGATTTGTGACATCGACGTTGGAGATGCCAAGCCGATCTCCCAGCGATGCGGACGTGTGGCGCCACAGTACCGCGAAAAATTATCCGATCTTATTAAAGGACTGTTGGCTACCAAGATCATTAAGCCGTCGCCCTCGCCGTGGGACTCACCGATCCTGATTGTGATCAAGAAGAACGGCTTCGACATCAGGTTGTGTATCGATTATCGGTTGGTAAATCGGTTGACCAAGCTTATGGTGTACCCGATGCCGCTGATCAGCGATCTACTAGAAGACCTTGACAAGACTATGTGGTATTGCTCACTAGACATGGCAAGTGGATTTTGGGTGGTTTCGATGACCGATCGGGCTCGCGAGATCTCCGCATTTGTTACGCCGTTCGGTCTGTTCGAGTGGAACCGTATGCCGTTCGGGTTGAAGAACGCGCCCCAGATCTACCAGAGGCTGATCTACAACGCACTGTATGGACATTTCAAGATCAGCACCGATCAGGACCTCACCAAAAATTATGATGTGTTTACAGAGGGTGAACCTGACCGGGAAAGGAGACCGTCCGTTCTGGGAAGGCGATAGTATATCGACGACATTATGATCCCTGCCTCGTCATGGAGTGATCTGTGCGAGAAGGTCGAACGTTTGTTGGAGACATGCGATCGCTGGAACCTGTCGATCAGTGCTGTGAAAAGTTATTGGGGCATGTCCAAGGTCGCCTATTTGGGTCATATGGTGTCGATCAGTGGGCTGGAGGCCAATCCCAAAGATCTGGAATCACTGAATAACCTCCCGTTTCCCAGATCGCTGAAGGCAATGCAGTTCTTCTTGGGAAGCCTAAATTACTACAGCCGCTTCATTGAAGACTTTGCGATTTACGCGGCCGTGGTGTACGAGCTCCGGGACCGAACCATTTCCACCGTCGCGTCCTTACTACGCGACGAGAAGTGGGTGAAGTGTTCTGTCGCCACTTCCAGCGTTCTCTTCGCTCGGCAGGCGTCATGTCTCGCGACATGATGCCGAGCGGCTCTTAATCTTCGCTCCGTCGTTAAGACGGACCACAAAGTGCTACCAGGTGTAACAGGACTGATCCTGTTACTGGCTTACACTGTAATGGCGAGGAAGCGCGCAATAAAAGAGGGGTAGGATTAGTTGATAACAACTAATCCTATACTAAAAGTGAATATAAATATGCACTTGCTATCTAGAACGCAAAATTAAGAGTGTTTATTTAATGGGAGGTTTAGAGGCTAATAGTATAGTAGCTACCTAATTAATATAATAATATCAAGTATTCAACTAACTGTACTATTAGTTAACCTGCAAGATTCGGTATTTATACCGAATCGACTTTTCCTTCGTAGATTATAATAACTTACAATCTCTTATTTAAATTTCAGACAACGCGTCTGAAATTAAACTGTGATATTCTAACTTGAATATCAATTATGTTATGGCACCCCATTACATATATCACCCCATCCCACCAAGCAAACAAGCAACCAACCAAGCAACCAACCAATTGACCACGGAAACTTACCAAACAAACAAACAAGCCTAAACCCTAAACCCTAAACCCTAAGCCCTGCAGGCTGAAAACAGCCAATCAAAATCGAGTAAAATCGAGTTCTAAATAAGCCTATTTGGATACGGTACTGTTTAGTTTTTCCCATTAAAAATTGTTTAAAGCAAAGCTGACCAGAAGATAAAATCTATATATATAATAAAATTTGATCCGTCTTTTCGTGTATGTACGTAGCTCGATGTATACAAAAAACTATATGTTTGGTGTACGTAGCTCTCATTTTCATTGGATGAATTTGACAGCTCTCACTCATTTTGATTGGCTGAAATTGACATTTGTCCATTGGTCAGGAAAGGAGCGGGGTATAAAGTGACTTACGTAGAATAGCATATAGCCTGACTTACTTACTGTCTCAATTAGATAAAATATAGAATATAGTGTATATCTATTTGCCGTGACTTCGCATTTTTAACAGGTCAACCCCAATTTACATTCTGCAGTGTTACAAATATTAAATTTATTACCCCGTTGGTACAACGGGACACTATGCTAGTCTTCTTATAATAACTGCCCGAGCACAAGATTTAAACATAAAAATGATGTCAAAACAAGTGCCAATGTGCTCCTTTCTTTCACTAATTCTCGTCGTAATGGTACGGATCCACATCGCCATGAGGCGCCAGCACTTCCGACGGCAATGCCGCGCCTTCGGTTGGGAAAAAGGTCGGATACGGAAGAGGAGCCTCCGCTTTTTTCTTTCGAGCATCCGTCACTCGAACAATGCCGCCTTTGTTGCCTGGCACACTGCCTTTGACGTAGAGAAGGTTACGCTCGACGTCAATTTTGACGATCCACAGGTTGTCGCGCGTGACGCGGTTCCCACCCATCCGGCCAGGCATCTTTTTTCCTTTAAAAACTTTCCCGGGATCCTGGCACTGACCAGTAGATCCCATCTGACGGTGTGTCTTGGAATTACCGTGGGAAGCCGGCTGACCTGCAAAATTGTGCAGCTTCATGACGCCCTGAAAGCCCTTCCCCTTGCTGATGCCACATACGTCGACGTACTGACCGGCATTGAAATGCAGTGCCGAGAGGGTCGTGCCCAATGGTAGGAGCGCGTCTTCCGATACGCGAAACTCTTGCAGCTGGCGCTTCGCTGGTACGCCAGCCTTTGCTAAGTGACCCAGCACCGGCTTGCTTACGTTCTTCGGCTTGCGAAGACCCACGCCAAGCTGTAGCGCGTTAAATCCGTGTCGATCCGCTGTTTTGACCTGTGTCACCTGACACTCTTCCACTTGCAAGACTGTACAGTTGTGACGGTAACCAAAGTGGTCCCACACGGGGATCATTCCAATCTTGACGGCCAGTAACCCCGTGCGCTTCTTTTCAGGTGCCCATACAGCACCATTTGCGGCTGCCTCCGTAGCTGCAGCTGACACAGCTGTTGACAGCAAAGACACACGCGACGACGTTTCCACTGGTGTCTTGCGCACCAGTAATTTTAATCCGCGCCACATAATCCACACAGGCTCCAAAAAGGAATGCTTATTAATAGAAGGGCGTGACTGGGTACACACACACCCTTTGCTGCGTACACCCCCCTTTTTATGTCCAAATGCATCAAATATGGGTAAGTTTTGGGAGGCTAGTCTTAGGGTATAATATTTCCAAATATAGCTATAATTTCACAGCCACTTCCTGGTTCATGAGCTTTTTGAAAACTCCGCCAGCGTGAGGAATGATTGTAGCAGTGAAGAAGGTTTTGAGTTTTATAATAGTTCAAAATTTGAACTTTGCCAAATGTGTATATGCTTGCAAAAATTTGCGACTGATTATTACAATAAAAAATCGATGGGAAAGTCGATAAGTTGGTAGTCAACAGCCAATCAAGGTGCCGCTGGCGCAGCCTCTTCCGACTTGACAGCCTCCTCCGTGGTCGCCACCACATCCGTCAAAGCCATATCTTCCTCCTTATTCGATTCCACCTTTTTCCGCAGTATCGTCCTCCTTCTTCTCCGTCGTCGCTTCCTCATCCGACTTGGCGGATTCACCAGCTTCTTCCTCATTTTGTTCCTCCGTCTTCTCCGTCTCGGCTTCCTTCGCTAGGAGCTCCTTAATGTCCTCTTCAAATGACAGCGGAAAGTCCGTGAGGGCATAGCGCTAGTACGGCTGGCCGTTACGGTTCACGAGGAACTTTTTGAAAATCCATTTAATGTAGTTGCCAAACGTTCCGGGAAGCTTCGCTTTCAGGTATGTGAACAGTGGACGAGCGTTTGAGCCGTTCACGTCGTGTTTTCTCGAATAGTGGGAAAGTCACGTTATACTGCTTCACAAACTCAAGGATCTCCTCGTGGGTGCCGGATTCCTGGCTATTATTAAATTGATTACACGGGAATCCCAGCACTACCAGACCCTCTTCCTGGTACTTCTCGTGCAACTGTTGCAGCTCCGGGTAATTTGTGGGATTCAGGCCACACTTGCTAGACACGTTGACGACCAACACGACTTTTCCCTTGTAGTCTTCCATACTTACTTCCTTGTTGCTCATGTCAAAGTCCTTAAGCTCGTAGAACGACTGGGCCTCCTGGGCAGCGAGGTTGTATACCTCGCGGTACTGCACACCGACGTTCAACAGCGTGTTCAAAAAGGCATCTTGATCCTCCTTCGTCACCAAATTCAGCAGCTCAGCCTTATCGCCATAAACCAGTTTCACACCGTACTGGAAGTGAGAATATTTTCTCACGCTTTCAGCGAGGGCGGAGTTTTCAAAAAAATTCATGAACCACGATGTGGCTGTGAAATTATAGCTATATTTGGAAATATTATACCCTAAGACTAGCCTCCCAAAACTTACCCATATTTGACGCATTTGGACATAAAAGGGAGGGGGGGGGGGGTACGCAGCAAAGGGGCCAGTGACGCCCTAATAGAAAGATGTTGCATTTTCTGACTAGTGTACCATAAGATAGGTACGTGCTGTACCAAATTGGCGCCTCCTCCGCACTGATGAGGCAGCTGCTCCTGGGACTGGCAGCGCTGCTGGTCGGCGTCCACTTCTCCTGGATGGCACTTGGTTTGTTCCGTTTAATTTGGTGGACGATCGTGAGACTACTGCAGCTAACCGTGCTGCTCGCGGGCAGCGGCAGTTTCTGGTGGGTGCTACGCTCCTATCAGCTGCAAAAGGAGCAAGAGCTGCTTGAACATGCGGTGCAAAAGTTTAACTATTACAGGAAATACCGAAGCCGCTCGGAAAGTTGTAGCAGCGCAAAGGTCAATCTTAGTGTCGGGGGTGACCACGCGGCTGCTGCGGCGTGTAGCGGCATGATGGACGCGGGATTTCAGCTGCAAATAGTAAAGAGACTGCCACTTGTGGCGTATTTACGTATGACATGGGGATTGCCACCGCAGATCTGTGACGACATTGCGGCGTTCGTGCAGTCAATTGTGAAAGAATACGTCACGTTTTGGTACCATGCGATTTCTCCCGATAAAGACTTTCCTAATGACGTTAATTTTTTGCTGGCGGACATGCTAGGTGCAATAACGTCACGTGTGCTAGAAATTGACTCCGCCGAGGCCTTGACGATGGTTGCAAAGAGTCTAGATCTGCTAAGGTTGCATCTGGGCTGGTTTCGAGAAGCTTACGCTCAACTAGCAGACGAGTATCCTGCTGTCTTTGAAGGTGAAACTGAGTCTAACCTGCTCAAGCGACAGGATTACGTTGCGGCTTTTGTGCAACGATCACCGTTCATTCATCCGGGTTGCGTACGAGCTGGAACCCAAGGGTTTTCACCTTCACCGGATGAGAACAGAAAAAGCGAGAAGATTTGTGGGGAAAACGCAGAAGCTGCTTATCTTCGGCATGTAGCAACACAGCTACTTATCCAGTTAAAACCTCAGTTGGGTCAGCAACAGGACACAAATGTTTTCGTATCAATTGCCATGAATTTGTTGCGTGAGGTAACTGCTTTCAAGATCTTGAAACCACTGTCAGAATACCTGCAGCCGCGGTACGCAAACGAGATTATATCATATTGCCTTCAAGCTTTTGTAGATGAGAAAACTGCGGCGGCACAAACATCGTCAACCATATCATCAGGAAACAGTGTTGGCCTCGTACCAAATTTGACGCTAAACAAGCTACGGTCGACATCCCGCATCTTATATAAAGCTAGCAAACGCAGCGGGGAACAGGCAGAAGCAGCCTTTCAAGCAGTAGTGGACGCTGTTGCCAGTGCGGCGTCCTCAGCTGCAGCGGGAGCTGCTGAGATGGTATTTGAAGGAGAGGACTGGATTGATTCTAGCAACAATATCTTTGCATTTGGCACTGCTGTGTTTGCTGCTAACGCTAGTGGCTATTCTGGTGAAAAAAAAGGCATGCCCTCAATCTTTGCAATGGACGACCGAGTGAATGTGGCAAAAGCGGCAAAAATGATGAATCCTCGTGGGTTGATTCCAGGTGGATTACTTTCGCACAAGGCGGCTAGCGACCATAATCGTATTGCATCTCATATTGATGATCTCAAGAACGCCAAGACCAACATCGGTTCAAGCTTCAATTCTTCAATTGGCAAAGTCAAAAAGCATTTTCGTACCCTCAGTAGCCATCCAGTAGATTACCTCTCTGCTCCTCCTCTTGGTGCAGGTGCGGGCACAGCAGCTCGAATGATTCGTAAGCCAGGGCATCTATTTCAAAAGGCTTGGAAACGAGGAGAGTCAGAAGAGACCTCACCAAATTTTTCCTTCGGTACTGATGCTGCAGCAACACCTACTAGCCGCAACCGGAGATGTAGTAGCGCCCATTCTGTAAGCTCGTTGAACTCGCTCTTTAGTCCAATGTGCGATGACGAGGTAGAATTAAATGCTCGGACGGCGGGTGGAATTGCGAATATGGTGGCGGATCGAAAGCGTGTTGTTTTGCAAGTGGAAAAGAGTGTGGCAAACTACATGAAGATGTACGTGAAGTGTCCGGAAATGCGCAGCTCAGCACGCTCACGTGAGCTACACGATCTTGTCGCAGCCATGGAAAATCTGTTCATGCTTGGCTTTCATAGCTATGAATCAGAAGACGAGTGCGATAACGAAGAGCCATCAACACCTCCGCTATCTCCTTATGTTCGACGACGCTCTTCTGTAGCATCAGAGAAAGAGGAAGCTGCCTGTTATCGTCGTGATAGCGTAGACACAGAGAAAAGTTCCAGCTTTGATGAAGATTCACTTTACAGCCACTATTACTGGGAATTTCTCGCACGAGACAGACCTGGTGCCGACGCGTTGAATGCGCACTGGAGATTTGTGGCGTCCCAATGCCCGATTTGTAGCCCGAGCGAGTCATTAGTTTCGACTCGAGGAGTTCAATGGCTACTGAGTGCTTTGGTGAAAGGATCTTTAGGGGTATTTTGCTCTGAGTTGTTTGATCACAGCGCTATCATCGAATTATTCTACGATAGCTTTGCTCTCTTGCTTGACAAGACGCTCGCAGAGTCTGTGCTTGGAGCGCTATCCGAGCTTGATAAACTAAACGTTTGCATTGACATTCCCGTTCTTTTGGGCATCCAAAGCCACACTGACCAAGATTTTTTCGGTGTGTCACCGCAGTGGGGACTTGGCGGTGTAGCCTTCGCAAATGCCACTATCCGTGTGCTAGAACGAGCATGGGAAACTGAACGCTTCGTTCCAATGAATGGGTGGGTAAAAGCCAGTGACAAGCGTTGGCAAGAACTTCCGTCGTCAGAATGGGTCTGGGAAGATGACTGGTCACTTGAAAGTAGTGGGAATAATCCTGGAGAATCGCCAGGCAACGAGGTGGCGGATTCGGGGTGGGAATTTGCAAAAACTTTTGACGACAATTTTCACGAGAAGGAAACGAAATTTGATGCGGTCCGGCGGAGACGATGGATTCGCCGTCGATGCCAGCTCCCACCAATTCTACTGCCTCCATCGCTGCCAGGATTGTCTAGTAATTCTGGTGTGTCCTCTCCAATGGCATCTGCGGCCGCTTCGAAAGGAGTGGACAGAGTAAAAAAGCTGAAGCAGCGTTTTAATGCCTTGACCCGTGAAAAAAAGAGAGAGAAAAAAATTGCGGCAAACACATTACAGTTGAAGAGCAGCGTTATTCATAAAGATACGGCTGAAAGTCCGGTCAGGAGTTCGACTTCTGGAATGGGTGACTCGGATGATTCACAGCAAGTGCTGACGAAAACGTCTGCTTTTATGAAAGCTCAAGCTTCTATCCATTCGTTGCGGCGTGGTTTCTCGAGCAGGAGCATTATTTCCTCCAGTGATTCTCATTCACTATCTGCTAAGCCTCCTATCGACCATGACCCTGCAATTTTGTATGAGAATGACAGTTATGACGATGATCTGTGCTTCCGCTGCCTCAATGCTCTCTCATCATTCAAGACAGATGTGGGAACGTGCAATAGCTGCCAACAACGCGTTTGCAGTTCATGTCTAGATTTTGCTACCTTTTTAACGTATCCTCCCCCCCTCGAAAGCTCCAAGAAAGCACAAGTTTGTGGGGATTGTTACGACCGTCTCCTGAGCAAGTATAAGCTCCGGATTGAAGCTCACGTAGGTAAATATTTGGTCAAGGAGCGTGAACGGGCGTCGAGTATTTCTTGTAGTTTTTCTGTGACCACTTCGAACGATACTGCCCGTCACTCGCATTCTACTGCGAGTAATGGTACTCCTTCAGTAGGAGACGTCGATTTGACAGCGTCGGAAGACGCAACCAGCCTCCTAAGTCCTAATCGAGCGGGTAGCTCCAACTTTGAGATCACAGTTAAGATTAAGGATGACGAAGCGTATGCTTGGAGCATTATCAAGACCTTTCAGGATTTTGTCGTATTGGAGAAGCGTTTGAATGAGAAGCTTAAGAAACAAGAGAAGAAGCACGGGGCAAGGTGTCAAGCTTGTCATTTAAAAGGTGTGGATTATATGGAGATGACGTTAATCACGCCGTCGTTGAAATCGCTTCCGGTGGCAACGTTGTCTTACGAGAAGCAGTTGTCTGTACTCGAGCAATTTTTGCAGCAGTTGCTTGCGTGTGATACATTGTGTCAAAGCTCCTTAGTACAAAAGTTTCTCCTTGTTGCGAATGCAAATGGCACGTCCCCCACACCCATTCGCAACCCGTCGGCTTCCGCACGGGATATTAGTGACCACATGACTTCGCCGTCCCTGGCGTTTCCCTCAGTAAATGGTACGTCGGGCAGTGGTGGTCCTGGAGTGGGCAACGCTGGCGATGTGCTTGCGGAAAACGGCAAGTGGCGTAAAGGGCGCTGGCTCGCACGGGACGCAAACTCGAAGGAGTCCAAGATGCGTGTGTTGCAAAAGATCGAAGTGAGTCTCTTTGCGGTGTTGGGCGAAGTGTTTGAATTCGATGGAATTGGCCTGGTGCGACGTCAAATTTTTTCAATGACGCGATCATTTATCAAAGCGTTTCTTGGCGCTTCCCATTTTCGAATGCTCGAGCGACATTTTCTCTCGTTTACGGATCCGAAGAGGCTCTCAGGATGGATAAATGACTTGCACTTGTATATGTTCTCCGACTCAAGCGATGACAAGGTCGCTCCACCCTCTGTGCATGACATGCACGTGCTGCGTAAGAACTGTCTTGAAGCTATTCTCGCCAGCTTCCCTTCTAAAGCACTATCACTCTTTGGGGACACGGCATGCGAGAACGCGGCGCTAAAGGTGCACGAATTTCTACAGCACGAGGTGTTTGTAAAAAACCTCTTCTACAGCATTACGGACGAATTGCTTCTCCACCTGTTTCCGGACTCGACCACGTTTAAGGGCAAAAAGGCATCACCAGCAGCTCCGAATCCCTTGTCTCCTTCTTCTACTACCACCACCAGCATCGGTGAGGAGACTGTTGCTGCGTCGATAGATGATGACGCCGTAGACTTGGTCACCCAACCAGAATCACCAATTTTAGCAGTAGATACCACCGAGAAGAAGCACTCAGCGAAAAAGTAAGTTAGGCTTATACCACCATTCAGCTAAAAGTAAGTTAGGAAGTAAAAAGTGAGGTTAAATCTACGAGTGCGAGGTGACCGCTGCAGCCGTGGGGCGTTTACGCTTCGTTCGACCTTCCTCCTGTTCCTTAATGGATCGTTCTAAAGCCGCCAACTTCTGCGCCACGCGGCTTTTCTTCTTGGTGCGCGCATGCTGATTAATCTCCTTGAGACGCTCCTTGCCATGAGCCTTGACGTCAGCCAGCGCCAATTGATTGCCAGCCTGTAACACGCGACTGGCCATAATATTTTCCAAATTCTGGTTAATAAAACCCGTCACCGCTTTGCTGCCGTGATTCTTCATGCCACTGCAGCCGCGTCGGATCTCTGTTGTCGGGTCTGCAGATAACAATCATGTGTTTGTTAGCTTTCACCAGCATTCATAGCGGCAAATAGCTACTTACTGCCTTTTTTCGTGAATTTAGCCGCCGACCTTTTATGAGAATAGCTTATTTCTTTCTTCGAGGGCTTGACAGCATAATTCTTGACACCTTTCTTGCCTTTTTTCAGGTACCCGCTGCCTTGCGCCATAATATTGTTTTCGCTCTTGGTTGGTTTTCAGAATGTATATTGGGACGAAAATACTCAACCCGAAAAAATTGTTATGAAACAAAGTTGCAATAATGGTTGATCTTATTTTAATAAAATCAACTATCCTGTTATTCTAATTTGATCCAACACAAAATAATAGACTTAATCTCGGAGTCATATATGTGAAAAGAGGGACTCGGCATTTAATTTGGATGAAAACCCCACGAGTCGTGAATCGGACTTTGACCATGGATTCACGACAATTCGAATGGGTATAATTACGAGCCAGCAAATAGTCATTAACAAACATGTTAGCCTTCGAAGAAGCGTACGAGGGATCCTCTCTCGAGGCAGAACAAGACGACAGACGCACGAGAGTTGCTTAACAAATGAGCTGCACTGGGTTATACGTTGACGCGTTTTTCTTAAGTAGCCGACGGGACTCCTCACTTCCCTCGACGTCGTCCAGCTCGTTTAGAGGCTCATCTGTCACATCCATACTAAAACGCTTTCGCCACTGCAAGCTCTCTGTCACCAGCATATCGCCCGGCGGTAATCCGAGCGGCAACTGGAAGCACAATGGTGTCCAACTGTGTTCAAAGTGAAAAAACACTAGTGTCGAGATGATAAATCCCAAAACGACATCGACAGTGTAGTGTTTGCGTCCAGCTATACACAATACCGCTAAGACTATAATATACGCCATGCCGCACGCCCACCGAATCTTCGACACGGTTTGATTTCTAAAGCTGCGGTCAAGCGTCCGCAAATACAAAAGCACGGCAGAATTCGTGTAAGCCAAATGACCCGAAAAAATAAGGTCGCCACACGAGTTATAGTTGCCATATATGGGACCGACACGCGTGACGATGTCAATCCATGTGGTAGGTGGAACGTAGTCTGGGCTTCCAGCGCGACAATGCGGAGCTGGACCAGGAAGCGACGTCACAGATACTGTCAACATGCGCAGGAAATAGCAAACCGTGACAATGCGAAAAAATGAAGAGATGATGCGGCAGCGATTGGGACGATTCAAAGCGAGAGATTGTAATAAGAACATCACAGGCATGCCTGCCGTTAGTATGTCGCTCACAGGGCGCCACTTAGAATGGAGACCTTGCTCCGGAATGAGCATAAAACCCAAGTCTTTGAGCGGTATCGTGGTGGGCACGTGCAAATAGAAGGCAATGTTGACCGAGAAAATCATAGCGAGCGACATGGCTACAAAAATTTCGGCATGGTCCATCAAACTGCGCAAATGCGCGTCTACAAGAGAGCGCACGAGACGCCGCACGTAGATAAAGATGCTAGCGAAGAGCAGCCAAATACCTCCCCAGGAGGTACGCGAGCGGTGTTGATCAGGCTCAATAATAAACTTGAAAAAGGTGACCCATACAAGGACGCCAAGACCCACGTCGATCACCATAAAAAGCACGAACAGCACAAAGCCTGCCACCTCGCGGTATTCTACTAAATCAAACCAATGTCTCGAATTACGCCCTCCTTCACTGTACAACGATGTACCATTTTTTTCTGACCATGCCACGTGATTTGTCTCATCAAGAGGGCTCCATGAGCCAACAGGGCCTGACATTTTACGTTTGGTCCGAAATACGTTTGACTTTGTAAATGGCAAGTAAGACGCCATCCTTCTGTCTTGAAAGCTACGGAGTCGCAAACACCTTGTAATGATTAGACGATGACAAAGATGCTATCGATCTCCAACGCGCGGTCTGTCACTGCGCTGGCGGCGCAATTAAATATGTACCCAGAATAGAATGAAATCTCGCACAGGCATTGGACGAAAATTTGCATGATGTACTAACAATGTATTCATGTAAACATTTGCTATAGATCTTAACGGGTAAACTAAACTAACCAGGTTAGATATTCTAGCGATATCAAATTGCATCAGGTGACAACATCCCCTCTCAGTTTGTCGCTCGTTGACGGACTATGAGCTTTGAGTTATCAAGGCAAATTGGCAATTGATTCCCTCGATTCTCTATATAATGGGTGTCTTACCACTGCACGTAGTTGCCTACTGTAATGACTCCATTACATAAGAACAAATGATATTTATGTTGGAATGTCATTGTTCTAATCGGAACATATAGGCTGTTCCAAAAGGGAATTTTGGATTATAAATTTTGTTAATCTATTGGAAATTGATTAAACGAATCCAGGAGAGATTTAATTTTATAATTCAATCAACGAACCTACTACAAAAATATACAAACGTGTATAATTGTCTCGATTATTAGATACGCTAATTATGCGGCCTGACATGGCTTTATCTTTGGAATCCTGACGATGCTAGACCCGACGCGGTCGATGTTGCGAAAACATCGACCGCGTCGGGTCT
>CM047580.1:21075847-21092265 GCA_026184515.1 Peronosclerospora sorghi
CAGCACTACAGCGACATCCACGAAGACCACCACCACCACCTTCATCAACAAGATTCCACCACCCAAGTCACGCGAGCGTCATTTGGCCATCAACTCAGCCCGGAACGTCAAATCAAACGCCACGCTTCAGCCCAGCAGACACATTTCAAGACAGCATCAACGAAACTGTGACAGTTCCTCGTCTCGTATCTCCGCCATCCAGTCCAACCACGTTAACTCGTCGACTCCTGCCTCGGTGCGAATGCGCACTCCTGGCACAAGCTACGCTGCATTTGTAGCTAGAATTGCCAAGTCGCAGTCTCGTCTTCTAGACTTCGAGAAGGACGAGCGATGGCTAACACAGCTCCGGAATGCGAAACGTCGAGTGGAGGCGCTCAAGAGCAAAAACCAGATAAACTTGGTGAAGGAAGTTAAAAAAATCCGCGGAAGACAAGAACTCTCAGTGTTTCCAGCAGCGTGTCGACGGCATCCACCGCATCGACATAAATCGATGATACTCGTAGTTCAGTCAAATAATCTTCACTTGATAAAATAATATCAACATCTTTTTTAACTCTGTTGTCATGCATGCGTTCTATCTGGTTCATTTCACGTTCTGCATCTCATATGCCACATGTAGCCGCCTCCCAGCATACACCACCGAGTTGCAACCACTAGACTCCACCCATCAATCGACAGCATTCATGAAAAGAACAAAGATCACGCGCGCAACACGCAGCAGCAAAATAACTCGGAAAACACGCGCACATTCGAGATTCGATTCCATCACCTTTAGAAACTAGACGACCACCAAGCACCCATTGCTAGTCAACCAATAAACCAACTTGTCGCGAAAAGCACAAGTTACCGCCTCAGGCTAAGACTCGACCCGACTGGATCATGAAGTTCACTGCTCTCGTCGTCACACGCTTGTTGCTCTAGCAGGCGTCACAATTGCTGCCGACTACCAGCCAGCCAGCCTTAAGAGCACTCGCCGCTCCGGAACCAGTTACATCCAATGCTGCCGCTGATGCTGACAAGGAGCACACTTCTAGTCTCCAGTGCGTAGGATTATTTTCTCCTCTTGGTCCTCGCGGACCGGTTATGGGATTGCCATAATCGCTAGTTTACCGGGAGCAACAGGATTTTTTATCGCTGTCATTATCGATAGCCCAGATGAAGCATATGACTGTTTGATCCCAATATGAACATGATCGTTCATATTGGGATCAAGCAGTCATATGCTTTATCTGGGCTACTATCATCAGGCTCGGGGAAAGACACGAGATCAGAAACATGATGGCTACTGGAGTCCTCCAATTCTTTGTCATTATCATCGCTCAAATTAGTTCCAACTTTATCGTCCTCATCGCTCCATTCGGTTTGTTTCTGCTACAACTCATCTTCATCAGGATATGTGTTGGACGTGCCCAAGGCTTAATCTTTAATTCTCTCCACTATTTTGGGTGTCAGTGTCACTATCCGATTCCTCGCTTTGGTTTCTTGGCACGTCGTCGTCACTGCTATCTTCAGAAGACACAAGCAAATTGTCCGGAAATGTTACGCCGTCACCATCACTATCGGTGTCGCTGACGCTACTATCGTCTTGGTCCTCGCTGTCACTGCTGGCTTTGGAAGATAGCTGCGCGATCTTGCTAGCATGTTTTGAGCAATCGGTGTCGGCATCGCTAGCAGTATCGCTTGAACTAAGAATATGTTTGTATGATGTCGCACTAACGTCGTTACTACTATCGCCGTCCTCGATTTTTCCAGCTTTTTCTTCTTCGCTTTCACTGTCGAGAGGAAAGTCATCCGCTTGATTATCTATGGAGCTGTGTTCGCCATCACTGTCATTTTCGAGCTTTATTTGCTTCTTTTCAAACTGAATACCATCAATGTTAAGCTCTGGCATCTCAACATGATCGCTCGTGTTTGAGCCCTGTTCACTAGAAGTGTTGCCTCCAGCTGAGACAGCTTCATCACTTTCATGACTACTCAGATCGACGTACGCGTTCTGCCCAGGTTTCGTGTCGATCACGACAATTTCTGGCTCAACATCCACTTTGTCGCCAAGGCTAAATGGAAATAATAGCCGAGCGTCCTCCCGATCTGTAGATGTCTGTGAACAACAAGCACCAAATAATCACTTAGCGTCACATTTTATATTAGAAAATTTCAGCGCGACGTACCAGCCAGTTCCTACCGCGCTCAACTGATGGACAGCCATCATGAAACCCACGACTCTGAGCAGGATATTTTAATGCAGAGAAGTAATGCTCGATTGCAATATGATACTGCTGTTTCATCTCTTTCCATCCATTTCTCTTTACCAACTCGTATGCTGTTGTAAACATTTTGTACGGACGCACCGAGAAACTTGGATTGCTGTCGAGCAACCTCTTCGCTAGAGTCCTGGCTTCTTCATCCAGTTCCTCCATCGAATTCCATACCGTCGGCGGTCGACTAGGAAATAAAAGTTGCTGTCCCACGTATACCGTACAAGGTGGCAACGCTAGTACGCCCCGTTGTTGATGATACAATTCACTCACAAAGCGATTGTCTCTTGGGTCGATTCTTCCGTGGACGTCAAGTTGATGCTCAAAAAGATCTAGGAAACTGGTAAAGGTAATTCTGCAGTTTACATTTGGACAGCGATACGGCTCCAAAGTAGTACTCCAGCGCCGCAGATGCTTACACGAGATGCATTGACAGAGGCTACACTGATTCTGCTCGACAAGAGAGTTTTCGTCCATTGAGTCACGCAATCTCTTCGCCTTCTTCTCAAACGGCGTAATCGGCAACCCAAAGGACGAGCGATAACGTTCCAACTTTCTTAATCGTCTCATTGCCTTACAAACATAAGGTTTGCGGCCTTCGCGCTTTAGCCAGGAACGGTAGCTCTGGGAACGCGCTTTGTTTTTGCGAAACTCGCACGATTTGAGGCGCAAGAGCGGGATAGGCGTGTGAATTGGAATATCCATAGGACTTACGATGCCCTCTGCGACGTCAGCAGCATTTGGCTCTGGTACAGATTCGCTAGGCATATACGCACGGGGTGCCTTCATGACAGCTTAATTAATTATCAACGTCCGGCATCTAGAAAATGATTGGTAGAAACGTGTCATTTGGTTTTGATATGTTTGAGCGCAACCCCGAGAAGTCGCTAGGTGAGATATAATGATAAAGAGTGTTAATAGTGCAAAGGTCGACTGTACAGTGACAATCTATGTGCTAAATTATGCGTAGGGAAAGCGAAGAGCGCTGTTAAGCACATGCTGACTGTTACTTTTCCGGACGATGTTAAGGTCTTTCTTGTCGGGTGTAAGGTCACTGTCAGCGGCAAACGCGGTGAGCACCCGCGACTTCCGTCACTTGACGCTTGACATGCGTCGTGTGAACAAGGAGCAACTCCGTGTGGATCTCTGGTTCGGCAATCGAAAGCAGCTGGCATGTGTGCGCACTGTATGCTCGTTGATTGAGAACATGATTACGGGTGTACGTGTTGGCTACCTCTACAAGATGCGCTTTGTGTATGTTCACTTTCCTATTAACGTGACGTATTGAGAAAAATACGGTGGAAATCCGAAACTTCCTCGGTGAAAAACGCGTGCGTCGCGTGGCACTGTCTGAAGGTGTGAACTACGTGCGCACGAGCGACGTTGAGGATCAGATTGAGTTGAGCGGCGTTGACCTCCACAAGGTATCGCAGGACGCCGTGAACATTACGCAGGCCTGTCTAGTGCGTCGCAACGATATTCGTAAATTCCTTGATGGTATCTACGTATCTGAGAAAACCACATCGAAATTGAGGAAACCTAAGCTATTTTCACTCTAGACAGGGGGGTACATCGCTGCTAAGAGAGAGTTTGTAACCGGTACTGAATAAACCGATCCGTGCTTATTTGCCGCCACTGGGTTGATTGCAGCCTTATTGCTGCTTTCTTCTGTCCGGGCGGATTTTGGGTTGCGCATTGCGAAGATTGATGTGCAGCTGCTTCTGTGTTACAGGAAGCAGCTCACACCCATATTTTCTATGTATCGCTTAGAGAGAACTTTTGAAGCTATCAGAACGTGTTGGGAGTCGCAACTCGATTGCCATTACTACCTCTATCGTCACCTCTGCATCGAGCCGCATGTCTTAGAACAGGTCAAAAGGATTAGCAGGTGTCTGTGATGTCTGCGGTGCACTCGCAAAGTCACCAGACCTGCACGACGAGTCCAAACACAAAGCTTCATAAACAATTGTTATACTGGAAAGCTCGACACGACTCGACAGTGCTGCAGTAACGTACGCATTGGGATTTGTAAACGTGGTAGTATTTTGCATTGCAGCTTTTGTCCTAAAGACAAAGGCGCTCAGCACAAGTTTGTTCCATCCAAGCCTCATACGTACAGTGGAGCTCCTGCGATCGCTGAGCCATTCCCGGAAAAATTGTCCGTTCTGGATCGGATTGGAGGTGCCACAGTAGTTGTCCCTCCTGAACTTGTCGACATGGTGCAGGTGGAGGTCGCACCAAATCCTAGATTTTTAATGCTAAGTGAAGCAAAAGGGTCGTGGTTGCAGCTGGAGTCTACACAGATACACAACGTTAGCAAACGGTCGTTGACACTTCGGAGGTTGGTCACCTTTTGCACAGGAGGAACTTGCCCGAATACTGCGGTCTGGTTGAGTGCGTTGGCTGATGCTGCGCTGAGAATCCCTGCTGTCCTTGCCATTGCATCGGCTGTTTTATGTGACCGAATGCGTGCTGAGGCTGTGGAAAGTTACCAAATGGTTGCTTGTTCGAGCCACCTGCGGGATAACGATTGCGGTTGCACGGTTGGAACCCCGCTGGTGTTTCCGGTACCGTTTCCATGCCCAAATGGATCATTGATTACCCCTTGCTGTTGAGTGCCAGTCTTTGTCCAGGGAAAGCCTATCGATGGTCCAAAATCAGGTGTAAATGCTCCAGATCCAGACGTCGGAGCAACAGTGCTACGCAGCTCTCTGCTAGCGAATCGAAGACGCTGCTGGTCTGCTGCGCTATGTGCCAACGTTTGTAATAAAGTGATAGAAGTGCTTCATTTTGCAATCCTGCAAAATGAAGCACTTCTATCACTTTATTACAAAAAGAACGTGCAGTGTTGTCGTCGCATCCGACAAGGATGGATATAGTGATGTAATAAATTCGCTCATCGGAAATGGAAGTATGCGTGTTATTGGCAGAGCCACACTATTACATGGTTGACTTAGCCACGACCGCATGGGTATCTGAAAAAATCATCGTGCTTCCACCAGGTCTTCAAAAGCAAGTTCAGCGCAAGAGTCTCTGTTGTTGTCATCAAATCTTTAAGTGACGCCTGCCCAATAGCCATGTTTGCACCAGATCAATTGCAAAATGCTCGTGTCATTGGAGATCAAGGTGTCTAACACCGAGAGCTCCTTGCACGTGCAGCTCTCAGTTTTAGACACCTTGATCTCCAATGACACGAGCATTTTGCAATGGCATCGCTCAAAGTTGAAGGGCAAAACGAAGGCGTCTCGGGCGAAACAGGGACTCCATAGTCATCTTCGGAGTCCTCAGCACTTTGAACGGCGGTCAAGCTGACTCTTGACATGTTATCGGAAACATTGGCGCTCGTATTGGGAAGCAAAACGAAATTTGGACTCCATTAATTTTGTACTTGCTGAATTTATGTAAATTATTTTTTGGGGCTTCAAAAATGAACCTTTAAATTATAGTTTGTCATGGCTTTATCAGTGCGCGCAAAGAATATCATCCTGGGCGGCAGCCTTGCTACCTTCGCGTCCTCTATCTTCGGGTACACCTTTTACCAGATGAGCCAAGTACGCTAGCAGTGCTCACTATCGATGGTACACGCTTTTTACTTGTGCGTTTTGTTCTACTTTTTCATACAGGACGAATTTAAGGACCTCGACACAGTGAGAGTTAACGTGCACCAGAGTGGCATGAAATCTTCCACCGTCGGCAAGCAGGAAAAGTAAGGCTTATCATATTAAGCATCCCTAAAATCATCCTCTTTTTTAGGAGATAACTTTTGTAATAAATTTAGGGGATGACAACACGTCCTACAATTTTTTTCATAGACAGCGTCCGGACCTGTATGTGCTAAGTCCATCGAGTGTTTTATGACCTTACTCTTGGCAGTCTCCTACAGTCTCTCGTAGTGTGCCTAGTAAACGTAAATTACCGGAAAGCAGCAGTTCGCTGCGCAAGTGCCTACACATAATTGATGGTAATATGTGAGTCAAAGATGATGGTGTACCAGTTAAACGTCGTCTTACTTTGGCCATGAGACGCTGTGATTTGGCAGAAACTCTGCTCTTAAGTTTGCGAAGGTTCTCTTCAGTGCGATCAGCCTGCTCCAGTTCCCGACGGGCCTCTTCCAGTACCTTTGGCTTCGACATTCTGGACGCTTTTTTATTCTTCTGTCGAAACTTCTTCCCACCTTTTTTCGACATGGTAGATCTGGATTCCGGGGTTTTGGTGTTAGAAATGCTTTTCGACGAGCGCGTAGTCGACTTATTGATATCCTCTTTCGAGGAGGCGCAATTTTGCAAGAAGAGTTTGGTCACGCGTGCTGCCATCGCCGCCACTGGTTACAATTTTTTTGGACTTAAAAGTCTATTTATTACAATGGCTACATCATTTAACCATGACCAGAATTAGAATTTCGCCTTTATTGTTTATCGTCTTAGAAACAAGAGCCACTCGAGACCTAACAGCGAACGACTTTTCTTCCTTTTCCAACGACAAAAACCATAACAACCGTGTCGTTAATCAATTAAACCAGTCAATGCACCTAATTTATAGGCGGCCACCGGAGCCAGCCATGGATTCCACCAATTGGTCCTCCTCGCGAGCGACTTTCGCGCCCTTTTCCTCGGCACCTCCCTCGTGGAGCTCCATCAGACGAACGAGGTCGAATTTGGGCTTCTTGAGGATCTTGCACTTACGAATGTACACGTTCTGAAGCGGGTAAATACCTTGAGTAGCCTTCTCAATCTCCTTTCCAATAATCTCAGGCACAAACTTCAGGAACAGGTCCTTAATGTCGCATTTAGATGCTTCCTCCGTCATAATCGACGTCATCTTCTTACGGATAGCACGAATCTGAGCTGTCTTCGCATATGTGGTCTTCTTGATCTGGTTCGGACGTTTCTTCGTGAAGGCAATACAGAAAAGACGAACCAGGTAGCCATCAGTGGTCTTGACGTCCACGAAAGCCTCAATCAGCGTCTGCCACTTGCGGATTAGCGAGCACAGCTTGTCGCGCGTGAAGTCCATGCCGTGGAAGCCAGTGATAATCTGGTTGCCTTGGATTTCCTCAGCGCAAAGACGGATTTTTCGGAAAGACTGGTCCTCGTCCTTGTTAAGGTCAGCAAGGCACACTTCAAACACACGCCCACGAAGACCCTCAGACGCAATTTTGGTGCCTGCGGTGCGGTTAACCAAAGTCTTGCCGCAGTTACGCTCTGAAAAAATAGCCGGTGCCTTGATATCATACCAATCCTTGCGCGTGAATGGGTCAACTCTATGACAGAAAGAACACAACCAATTGATATCTCATATCAGAAGGAGATGATGTCTTTATCACACGTACACTTTTTTTTTGCCGCCCTTCTTTCCCTTTGTCAAGCGTTTGTTTTTTCCTATTATCATCAAACAAGTCCGTTTAGCGAACATCTCGACTTCGGTCCGTGCCAATTAGTCACTATTTTCGAATGCTGTCCCTCCGCCCCAACTCTCCTTCATTTGTTACGATAATTAAAAATCTCGCTGAACCAAAGTATCTTTTCAACGTTTTCGACCTCGTGGCTGCTGCTAGTGCTCGATCACATTTCGTTACCTCGTACGAGGGAGCGGGGCAGACTGGATACAATCGGAAACGTAACACATTGAAACACGCGTGTTAAGCACTCACCGACAGCCATTGTTGTCTTGAGTTTTATCTAAGGCGAAATGGAGGTTTTTAGCTTGGTAGGCAGCAATTTGGGCACAAATGGCTGGTGCTGCGCCGGCGGGCCATCGAAAGTACGGTTAAACGAACCGGTTCGTTTGACTAATAGAGGTACACCGTACCATTTTGTTTCCTTACCAGAAAATTTTACAAGGGTGCGAATGTAGTAGACAAACCAAATCATTCAGTGCCGAGCACATCGCGTCTCTTGAGGAACCGGAAATTGGATCATTGCTCTGCGTTAACATTGTGATGATTTTATCGAGCTGGTGCTGAAATATTTTTCAGTGTTTGGAGAGAAAATTTCGACTGTCTTCGGTGAAAGAGGAAGGTCAGACTTCTGGTGGTTCTCATCGTGGCACAACGCTTTCTATATCGAAAAGCTGGAGAGTGTGCTAACTTGAAGGCTGCTGAATACGTTTGGTGTCCGACTTTGAGGCGAAGATCTATAAAGAAGGGTGAATTCATCTGTGGATATCAACCGGCATTGCTGGCTATTTCGGACAGACAACGCCAAATTTTTCCAACGCACTACCATCAGTTTTTCCAGACCAAAGTACAACACTGTGAATAATACAGTTATCTATGTTTGCCTCAGCATGGAGTGACATCACGGCAAGTCAGCTCGATCCTAAGACCTATCCTGATTGTTGCCGCTTTCGCTAAACGACACATTTAAAGATTTACCTGGGCTATATATTTAACGTCATCTTCAACAGCAACAACTATACACCTCGTCTAAATTGTGCATCCATTTGTTCGGATGCGAGAAAATAGTTGCGACGGCTTAGGACTCACGCGCCTCCTGCTGGGCGTAAATGATCTGCTGAATAAACTCATCGGAGAGAACGATTTTCTGCTGTGCGCTGTTTTGAAGTTGTTGCAAGTACTGGACTGCATCAGCCGAGCTCGCCGTTGTTCCACAATTCTGAAACCGTTCGTGCTCCTCGAGCTCTGCGCGGATATGTACAAGCAAACAATTTAAATACCGCCGGTGGGCGAGAGAGGCTTGATTCAATACTACGCTTAGCTTGGAGGGCTCATTCGGGGACGGAAGCTCCAGCGAAGAAGGAGGGACTGGTCCCGCTGGGGTGTTTGAACCTTGCTGTTCCAATGTCTCCTCTTTCGCAGGTGCTTCAGTAAAGTTTGTCTTCTCTCCATGCTCAACTGCACTATCAGCGCGAATTCGAGCGTAAGTATCCCCATTTGGTGCCACTTGTTGCACCTTGGACCCTGACATTGTGACGAAAACTTGATGCGGGCGCGTAAACACGCCGTGCTTCGGTTTACAACGAAAGTAGTATCTTCCTTTCACACTGCCATCGTTCTTTCCGTGAGCTTCGTCGAGTTCAATGCCTACCCACATTCCTTTCACGCCAGTGATTTCACCCAAATACCGCACAATACCAAATAGTTCTTTCTCTGCAATACACACACGATCACCTAGATCTATGTTGAAGCCCGCTAATGCCTTTACTTGCGGCCTTGGCGTCACGTACTCATCTACACTAGCAATTGACGCCGTGTCGGCGTCTTTGCTTGATTCGCCCGAGGACACTAGTACCTCGAGACGTTTCTGAATCTTATAGTCCACTATGCTCATGACGACGACTGCGCGTTTGGGAAACAGCGTCTGGAACGCTAAAAAGAGCTCGTGCGCCTGTGCTCGACAGGAGGAGCTAGCGTCATATAGAGCGTGTTGGAGTCCCTTTTCAATCTGCTGCACATCGTTTTTATCCAGTACGGAGCTCCACGTATTAAGTGCTCGATATAGACACGAGATGCAGCATAGTCGAATGAGCTTATTTTTGCTTTCGAGTAAAATGTCCACCAAAAGCCGCAGCGTTGCGCCCTTGACTACAGTCTGCGTGACAATCGCCTCGAGACACTCGCTACAATAGGTGCCACACACTTTATTTCCACCCCCGCGCACTTCTACGAGCGTAGGCAACATCTCACGCAGAAATGGGGCCATGGCATCACGTGTGACGCGCGAAATGGTCGTGAGTAGCGAACATACCTCCTTGACAATCTGGGACCGCAGATCCTGCACCATGTCTTTGAGCGGCCGCAGTATCTTCCACACGTCGGTACTTAAACTGTTCGTCACGGTACGCGTGGATGAGTCATTTTTTAGCTGCTCAAACGCGCGCTGCATTTCACCCAGTGCCGCCATTCGCTCCTGCCAATTCTCCGCGTTGCGCGCGATGCGATCCATCTCGCGCGCCAGAATCGTCACTAGAGCGTCCTGTCATAATTCAATTTATATATTACTACGTTAGAGCGATGGTTGAAGATAGAGGCATGGGCAATAGAGACTTCGTGGACCCGCACCTTGCTCATTGCCAAGACAAGCGCGCAGCCTGAGATTTTTTTGCGCGCTAGTTACGAGCACTTGGCACAGAAAAGCGCCCCTTGCATACAAAAACTAGTGAAATCCGGCGAAGGGACTAGTCAAATTACGTATTCAAGTATGCATTTGTGATCAATCCAAATCGATTGGCTCGATATTCACTGTCCGATGGTCAATGTACTTCTTTCTACCCGCTCTCGATCATCAAAATCGAGCTGGAGGAATTAAAAAGTCACAAGTGAAGGTGGCATATTAGCAATACATCCCTAGTGCTCAACTTAACACGACCTCGTCAGTGAAGAAGCGATTTTATTGGTCAAAACACATGTTGTGCAAGTCTTCGTTGAGTGCTCTCCATTCTGCGCTTACACTCCAGATAGGAGATACCAATAGCAACTTCACTAACGTGAATCATAAGCCATGGAGCGTAGTATTCTGTACATTGAATTGGTCCATTCCCTGTAAACATCCAGTGATCTGCGACGTTGGACAATCTTGTTATTAAATAACAAGAATGGCGATCGTCTTGGACGTTTGGTGTACGTAAGTGAAGATAATTAGCTTTCTGGCGCTCGAAAATCGTGTTTACGCCGAATGGAATCCCTCCAAGATCGTTACTATCCTAGGAGCAAGCAACTAGTGCCATTATGCACGATTTACGTCCGCAGATGCAAAGATTAAATTCTCGTCTACGATGAACCGCTGGAAATCGAGCCACGTGTTAAACCATGTCGAGCAAGATGGTTTCCCTTAGACAACGTTACGACGGACGACTCGCTTGTCTACTGGGATAATACTGTACAGGATCTCGTGCAGCGCCCGTATCGTGTCCTAGAGGTACTTCGTCTACCGTGGCCTTTGCCCACACCTCGAGTGCGTGTTAAGCTGCGCGAATGGAATGTATGTCCATACTCAAGGACTAGCACCGTAGTCGGATCTTACAGTGCTAGGGCTCTATTTCATGTGAAATTGGTGTCCTCGTGGTCACGCTTGCAAGAGATAATCGACATCGAATCCGCTGCATTGCGTCTCAGGGACGTACAGTACACATCAGCTTTGGAGTGTTTGCCATGTCTTTATTGATATTTGGAGACTTGATCGCATGTGTACGTGCGCAAACAAATAGTCTTGACCATTTAGCGGCATTGCGTGCCCTAAAATCTACGCTTGTACGCCATATGAAAAGTGCTGCAACTCCTTGAGTCTCTCGGAACGTACAGTCTAAAGCCGATGGAACGTACTTGAAAACGGAATCATTCGAATGCGTTAACTGTCCCGCTGCTTCCTATTATCCACATCTTGATTCCTTGCCACGTACGGACATGAAATGGGGCTTACATGCACTGCCGACTGCCCAGGGTAAATTCTGCGTCGCAGGACAATCACAGTATCCTGTGCGCTCGGGTAGTACTCGGGTGGGTGACCACCGGGAAGACCGGATATCACTTCAAAGTATGCGACGATGAGCCGAATCGAATGTCTTCCAATTCAATCACAACGTTCACTAACTTGATATGGCAAAGTGAGCTTAGAGGACCTTGTTTGATCGGTTCTTACCGACAAAATGGAGTCTTGGGGATCTGCAACGTCAGGCTCTCCATGATTAGGTCCGGTGGGTTTAGTATCCTTATAACACACCCCATATCCAGAAGGTTACTTTTGCTTTGCTCTGCTCCCTTTGACATTATTGTCCATAAGGAACGAGCACAAAAATTCCATGTCTGCTTGGATATTTCGGTCGATAAACATTGATGGAGTGTATGCAATAATACGTTCGTCTTGTGGAAGGTGTCCTGCTGGAACCGTTGTCTATCGCCGAGAATCGAATTGCTGCGACGCGTGTATGTGTGTCTTAGAGCGGGAGACAACCGGTGAACCGATACGTTGATGAAGGCTATATCTGTTCTTCAGGCTACTATTGACTGCTTCCGAGCTTTCATGTCCAGGTGGAACGTACCAATCGAACTATGAAGCCAGTAACTTGTCTGCGTGCTTCTGTCCCAAGAACATGTACCACAATATTCTCGCCCAGCAAGATTGTTTTGCTATGTTCAATGAGTGGTGCTCTCTGCAGTTGGTGCTGCCACAAAATACACGTGTCTCGGGAAGCATTGTGCTTGTTAAATGACCATCGGCTATGGTTATAAATTCTACGATCCCGACTTGATCCGACGCAGTAATAAAGACGGAAGTGTATATTGTCAGCTCATCGTATACTATCGTTGTCAAGTGCGTTCCAATAACGGAACCTGCGTCTCGGCTAGGAGTAAAGCTTGTGAGGGTAGCTGAACCAATGGGACGTCCTCTAGTCTAGGCGTATGTCAGTTTGAAAGCCAGCGTCTCTGCAATCCAATGTGTCGAAAAGAAGCACCCCAGATGCTAATTAACAGCAAGCAGAAGATTTCGGGTTGAAGCGTAGTTGGCAGCATATCGTGAAGCCCATGTAGTTGAAACCGCAAAGCGTCGCAAATATAACGTGATCGTCAAGAACGAGCTTCGCATGAACGGATTGCAGGAAAAAAAGCGAAGTGCGTCGTAGCAGACGCACAGCACTGGCGAAGGCTGAGGGGAAGCCTGCTGAGCTCCAAACAAAGCAGCAGCAGGGTGAAGAAGTAGCGTTTGGCTGCTGCTTTAAAAGTTCAGCGTGGGAAGCTTACAGGCGGAAAAAATATTCTGTGTTGCAAGAACTAAAGCGAGAGCAACAGCTGAAACAAATGGCTCGTGAATTGTAGCAACGAATGCATCAAAGACTTGTACGCAGAGAACTCGTAGAAGAGAAAGCGGCCATCAAGGGTACAAAAGTTGAAAGAGTCTGTCGACGCCAAAGAATATGTTCGAATTGCTGCTGAGCGAGAGAAGACGCACGCGTTGGCTGAGGCTCAAGCACGACCCAAAGCTGAAGCAGAGAAGAACGGACGAGAGGGAACAGCTGCACAGTTAGCAAGAAGGTTGGAGGAAGAACGAGCTCGACAACGACGTGAGAAGGAGGAGATGGACACGTAATTGGCACGAGTAGCAACAGAATAAGCCGTTAAACTAGCTGACCATTAGCCCAACAACTAAAGCAACAATCCGTCGAGACAGCAGACAACTTCTATGGTGATTTGTGAATTTGATAGGGTTCTTTGGGTGGACATTGTCACGCATAGTGCCGAGAGTGCAGCCCAGAAAATAATTTCAACTCTCGAATTGCTGCCAAGAAGGCTCGTAAAACTGGTGAAGCTTGAAGAAAAGCGCGAGTTAGAACGGCAGTGTCTACATATTCGACAACTACAGACGCGATGAAGCTTTCGAGCACAACGGAGAGAGACCCGAAAAGTCAGATAATACCCCACCATTAGTTGGCAAGCGAGGACATACACAGGTCAAAAGAGCATGAGATGGATTAAGTCCAGTGATTTTTTACACCGGGTGGAGTCACTGAAGCTGTCGCGATAGAGTTAGTTGTGGGAGCTCGAAATGACCATGAATTAGAAACTGAAGTGGTCAAGCTTGCAACAAGAAAGTGAAGAATTGGATCCGAAAAATGCAAGTTGTGACTCACAACAACGTTGCCATATCGCCCGCTTTAAGTGAATTGTCTGGACTGCGAAGTGATATTGAAGCGGCACAGCTGTGATTAAAGTGCTTAACCAAGCCGACACTTGTCTCACGCATGTATCGTATCTGGGTGCGTTTTTAGTATCAATGAATGCCGGAATGGAGGGTGGTATGCGAATCAGCGGGATGTCCGGAAGGAATGCGCGGAAAGCTGAGAATCGCCTGGGGCGAAACGCTATTCACTATCGAGCATCCCACCATGCGGGGAAGAAAACAGTGCGCACGCTGCGGTCAACCGGACCACGAAATCAGAGCCTGCACTACGGAGTTGCAACAATTGCTACAGGAAAGATGCATAGTCATCACAACGAAGGAGAATGGAGAGCTCAAGGCCCCCGCACCGACTTTCACTAGTATGGAACAACTTCGGACTGAAGTAGCAGCGAATCGGATGCAGCGCAGTCAGGTAGATCATATCAGCGCGAGTCAAACAGGACAGCAGGAAGTACCGCCTAAGAAAGAACCAACTCCCGAGGTATCGGCCGTACAGGAGATAAAGAACACCGACACTTTCACTTTGGAGGAGAAGGGCGCGAGCGTCCAACACACGGAACCAATCAAGGCAATTTGAATCACAAAGGAACCCTTACGGAGACGACAAAAGGACCATTTTTTACAGGTCAATAAAGGAGAAATCACCGAGACCATCCAAAAGAAAGGGGTGGACACACCAACAGATGAGACAATCGATCCAAGATCACCTGTATTAAAGGATAATTCAGGACGAGTGCTGCGGAAACCAACGAATTCGGAAGAGATGGAGCCTGGAATGCGAGAACATACGGCCAAACAAGTTATCATTTCGACACTAGCGTCCTTGGACGAGATTGAAGGTACAGTGAGATGGAATAGAGCTACAGGACAAAAGTCACGACCCCAGAGGAAATCACCCAATTAGCCCTGGCCTTTTCAGAGATGGAAGTTACACCAGTCCGGACACCTGTGGTGGAGCGGCTGATCAGAATTTTTGATGTTCGATCAGGCGTTCCCACAGAGCCCGGACTACCGACCAAAGAAGGGGGTCCTCCGGTTTTCCTGTGACAGGCCTATGTCTTGCTCACCTTGTGTACCCGACGGTTTTGGCGTGGGTCGCTCTTCAGGTGACTGGGACGTAGATCACTGCAACTCCGATGCAAGATCGAGATGAATTCGTAGCAGATCGACGGGTGTCGATCAGGTGCAAAAAGTCGATAATCAAGATCGATGATCGATGATCTTGCGGAGAATCGTCGAGATCTTGAATGATCACTGGTCGATGATCAAGATCGGTGATCGCAGATCGATGATTACGAATCGATCTAGTCGATCTTGTGCTGAATCGACGAGATCTCGGATGATCACGGGTCAATGATCGCAGATCACTGTTGATCTTGTCGAATCTTGTACGAACTGGTGAGATTGCGGGTCTTTGATCGCAGAAGTCTTCACCACTTGATCGTCAAGCCTCTTAAGCCTATATCGCTAACGGAATACCCAGTACATTATGTATTCCTAGCATAGACCTAAGAGGAGGGAGGTCGATCTGCACTTTCTATGTGCAGATCGACGGATTTCACAAAAATCCACCTAGAGTTCCCGTGGGGCGCTTAGAGCAGCCGAACTTCTAGGGGATAGATGCGAACCAATGGGGGAAGAGGTGAGAACACTAGGCTTTATCACTTTCCCAAAAGCCTTTCCAAAAAACTACCGCTGGCACAGCGGGCGGGGTTGATGTAACAGGGTTACATTTGGTTACGTTGGTGTACGTAAGTACACAACGGTTAAGGTCAAGTATTGACCAGTTTGAAAGGTTCAGACCTATTGGTTATTCTAACCAATCAGGGAAGGAGCCCTTGGTGGAGGCGTGGAAGCCTGCCACGTGTTGGTACACAGGTGGTGTACATTACATTTTGGCTAGGTACGAATTGAGTAAGTTCTACTTAGTATTACATATAGTTTACATTAGTTTAATTAATGTAGGCTAATTACATATTAAATAAAATCAGTTTACAAAATACACTAAAGACTGCTAGGCGCACGACCTCGACCGGTCGCGCGCGCAGTGAGTGTTGTAGGGAAAGGGAATACCTTCCCTTATCTACCCCCTTTCTAAGGGAAGCCTTGTATTAAGGCGTTATTTTATACTAACTAGTAAACCAAGAGAAATCTTGGCCCCGAGTAAGAGAGCGATCTCTTACTAAGCCCTTTTATAAGGGCGTATCGGCTAAGTAGCGGCGTACCTCCGCTTTAGTAAAGTATTCCTCTGTGCGCTAGTCGCACCGTGCGTGTACGCACCGGCTACATCTGGTAGCATTTGTAGTCAATCCAACACCTGTGTTGGTAGGCTACGGAATCCTCTGCAAAGGATGAATCAGGACGATTGGGTAGGTTGACCCTCGTCCAGAAGGAAGCCTTTAGCAGGCTGTTATCCTTACGGGGTGACGAGGGTATGCAGCTCCTAGTGGAGCAGGGCCTTGAGGCCGTAAAGGCAAGGGTCAATGCCCTTATCGCACATGAGGCGAGTTTAGGTGGAATTCGTTCCACG
>CM047580.1:21112265-21125923 GCA_026184515.1 Peronosclerospora sorghi
CATTGCCGAACCTTGAGATACCGGTACATCACTGTAATACCAACATTCAAACATAGAGATGATTGGCAAGCTAATGTTTTCATTAAATAGTCGCCTTAAATTTAGCGATTGGAGGGCACCGCGAAAACAGGGGCATTTTAGGATTTTTTTAAGAAGAGGGGCATTTTAGAATTTTTGGGCGAAAACAGGGGCATATTAGACGTTATCTCTAATAATAATAGTATCAATGAATGCTACGGAACGACTAAAGCAAAAGGGATTGGAACTGCAACATTATATTGTAATATTTTTGTGCAAGCTATTGAGGATGACAAAAACGTGTCCCGGTTGCTCAAGAACGCGTGAGGACGTTGCAATGCAACAATGAGCGAGTTTAGAGGCAACAATGCTCGTAGTTACATGATTAAACGTTGGTTTAAAAAGATTTTGTTTTATTGCAAATTACCGTTCACATGTTGGTGAGGTTGTCCCGTCTATTCAAATGAGAACTTCGGCTGGATTCTTATATGCTCCCTGGATATTTTTTACATCCCACTCAACAATTGCGCGAAACAAACGTCATTTATCCATGCACTTGGAATGCGTGTTTAATTTAAGTTTGCGTACGTTCAGCATTTGATGTGTGGCGTCATGTCGTCAACACGATTACGGTGAATCCGACAATAACAAATTACCCTCCGAATCTTGATAATGTAGTTAACGGAAAGGACAACCCGGATGACGACCCCTTGAGTACATAGCACCGAAATTCGAGGGGAGCAACGGACTCTTCTTCCGATGTAATTTGTTGCCGGTGTGTCTATTTACTGCACAAAAAAATGAAAATGTTCAACCCGTGGTAAATTATTGTTGATCAAATTAATGTACTTTTATTAAGTTCTTAAGTGCAACTTCTGAAGAATTTTATTTATAAAGAAGAATCATAATTTACATTCATAGCTCCAGCAGACCGTGGAGCAGCATTTCAATTTATACCGTAAAAGTGTAGGTACTCGTCGTACCGACGCCCGGCGCCCTGTGGAGGGTACAGGTATCAACTTTCTTAGGTAGATAGATAGCTCCAAGAAAATCGAAATCGTGATTACGAACAGAAACAGACGGTCTTATATTATAGGAGTAGATGTAAAAGTGTCAATGACGTACTATCTTGGTTGTAGTGGTGAAGTCATTCGCTGTGTGAAAAAAATGTCATCTGCATGCCGGTACTATATTTCAAGCAAAGAGCTAACAAAGTGAGGATGTGACGAAACCATACATGATACTGTCAACTGCTGCATGCATTGGATTTCCAGCTGTACACTATTGTTTTTAATGTGCCATCATACACGATCACCAATTAAGATGTGCCTAAGCCCATTGTCGAACTTTCTAGAAGAAACAGATGCGTGCTAGGTCGCACAAAATAGAGATTTGCATGCCCTAGTCATCGATCGACGGCATCACTGGCAAAAACAATGCGGTAAGAGTGCAACAATAGTCTGCACTTTACATGTAATCTGCAAAATATGATATTACGAAACTGCAACCTTGATATTCAGTTCCTCTGCCTCACTCATTTAATTGGCTAAAACTTATGTTATCTTTCATAGCTGTTTCACCTGCATTTCCAAATACATATAAAGCAGCAATATGAATTGATTATGAAAGGTAAATGTAACACCAAACGCTACAAAACATCGAACAGGGAGAAGACGGTGCCATTATTGAAAGGAGGAGTAAAGGTGCGATTGCGGCGCCAACAGTGCGTCGCCCTTGTGTTAGTGAGACTAAGCGTCTGCCCGCTAGTAAAAAAGCAAAAGCTCCCGTGCGCCCTCTCGGCTGCGGCGTCTTGTAAGCTTTTTTTCATTTGCTGACGGTGGGCGCGCCGCGTGTCTGTCCGCCTTCGCGGCCACTGAACGCGCGGCAGGCAGGAACGTTATCAGTGTACGATGATCAAAAGTGATGGTCATTACAGAGAAAAGAGACGCACGAGCCAAAAGGTGCTATTTGTCGTTGCGTTTTGCGTGCTACAGCTATTGGGACTCGTGGACGCCGTTGCGGACTACTCGTATACAGCGACGCAATTTCCAGATGTGGTCGTAGCTGGCGGTCTTGATGGCCGCGTGTACGCAGTCAATGCGTGGTCTGGAAAGATTTTGTGGTCCTTCGACTCGGGTGGTCCCATGGTAGACTCATCACGGTGTGTGGGCGTCAATCCGACCACATCGCCGGACATACCACCCAATTACCAATCAGCGGCAGGTAAGCCTGATCAAGAGGCAAAAGCAAAAGAAAATGTGGAGGTCGATGGAAGCGTTCACGTTGTGAAGACTCGCGCTGATAACTATAGTGAGGAAAACTGGTCAGTAGTTCAGCAGCAGACCGCAGCAGTGGCTAACACTGCCTTTATTTCGCGATTAGTGCCATCGTATGATGGAAGATTCTATTACGTTTCGAAAAGTAAAGTAAAAGAGCTGGAAGTGACGATGGCTGATATCGCCAATATGAATGGTCCTGTACGTGTAGCAGAGAAGTCGAGTGTGAATACTTTAGCTACAGATATTTTGCTCTTTGGCGAAAAAAAGATGGAGATATTTGCACTAGATGTAGTGAGCGGCTTCCGTCGCTCTTATTCATCGTCTTCCGCTTCGGGGACATCGACCGAAATTCTTCTAGGCCGCTCAGATTTCTTGACGAGAGCTATTCATCCTCGCAACGTTTCGAATGCCCGATGTTTTAAAATTTCAGAATTCTTTCTCGACTTTTCACAGCAAGCGCGATGCTCTGTTGATGACAGTAGTCGCAGAATGGTTCCAGAAATTATCGTGCTGCCAAAGGATCCTAATTATGCATTAGAAGATGAAGGTTCTACTATTGTGGCGTTTGATCCGTGGACAAATGAGCAGTTATGGGAGTTTGAAATCCCGAACTTTGATGTCCTCGCCGTGTATGGAGTATCGACGTTGCACGGTTCTGCTTTCTACAACTGGAAAGTGAAAGGTCCATCGTCCACTTCCTCGAGACATGTGCAAAATGCAAATCAAGTTACCGCATGGAATTCGCGTAGCAATCAGCGCAGCATCGTTTCCAGTAGCTTTCTGCAGCCCACGAGTACTGAAGAGCAAAACAGGAAGAATTCATTGGTAAAACAGCCATTGGTGCGTGTGATGCCACGCACGTGGGGCGCGATCGAGTCACGATATCGATTGCGTCTGTTGGGAGATAGTTATTTTCTCGAATCCAGCGCTGGCGATGGTGTAACCTTTGCGCATGACACCACACCCGTGAACTTCGGCTCACCCACTTTCCACGGTCGACCATCTAGCGATGCTAACGATTATCACGGAGGGAAGGAATCTCCCTGCTGTGGACGATCTTTATGGGAGCCGATTGTGAATAATGGCAAACCAGGTGTGTTCATCACGTACACACACGTGGGGGCGATGCTATTAGGTGTGGCGACTTGTGGCATTTTGTTAGCTTGGGGGTGTTATTTTAAAGGGTTGTCAGCTTCGATCGCACAGTCAGCTATTAAAACTATGGATCAGAGCCAGTTTTTCGCGTCACGTGTACACCGACTTGTTATACAGCGTCCGGGAATGGACGACATCACCATCTCAAGTGTATTCAGTCGCCCTCTAATGATCAACGCCCTCGGCTTGGATAATAATGGGCTCTTGTTGGAGAGCAGCGATACTGTAAGCGTTTTGTCGACAGAAATGAGCACAAACACTGATCTTGCTGCTGAAACTCTACTTATGGAAAGATTTTCATGTTTAGCTGCCAACGAAGCTGCAGCGATTCTACTTAATGGTAAACATGTTGGAGAAAAGCAAAAATTTCTGGAAGAAGCCGAATCAAATGCAACTACGTCGTTGTCATCGAGTTCATCCTTGACAGACGTGATAGTCAGAAATGTATCAACATCATCATCCGTTGTTCAGATTTCTTGCCAAGAATCTTCACTTGCGAGTAGTAGACTAGCACTTCCATATCCCGCAGAAGAAAACCTGCTCGATAAAGATATTCCAGCCGTCTACAAGGTGTTGCCGGCTGTGGGCGAAGCGGAAGCAGACTGCGAGTGCCATGAGCGTTTCGAGTTGGCTGATTCGGACGATGATACTTTTAACGAAGGCAACATCTCTACAACAACAATGAACGGAGCAAAGTCGATAAGTTCCACTGGAGAATCGACAACGGGAAGCTACTGTAGCAACAGTAACAGTAGCAGTAGCCGTGGGTCGAGTGGTGGCGATGAAATGGAATTCACGGGGGAAGCTAAAACGGGAGATAATAAGTTTATCGAAGCGAAGTCGAGTGCTCAAGAATCGTGCGAATCATCCTCGTCTGAATCGGTTAATTCTTCAAACGAAGCAGAGGCTCTCTTTCCGTTTGTGTGTCAGAGTCGTTTTGTGAACGAGTTTGAGGAACTATCAGCAATTGGCAAGGGTGGGTTTGGCCAAGTGATGCTTGCCCAAAATCGATTGGATGGACGCAAGTATGCTATTAAACGAGTCGGCCTCAATTTGAAAAATCAGACATCTAAGACTTTGCAAAAGTTCCTGCGCGAGGTAAAAATCCTAGCGCTGCTTGATCACCCAAACATTGTACGGTACTATCAAGCGTGGCTGGAAAAGGTAGAGATAAGCGTAAAGGAAGCATCGGTGGCACCTTCATCAGCTGCGTCCGACAGAAGCTCTGCCGGTTCTATCGCAAATGCTAAAACTTATTCGACGAGCAATCTCCTTGCACCTATTTCGGAACTGGAGTTCTCAGTGAATCAACGCCGGCTTGGAACCTTCTATAGTAACGGAAGCAAGATGAGCGACAATGACGTTGATGATGGGTTTGAGTGGGAACGTGGATCATCTACTGAGTTTGAAAATGACAACGGGTGGAAAGAAGAAGACGTCGTTGTGCAAAATGAGCCTCCTTCTCGTATATCTTCCTCCCGTTCCAACCCCGGTGCTCGTGGAAACGATGATGATTCAACGTTAAATGCGATGGAAAAGTGTGATCACTGGCTGTACATTCAAATGCAGTATTGTGCTGGTCGCAATTTGGCAGATTATCTCGCTGTTCCGACTCGTCCGATGGGGTTGTCTCGAATGCTGAAAATTTTTGTGCAGATTGCAAGCGCACTTGCGCATGTGCATTCATGTGGACTGATTCACCGTGATCTCAAACCAGCAAATATCTTTGTTGCTGATGTCGAAAAAGACGAAATTAAGCTTGGAGATTTTGGTTTATCACGTTATGCTGCTAATGTGAGTAACCCCCTCAATACCTCGGCCAATTTTGATGACCAGCAAGGGCTTTCTTCCAGTGACTTACGGGAAACTCCTTCGTCTACGTCGATGTGGTCAAACGTTTCGGAGAGCAACGAGGTTACGGCGGGTGTTGGCACGTATCTCTACGCAAGCCCTGAACAAGTAGCTGGGAAGAAATACAATGCCAAAACGGACATTTACTCATTGGGAATGATTCTTTTTGAGCTGTGTCATGAGCAATTTGGGACGACAATGGAGCGGTATATTACCCTTCGCAATGCTCGTGATAGCAAATTTCCTACCGACCTTCTTGCGGCGAAAAGGTGTCCTGAACTGTTAGACATGCTTCGCAAGTTATTAAGTCACAATCCAACCACTCGGCCGACAGCAAGTGAAGTTGTTCAATGGGGGCAAATGATGTACGAAAGTAGCCTTGCCCAGAAAGCTATGGAGATTGTGCGCTCACCCCGTAGCCTGGATACGGCTACAAGTGCGACAAGTGCTTACCCCTTCTTGCCAAGCATTGATCATCTCATGGCTGATGTCGGTGGGTCGTTCGTTACCTCCACGTTTTCATTGAAGGTAGAGGCTGCAATGGAACATTGTAGTGGTGAGGACGGTGGTGAGCGCCGCTTGCCGAACCATAATTTATTGAAAGAAGTCTGCGACGTGATAGCTGATATTCACAATGGGAAAGTTGAGATCAAAAAGTGTGGGCTGCATATGGAGAGCGAAGGGGTCACAATTCTGGAGTTTGAACTGGACCCGCAGGGCGCGCTCGCAGATGCGCCAGACAGTGACGTAGCTGGCTCTGTGGTAATGGCGATCGAGGCTCTATCTGGAGTTCATATCGTTCATCGTGTGAGCAAAATTGATTGAAGGATGATATCAAGAAAGATAAAAAAGTATGAGTTAGTTGTTCAATTCGAGTACAATAAAAAATTGCATTAAACAGACATAAATTAACCTGTACCTCCTCATTGCAACTCGTTGAAGTGACATTCACTCTGTTCCGCATCGCGCATTTCGGAGGCTCCATTTGTCTTTGGAGTTCCCGTTTTCATTCCGGTATTTCCAGATCATGAAGAGCCTACTTCCAGATTATGAAGAGAGAGCTTCATATCCAGTCGACGCAGAGATGGTCTGCGTCTCATGGACACTTCAGAGTGTGGCGCTTTTCTCCGAGTTTAGAAAATACACAGTGGATTTTGTGCAGCACTTTTCAAGCCAATGCCCCCCAATTGGAGGCATCCAAAAGATGGTACAGGAAGCAAGGTGGTGGCTGCGGCGAAATCTTCGACAGAGTGAAGCTCAAGTCTGCAAACAAGAGCTGCTGTCATTTTCCCGGCCGGCTGAGCCCACCCTGGGACAACACAACATGACTTTAACAAACGAAAAATTCGATGATATTAAAACACAGTTACAGCTCATACATGCAGTTCTGGACAAACTCGAGCATAAAGAAACGCGTGTTGACGAGAACTTTTGTCGGCTTGAGAGCCTACTCAAGAATATATCAGCATGTCGTTGCAAAGTATCTCATGATCGTCACAGCTTGTCACTTTCTGCTACCACTATATCGCCAAGACACTCTCGTAATAATAAGACTGCACGCTTAAGAGGTCGACCTGTCAAATTCCCGAGGAAGATGACAGCGGAGCATTTAAATCGTCTGGAGGTGCCGATGTGAGCGTGAACTGCTAATGAATAGACCTTGTGAGTTGTGCGCTGAGTGTCGTCTGCGGTATCTTTAGTAGGGACTTGGTCAAACCACCAACTGCTGTGCAAGAACACAGTTCTGCACTTCTAAGTCGGATTGTCGAGGCTGTGGATGGTGAGAATGTGGTTTATTGTTTGCCTTGACATAAACTAGTGAACTAAACCATCCAATTTTGTGTACTCGCAAGATTCGAGAGAAAAGCTGCATGTACCGTAGCAGTGATGACAGTACGGCTTTTACTTGATCAGCACTTGGAACTATATTGATTTACCGAGATGACAGCGTTCAGCCCTTTTAGATGCTTCTCATGCAAGGAAAAGTCTCAACTTTTAGGTCGTTAAGCGAGTAAAGCCTTTCGTTCATGGTCAACGCTTCTATCCATCACAAGAATACATGCCCCTTTTCAATGGACGAGTGTCGGTTTACATCGTAACTTGAGCTGATACGTTCGTGGAGGTGCTTTTTTAAGCGCTGTTGTCAAATGTTAGATGCTGTACGCTATTAACACTTCCATAGGACAAAAAACACGCAATGCATCTTGTACCACATTATGTTGCACCACATTACTAAATTCAGAATACATCTGTGCTATATATCTATACGAGAGCTCCAACCGGCCCTGTGGTGCAGTGGTTTAGGCCCCACCACGGGACCGGGAGGTCACGGGTTCGAGTCCCGCAGTGGACAAGAATCCAAGGCCGGGTAGATTCGGGGTCCAAGTGTAATGAAGTAGCCCTTACAGCACGCGCTTGACATGGCTTACACCCACCCAATTAAATGGGGAGGTTCTCAATATCTCTATACGAGAGCTCCAAAAAACCGAATGCGAATGCGTAAGAATAAAATCGCAAGAGGGCGAGACGCCAACCGACGAAATATGCTCATGGTTGACTCCGCTCTGTACGACAAGGTCTTGGTAGATGCAGAGTGCACCCATGCTGGTTCGATTCGCCATCTTCAGCGCCTAAATACTGCTGAAAAGTGGGAAGAATACGTGAGAAATCATTTGAACTCGATTGAGGTTGAACGGATCTTAAACCTGCAGCACGGACTCATTCGAAATGGCTTCAAAATGCTGCGCCCAGGTGGCATGATGATCTACAGTACTTGCAGTTTATCCACTAAACAGAATGAAGACATAGTATCAAAGTTTCTCGAGGCTGAACCTCTTGCTAAGATTGACTCGATTCCGTACAGCCAGGATGTTCCCTGTAAGGTAAGAGCTTAATGTGCTTCGCAATCACGGAGCATCTGACTGACATGTTCTCGATTTGATTTCTGCAGGAAGGAAAACTTCAAGGCACCATTCGCTTTACGCCGTCGCAAAATACGAGCGGGCTCTTCATTGCTCGTATCTACAAAGATTCAGTGGTATTAGATCAAGACAATTGAAAGTGTTAATGGTTAATGGTTAGAATAATTGCCACAATAATGGTTATCTATTTTTTCCCATACAAATCATGTCTGTGGGTTCGAAAATTAGTGATTGGCTGCATTTTTTCTCGCTTTTTCGTGATTGGATGAAATTTTGCTTTTTTCTTTTTTTTACAGGGTCCTGCTACCACATGATTGGTGGTATGGAAGGCGAGGGTGGGCGCCAAAACGGCGATACCTATACATACGCAGCAAGGGCGCGCAGCGATTTGAACAGATTGAATCTGGCGGTCAGCTTATAGTAGCCTAGACTGAGACGCTGAACACAGTTCTCAAACCTAACGGTGCTTTCATCGCACCCATTAAGTAGCAGCCGACTCCCACTCGAGGACGTGGCGGACGAGGTCGTGGTCGTCTGCGTCTATACGTAAACGACGAAGAACGGCGTACGGCCGCAGCACAACGCTGCAGGGATCGTTTCAACGCCGATGCTCATGCCACCCACGCCGATTTGAACAGATTGAATCTGGCGGTAAGCTTACAGGAGCCTAGACTGAGACGCTGAACACAGTCCTCAAACCTAACAGTGCTTTTCATCGCACCATTCAGGAGCAGCCGACTCCCACTCGAGGACGTGGCAGACAAGGTCGTGGTCGTCCGTGCCGATACGCCAACGACGAAGAACGGCGTACGGCCGCAGCACAACTACACAGGGATCGTGGCAACGCCGATGCTCTTGCAGCCCACGCCGCGTAAAAACGATCCCGGCGTGCTGCACAAGACGAAGCTTCCCGCGCTGCACGACAAGCAGCAGACGCCACCCACCACGCTGCCGCCCGCCAAGCACAAGCTGATGAGGATCGGGTGCAGGCAGCCCACCCGCTGGCCTTAAGGGACATTCGCCACCCATTCGCGGATCCCGATGTTCAACGGGATCTGATTCCACGGATGGACAAGGAGTGCGTCTTTTGCGGTACACGCTTCTGGGTTGAAGAAAGGACTGGCGGGTCGGTGAGGACACCCAAGTACAGCAAATGTTGCGCCGAAGGCAGAGTTACTCTGCCGCCAATCCGCATGCCATCGGAATATCTGGGCATGCTGCAGGACCCAGCCAATCGGGAGCTGCGAACCAACATCCGCTCCTACAACGCAGCATTCGCCTTCACATCGACGCGCGTCCAAAGCGTCGGTTTTGATCTGGTCCCCGGTGTGCACGCTTACAGAGGCAAGGGCTTTCTAACACATGATTGGTGGTATGGAACCGGCGGAGAACCAGAACCCGCGGTTCCTGCAGGCGTACGTCTACGACGCCGCAAATGAGGGTAAATCGTCAGCGTCAAAACTTGTCGCTCAGCCCGGGACATTTGGCTACAATTCGAGCCATGCTGGGTCGAGTCAGCCCTTACGTTGACGTCTTTGTGCGAGAGGCGGAACGCTTGGCGGAGAATCCGGAAGAGGAACTGCGCGTGGTGCTCATAGCCACGAGGAACAATGGGGGTGAGAGGGTCCCGCGCAGGTATAACGCGCCGACGGCCAGTGAAGTGACCATGATCCTTCTGGAGAGGTGGGGTAGGTCGGTAATAGGGACATTGTGGTGCAACGGCAATACGGGATCTGCCTTATTCGTATGAACGCTTTGGCACTGGCATACGACCCCTTACAATATCCCCTTATCTTTCCGGAGGGTGAGAATGGATAGACGGAAGGGCTTCCCATGCAGAACACTGAAGGGAGGGAACGCCGCGTCACAATGGCGGCGTATTACGCCTACCGCTTTCACTTCAGACACGACGCGGTAGCGCTACATCTTGCCGGGCGTCTATATCAACAGTGGATCGTTAATATGGGTGCGAAATGTGAGCAGAACAATTTAAATTATCTGGCGCATCACCAGATTCAAATTCGGGAGGAGCTCTACCAGGGTCTCGCCGATCAAATGGAGCAAGATGCAGTTGCCAGTGCTGCCCAAGTCGGACTCCGGATCGTTCTCCCGACAAGCTTTCCAGGATCGCCTCGCTTCATGATGCAGGCGTATCAGGACGACATGACAATTGTCAGGATCTCAGACATCCAGGATGTCTTCTTAACGTTCACCTGCAATCCCAGGTGGCAGGAAATTACAGCGGAACTGGATCCAGGACAGACGGCCAGCGACCGACTGGACTTGGTTGCCCGGTTATTCCAGATGAAAGTCCTTTTGAAGGGCGTGGCTAAGTCGAGATAGTTGGGGGATGTCATTGGAAACATCTGGACGAGATAGTACCAGAAACGTGACTTACCCCATATCCACCTCCTTCTAATTTTCCCGCGGGCACAGAAGGTGAACACTGTCGACGACATCGACTGGTTGGTGTCAGCTGAGCTGCCGTCACCGGAAAACGTGGAGCTGTACGAGACCGTAACCAAGTGCCTGCTGCACGGGCCGTGCGGACCAGATTATCCGACGGCCAAGTGCATGGTCAACGGCGTGTGAAAGAAGCGGTACCCACGCCCTTTTTGTGAAGAGACGTCCCAGGGTGAGGACGGATACCCGATATATCGTCGCCGGAACGACGGGCGCACCTTTCAGCGCACGCCTGGAGGTTTTTTATACGATAACAGATGGGTGGTGCCGCACAATCTGTACTTGACGAAGATGTTTAACGCTCACATTCACGTTGATGTTTGTTAGGGTATACGCAGCGTCGAATACCTGTTTAAATACGTCTACAAAGGTCCAGACTGTGCGGCGGCGGAAGTGGATGGACCGACAAATGAAATTAAACAGTATGGGGACGCGCGCTATCTCAGTGCGGCGGAAGCGGTGGATTATTTGTTATCCTTTAAAAAGCACACGGAATGGCCTCCAGTAATGCGATAGGCGCACCTTCCGGGGCAGCACAACGTGCTGTTTAACGCGGACGAGGATCTGGGGGCAGGCGCCGAGCGCGACGCAGGCCAGCAGACTATTCTCACAGCCTTTTTTGCCTACAACGCGGCCCACGCAGAATCACGCAACGTGTTGTACACCGATTTTCCCAAATAGCATGTCTGGAGAGTACGGAAAAGGAATGGGCAGCCCGTCATCGCGTAGCAGAAGCAGTAGGTCGTATGTACTTTGTGCATCCAACGGCTGGCGAGCGTTTTTTCTGCGTTTGCTTTTGACGGTCTTTCCGGGGGCTACGTCTTTTGAGCACCTCCGCACGGTGGACGGCGTGGTTCATGCCACGTTCCAGGATGCCTGAGGTGCCCTGGGGCTGCTGCAAAAGGATACTGAGTGGAAAACGTGCTTGCGTGAAGCAGCAGCCGACCAGGACGCATATCAGCTGCGGAATTTGTTTGTCAAATTCTGCTGTTCTGTGCCCCAATGCATCCTGATGTGCTATGGGAGACGTACAGAGACGATATGACGCACGATACGCGCTTTCGTCGGCAGGCGGATGGTGGGAGCTTAGAAGACGCGTACAATGACGCACTCCTTCTACTTGAGAGAAAGCTGAACCTGTCTAACAAGAGTCTACGTGACTTTCCTGACATTCCTTTAGCTGTTCTGCCTGCAGGTACCGGGCGAGCCAATCCGCAACTGGCTGTGGAGCGGGATTACGACCAAAGCGCGCTTCAAGCCAGCTTGACAGAGACATGCCTCGTATGAACGCCGACCAGGAAAGGGCGGTGACTGTTGTGCTCAATGCAGTGCAACAAAACGCAACATGCGTCTTCTTTCTGGATGGGCCGGGTGTGACCGGCAAGCGATTTGTGTACAACTTCCTGCTGGCTGCGTGAATGGTAATTTGGCAATTGCGGTTGCGTCTTCCGGCATTGCGGTTTTGTTGCTGGAGGGTGGCCGGATGTCTCACTCTGCGTTTAAAATTCCCATTGCAGTTGCCAGGAATTCTGTCTGCTCGATCGCAGCTCACAGTGACACTGCTGAGGTGATCCGGGAGGCCAAGCTAATTGTCTGGGACGAGGCCCTTGCTCAACACCGGTACTTCGCAGAAGCCGTGGACCGGACGCTGCGCGACCTTCTGCAAAGACCGGACGTCCCGTTCGGCGGCAAGGTTCTTCTGTTCGGGGGAGACCCCAGACAGTGCCCACCTGTCGTCGCGCGGGGATCACGTCCGGCGTTTGTCGGAGCGTCGCTCATGCGTTCCGATCTGTGGCGTCATGTGCATGTGTTGCGGTTGAATGAGAACATGCGCCTGCGTGCAGATCCGGAAGCACGCACATACGCTGAGCACATCCTTCGCGTGGGAGACGGGGTGGAGCTACCTGTGGCCGGAGACAACCAGGTTTTGAAGCATGGTGATTCTGCACCTTCTGCGGGCGTCGAGATTGCCGTTCATGCGGGCGTCATGCGCTGCGCAGATCTGGAGAGTCTTATTAACGCGGTTTTTCCAGATTTGCACCTACGGTACGCAAACCAGGGCTTTATGGACGGGCGGGCAATACTGACGCCCAAGAACGTCATCGTGAACAGCATCAACGACATGATCGCTGTGATAGTGCCGGGGAAAGAGAACGTCTTTTTGTCGGCCGACACGGTGGGTGCAGGAGACTACCAGGCGATGGGTATTGGAGCCGAGTTCCTCAACACCGTCACGTTGCCTGGTATGCCCCCTCATCGTTTAGCGCTGAAGATCGGTGTTCCCGTTATTCTTTTGCGCAATTTAGATGCAGGTGGCGGTCTCGCAACGGAACGCACCTGATCGTCCGCCGATTGGCCCGCCGGATAATCGTCGCGGAGATCATTGGAGGTGCGCACGCGGGCAAAGTCGTGAACATTCCGCGGATCACGACGTCGTCAACGTGCGACTGTTGGTCGTTTACGCTTTTGCGGCGGCAGTTCCCACTCCAGCTTACTTTTGCAATGACAATCAACAAGTCCCAGGGTCGGACGATGTAGACTATCGGTATTCACCTGCCTGAGCCCGTGTTTACACATGGACAGTTGTATGTGGCGTTGTCGCGGGCATCTCGTGTTGCGGGCGTTGCTTTGCACTGTACCAACGGAGTGTCTACAACCAACATCGTGTACAGGGAAATACTACTGTAATTAAGGCCGTAAGGTTTCTATCTCGAGGCACCCTCCCCGCTGTAGCCGGGTGCGTACACGCACGGTGCGGCTAGCGCACAGAGGAATACTTTCCTTTAAGCGGCGTTCGCCGCTACTTAACCGATACGCCCTTATAAAAGGGCTTAGTAGGAGAGAGATCTCCTACTCGGGGCCAAGATTCCCGGGGTGGTTTAAAGATAGCTTTCGCTAACCCCTTGTAACAAGGCTTCCCTTAGAAAGGGAGGTAGCGTAAGGGAGAACTCCCTTGGGCTACAATACTCAC